>QVAJ01000152.1:1145009-1197252 GCA_003546035.1 Mixornis gularis | reverse complement strand
CCCCGCGACAATCCTGAACTTATAACATTGATATTTTGCATCATTATTTTCCTCACTTTCACAGTTTACCCAGTACCAAGTTTGAAGTGTTTTTGCAGCACTTTGTTAAAAGCTGTGGAGGAATTTGGCACCTATGGTATAGCCTTTCTGGATGTATTTTGCACACGTCTTTGGTTCTCACTAGTACTGCTTAAAATGGTAGAATGTTGTATTAAACCACTTCATCACATTCATACATCAATTTGTYCATTTGAAAATGTATTCTTCTGTTGTGCTTTCCTTCCATGGTACAATGAATCAATGAATTTTTTTCTGGGATCAGCAGTTTCAGGAGAGTTATAATGAGCAAACCTAGAAAGAACAAATTTGTGCATTGCTATGGCTTAGTCATAGGCATCAAAGGCCTAGTGTGACAAAAAGAAAGGACATTTCTTAAACTGAAAACACATAATAAATGTAATTCATTAGATTTGAGGAGGGAATAACAATTTATCTTATATAGGAGCACTGAGTGTTTATAAATTAATGCATTTATCATTGGTGTGTTGTTTTGGTGTTTGGATCCAAATGATTGCTTGAAAYAATAATGCCTTACAGAGTTTTGGTTCAAATTTTAGAACATACTTATTTCTTATGCAATTGTACACAAGGAGACCTCCATGAGGGTTTAGGCGTTCTGGGGACTGAGTAAAATCCTCAACAAAAACCTTTTAAATTATCAGTCTCTGATAGATACACTTAACTCACAGCAATAACTACTCAAAGGCAAGAGCCCAATCAAAGTGGAAGTCAGTCTGAAAATATGAAACACATATTGCACGTATCTGCAAAAACAGAGGAGGTAGTGCTGTAGAACAGAAGCACAGTGGAGTTWTGCCTTTTTTTCTAAGGCACCTCACAGAAGATCTGGCAATTGAGATAAGCTTTTAATAGATTGCAATGACTCCACAGGGTATTGAACTGCTGATAGCCATGATTTGCCCAACATAGTTTATTTGCTATATTTTCAGAAGTTCTGTATATCTAAAATTTTACTTTCTACCTGTACACTTACAGAAAAAGTCTCAACATTGTTGTTCTGTTCCTAAAAGTATATTAATGTGAACTTGTGAAAGTACTTGCTCACATGAGTAATTGTAAAGCATTTTAGCATGTACTGGTGAGTACATCAGTGTGTGTTATTTTGTGGTGTAAGACTTGCAAGCCCCTTCTACTGTTCATGAGAATGTCATATTTTGAAATATATTGTAGTCATAAACAGCCTTCAATTTTTAAGAACAATATGATGAAATATTTTATTGCTAACAGTAGTTTATCTGAGGTACAGTTTCTTATATTTCGATTACAGCATTTTCTGTGTATTACAGAAAGGTCAAATATTTGTAGTTGTCAGAAGGACTGTGTATCTTTCAATGCTTACTTATTGTCACTTYTACTATTCCTAATTGTAGCCCTGGTTCGTGCCTGARRTGTTTTGGTTTTCTGAAATTCCTTTCCCAAGGAATTTTCTGTAAACAAGACATGTTTTTGAAACTGCAAATTGTTTACATTCTTCCCCTAGGAGGGACTTTTTCTTGATGTCCCTYTGGTCTGACCAATGTGATTGAAGARTTTTGTCTTTGTTTCACCAATTGAATTGGTCTGTGTAGAATAGTATAAAAAGGGAGACACATCCCAAGAATATGGGAGTCATTTTCAGCCTTCTGAAGTCGGAGTCTTTGTGTCTTTGTGGTGTACAACAGCATCACCGAATAGTTTGTCAACTGAGCACTCTTCTAAAAATTTTCAATGGCAAACCAAGAAGCAATGGTCAAAGCTTTCATCTGTTGCTCAAAAGAAGTGGTAAGTATTAGAAATTTTAGGAAGATGGATCTTAATGGGCTGCTTCCCCTCATTTAAATWATAAGAAGTTTTCTTTCTGGCATAATAGTGCACAAGAAAATTATGAACAGCTTTTAAATTATTAACAATTCTGCAAGGTAAAGATTCTTTGGGCTTAATTCTATGTGAAATAGACTTCTCTGAAATATACAGCAATTGAAATATTTTAAAAAAATTAAAAAGAAAAAATATTGTTGTTTTGATCTCCTGTAAAATAACTTAACTTAGAATATGCAAAAATCATGCTACTCATGAGTGAGATGCACTGTGTGTCCAAGTTCTCTTTGGCAAATTCTATCCAGCAACTCAGATCAAGGGCTGTGGACACATTGTTGGGATAACATCTATATTCTTTCCTGAAAAACTGCATGTAGACTAGGTTATAATAGATAGTCCTTGTCTAGAAGGTGTCAGTTTCATCCTTTCTTTTTGTATTCATAATGAATTCTTTGATACCTACTTTTACCCTTTTTGGGGGCACACAGCTGTCCTTACATAGTCTTCCAATCCCTGAAAACTTGAAAGCACTTACCACTCTATAACAGTCTGTGACAACCATATTACTTTGTATAAATCCAAAGATTTCCAGCTTTCCTTTGTAAAAACAGTAGTTCTGTGGCAGCTTCTTGCAGAAGTGTTATTTTTTTGGAGGTATTCCAGTTTGTCTGAACATGACTTCCCACTGTCTTTTATTCTCRCAAGAAAAAGTATCACTGATTTCAAGTTCTATTTCAAGGTCAACCTTCCATTCAGAGAGATTAGAGGTGGCATTACTCATTTTGTGGGTCATGAAGTGTATGTGAGATAATACAGGCTCTTTTAAAAGACACACAATCTCCTTATGTGTGTTCGATTTACCTGAAGTCTCTCTGAGTGATGCTCTTTCTGGACACAAGACAATTTAAATGTTTTGTTATTTTTGTTATAAACATTCTCAATCATTTCTAGTGACACTGAAGCAGTAATATTTCATACTGGTCAACTTAGGAAAAAAGGATGTGAATTTTAGATCTAAATAACTTTTAGAAATATTTGAAGGTGACATTAGATARGTGTTTGGACCTCCTGAAGTTTTCTAAATCATGACTTTCTGTCTTTTTGTGTAGATGGTAATTTGGCCTTTTTAATCACTTCTTAGCTCCATGAATTTGACATTTATGCTTCAGTTCTGCACCCAGAGAATTGTATGTACTCTAACATTTAAGACCTACCCCTCCTCAACCTCCCCAAAATCCCACAAAATATTATTTAGAACTCTATAAATAAAAATAACAGTTATGCCAAGTAAATCGATGTTTTTTATTTCCCTGACCCTTTGCYGTTTGATAATGATCATGGTGGAACCTGAACGTATATTGCTGTCACTATTCAATATAAGCTTCAATATAAAATAGAAGTCTTTTCACAAYTGTTAACTGTGAACGGAACAGTGTTTAATATCATTGTAACATGTGCTGCTTCATGCAGATATTTAGTGTAATATTCCATTTCAGTGGGCTGGGAAATTGCATTAATCTGCCTCATAGTTGGAGAACCTCCATGTGTACGTACCCTCTGTTGAGRATTCAYCATACCTTCACTTATTTKCTTAATACACAARGCTARGATCTCATTATAATTTTTATCTAGAGCACCAGGTTTTGAGCTTTAACTCTGGATGTTTCATATTCCAATACAGGCTGGAATAGAAGCTGTTATATTAAGAAAAGTCTTAATCCAGTATACCATCAGCTATGGATTCCTTATACTTGAACAAGCTTCTTTTGTATTGGTGTACACTAAATGCTCACAAAATTTCCTCTTGAATCAGAGTTGWCTGAAACAAATCTACGGTTTTAGCCTATTGTTCTGATTTTCTGAAACAATCTTACCAAAATACAGTAATTTTTTTTCAGTGTTTATGAGAACATTTGCTAATGAGGTGCCCCTTGTATGACCCATCAGTTTCTGTGCCTGATATTGCATGCCTGACCTTCTAAGAAATACTAGGAAGTATTTGGCTATTATGAAGTCAAATAAGTTACACATAAGTAGTAGCTCCTATTATTTGCAGACCAATGGACTGAAATAAAATTAAAACCAGTGTCTGAAAAAAGCTATAGAAGAGGACAACGATTCAAAGGAAACTTATTTAATTACTGCATTTCACTAGTGAAACACTGTCAGCCACAGCAATTCCACTTAGTAGGAAACTGAAATGGAATATTTACTATGACAGAACCTGATGTGAGGGACTGGATATTTGCAAAGCAATGAGGGATTAACCTAAAAAGCAGAAAAGCAAAATAATGAGAGGATCCACAACTGCTTTATAATCATCAAAATTTGTTAGGAATAGCAAACAGCAATGGTATCACCTGCCAATATCTTGCCCTTTAATATGAGTCTAAATTACAAGAGCACAAAATGTCAAGAAAAGTAGTCTTATACATATTCACATATAAGAAGTTCTTTTAGTATTATTCATTTATTTGTTGGCAGAGGGGAATTTGCAATTAAGTTTTACTGAGTTTTTTATAAAACTTAAGTGAAAGAAAAAAAAAGCTGCAACTAGAAAAGTCCAAACTTTAAGAGGCCTCTCTAAAACTCTTCCATTTCACAGAGGAAGTTAGAACAGGTTGTTGAATACAGTGCAATAAGCACTTTGGGCAAGAAGCAAATGTTGAATATCATTTGAGTGTAACTGCCAAGTCTCACCTAACTATAGGAGCCATAGTAAGAAAATACTGTCATTGTAGTTGTTTTTCTCAACCCAGAATGATATCCCTTCAGTTGGGGTTCTAATGGAAAATATTAACAGGAATATGGGTGTAACCAGAAACCTGCTACCTTTATTTGAAACACCTCTATTCCAAGGATTTGACCCACAAGTGCATAGGTGTTCTGCCTGAAACAGTTATAAATGGACTCTGAATATTTTGCCCTCCAGACTGCTTTTATGTTCTTGCAGACTTGAATAACTGCACCTGGAAAGTTTCAGAAAAACTTTGCAGTGCATGTGCTTTCTTGTCATTATGCTACACAATTATTAGTGATGTTAAAAATAGTTCATAGTATCTTAGAATTACTAAGGTTGAAAAAGACTCTTAAAATCATTGAGTCCAATCATTAGCCTAACAACACTACCAACTTCACCACTAAGTCATGTCCCCAGGTACCAAAGATACACAACTTTTAAATACCTCCAGGGATGAYAAACCACTTCCCTGGGCAGCCTGTTCCAATGTTTTGACCACCCTGTCAGAGAAGATATTTTTCCTAGTGTCCAGTCTATCTAATCTATTTAATGTCATCCTTAAAAGTACATCTCAGAATAAATTTTGATGAAAAATCTACCTGTGAAGGCTCTGTGGGTGGTTAAGCCACAGGAATCACACCTGTATCTGTCCTATTTCCAAGTCTATAAACACTTCACCTGAAAGATCTGGTAGCCCTTATGCAAGTAGCTCCTGGGACCCATGAAGAAAATCCTTTTAGAGGAATGGTTAAATTGATTGTTAAATATTAAATGTCTACTTGTAGTATGGACTCTTAAGTGCCTACCAGAGCTTTGAAAGAATTAAAATTGGTTCTCCCTGAGTACTCATGTTACTTACCAGGATTTTAGATAGTTTTCCATCTGCCCTGCTGATGGCTCAATGGGTGGCCTTAGGGTATGACAGTCAGTTAGTGTTTAGATGCAATGAAATTCACCAATTATTTGTGAAAATCACTCACTGGGTTCCTGCAGTAGCTGGCAGTTGACATTTTGAAACTGTTAAGTAAACTGTAACACATTTAATCATAACACATCTCTTTTTCAGTATGAGACCATATTTAATAATGACTTTCCATTACACAGTGATCTACAAAGTGACTATGTGTCCATGACTTTTCCACAGGATTCTGACAGAGAGAACAGTCTTTCTCCTGGGTTAATTCTGGCCAAACTCTGCACAGCAGCACAGTGCTGGGCTTTGCAACCAATGTGTAGATTCACTACAGGTTAGAGAATGTGCTTTACCCTTCTACTTTTCCCTCCTATTCGACAGAATAAAGGCCAAAGAAAAAACCTTGGGGAGATAATATCAATATTCACTCACAGGGAGAGATTTTATGAAAAATAATCAGAAGCAGTGTAAACTAGCATTAAACCTTTATGTGAATTATGCACAGAAGATGATAGTTCTCTTGAATACTTCTGTGAAAAAAATAGAGTTGCAAGTTCCTCTCTAAAATGTCTTTATTAATACAAGTTCAGCATTGCTGTGGCAAAGTTAAGCTATTTCGCAAGTAAGCTATAAAAGTGGTAAGAGCTGTGAAGAAATATAATTAAAGGTGAAATTATAGACAGGTGAGCAGTAGAGGATGCTAAGTAAATAGATGTACCACATTTTAGAATGCATACTTCAATAAAGATATTTTCAGTGCAACAAAAGGAGCAATAGGTAGGAAAAGAAGAATTAAAATCAAAAGGAAATGTTCTGTTAACTAGGATATCAGGTTATATGATATGTTTTGGGAAATGGTGAATTTAGCATTTGATACATTTTAGATAATTTGGTAAACAAAAAATGCAGAATAACAGAAAATTTAGCAGTGAAAGGAAGTGCTTTGCATAACCTAACTGCCTTTCTCATCTTTTGAGTATTTATCTCTGTTTCTCACTTGAACTGTCTAGTTTGGACAGACTGATCATTTTCTATTTTTGCTCATCTGGTTTTAACTTTGACCATCTCTAAGCTGTGTCAGCAGAAGCCACACTGTCAAAGAAATACTCTGTCCTTGGAGCTGTAATTTTAGATTGCAAATGATCAAATTAGAGCTAAGTTTTTTCTACAGCTTTTTTTGATATAGCAGCTGGGCCTGTTTCTGTGTTTCCTTTTAGACTGTTCACTGTGTATAGAAGATCATGCAAGGTGTCAGCATGTGGATTTGCCATGCAAGGCAAGCCACTCTCTGATTGCTGGGGCACTCATCTGCCCCTAGATAGATGCAAACCACGGTATCTTCTCAGTAAGCAACTTTCTACTTATGGTCAGGAGGCATGAAAAATTTAAAATGTATTTCCCAGCAAATATATGATGGATTGGAAGGTTATTATACTCTGAGTACTTCCTAGTGACATATATTTTATAAGCAAATACCTGTGTAGCAATTATTTGCTGTCATTGTTTGCTGTAATCTGGGCAGCTCTCCCACATGAAGCAAAATCAAAATAAATAATATAATTTTATAATTTTAATAATAAATAATAATATTTATTAATAATAAATAATATAATTATACTTTATAATATAAGTATCTAGGTTTCTCCTCAAAGTTTCCTATGGCAAATATTATCAATGCAGAATGAATATTTTTACACTATGACAGTTGTGTCTTGGCTTGTGCTGGAACAGATGTTCCTTGGATGAAACATTTAGGTCCTGTATACATATAATCTTGTGTACCTAGAACCCTGCAGGGCTATTTGGAACCATGGCGCTTGAAAGAGGAGTTGGAATATTTTATATGTGCAAGTTTCTTAAATGAGCACTGCGTGTGAACTTGATGCTGTCTGGTCACTTAAAAAGAAACTTAGTTAATCACCAGAGAGGTCTTGGAGGATTTACCACAGAGTACAGATTTGGTACTTCTTGCACGTTCCTGACTGGTCTAAATTCAGTTGAARTAATTCTAACAGCATACAAAACTCTCTTAATCATCCTGTGTGATATAGCTGGTTTGTCTCATGTTCCACTTATTGTTTATGTTTAGGAAGATGTTTTTTGGATTTTGTTTTTTTTTAATCCATATCTTCACAAGTATCAAAACCACATTTGTTTTCAAAGACATATGCTTGAAGTGTTTGCTTTTCCACAATGCCCTTGGATTCTGGCAACCCCAAAGGTGAGCAGACAGAAAATCAGGCAGTTTGTTGTTTGGAGCCTTTCTGCATTTACTTAGTCATTCATCAAAACCAATCTGTTTTTGCAAAATGCTTCTGTTTGGCAAATGAGTGTTTTGTGACGAAAGCTCAGTTTAATCAGAAAAATCCTGTTTAGTTCTATTCATTATATGGTAGGAGAGAGACAAATCAGATGTATTTCAGTCTACTAATCACAGAGCATGACTGAATGACTTTGAATCGTGCCTCTATCCTCTTTCTCTTATTGCTGTGATTGATACTAGAATGAGAGTTATGAAACCTGCAGGCTGCATTGCAACTTTTTATATTGGCAGCTGCCAAACATGCATTTTCAAAATTAGCACTACGTACTTAACGCCTCATATGTGGAACAGTGTCCACTGAACTAATGTTGCTTGAGTGTGCTTTGAAGGCATCATTTGCAAGTCACTTAAATTTCAGATGATTCCTCATTGTGGAATGTGTTGATAGTGTGTGGTATACACATGAAAAATAATACAATTGTAAAGGGAATTTAGGCTCAGGTTGGGACTGTATTTAAGTATGATCTTAACTTGGAAGAGCTCAGATATGGGACTGCAGAGGGATAAAGGTATATAATTTTTTTTTTCACTTGAACACTGAATGCTTCATGTTCAGTCAGGAAAGAAAATGTTTAAATAGTACACTGAACCTAACAAATAGGACAGGTTGGGATATACACTTGCCCAGCTCGTGCAAAGACACTTGATATTGCCTGAGGACAGCTGCGCACAATCACAGCTCTGAATAACTTTCAGGGGAGAGTGCAGAAGAAACAGTAAACAAAAATTCCCTAGTGTTACTATATTTAAAAAATGAGAAAAGTAGTATATAGAGAAATAGCTCTGTGAAACTTGATAACTTACTGCAAATCAAGGTACCTGACAAACACATCTTTTCCTTCAATCTAAAGCCTCTGTTTTGGTTTAATGCACTAAGAAACAATAAAAAGAGTTTTTCCTCTTAGACTCTGTTTCTGATATGTTGGTGTTTCCAATAATAAGTTGAATTTGTGACATTTTTTCCTTATCCTTGGCTTACTAGTGGATGAAACATGAAAAAACAGAAAGTCATATGGGAAGGGGGAGAAAAATACCAGTTTGGCTTACTGTCCTTCTTTGCTTAGATCTGCAACCTAAATTTATTTCAGCTCTTGGGTGAAGCATAAAAGATAGAGAAAAAGAAGGTGTTTTTAGATAAACAGTCCTCATTCTCCCTCCTGAACAGTATTGACTGCCATCTATAATTTCTACTTTATCGTAAAACAAAGAGAAGTGTTTGTAGAAGGTAATAAAAGGTATTTTCTTTTACCTACTTTGGTTTTATTCCTGGCCCTGTATTCATTCCTATCTTCTAATTTTGCAACCACAAAGTTTAAAAAGTAAATTTAGGACTTGGCTATGCTAATGAAGTACATAGTGTGGGCGAATAGGGTTACTCACCTAATAGGCTTGTATCATCATGGAGTACTCTGAGCTGGGAGGGACCCAAGAGGAACATTAAGTCCAACTCCCTGGCYGTGCACAGGATACCTAATAATCCCACCATGTGCCTGAGAGCATTGTCCAAATACTTGGTGAACTAAGGCYTGGTGCTGTCACCACTTCCCTGGGGAGCCTGTTCCAGTGTCCAAACCCCTCTGGGTGAAGAACCTTTTTTGCAACATCCAACTTAAATCTCCCCTGACTCAACTTCAGGCCATTCCCTTGCGTCCTGTCGGTGCTCACCAGAGGGAAGAGATCAGTGCCTGCCCCTCCTCTTCCCCTCTCAAGCTGTAACTGCAGCGAGGTCTTCCCTCCGTCACCTCCAGGCTGAACAGACCAAGTGACCTCAGCCTTTCCTCATATGGCTTCTCCCCCAGACCCGTCACCATCCTCATGGCCCTTCTTCTGATGGGGACGTTGATATGATAGATGAGAATTCATGTATATATAATAAATATAGTGTTTAGCCATTAAATTAAGAGGCTATTTACTATTTTTCTTGAGCTCCTCCTTTGAGACATATGTAAACTTAATTTGTCTGTGTTCTTCAGTAAGAGAAATTTGAGTGCTAAAATAACTAAAAAGAAAAAAAAAATAGTATGGTGGCTTAAAAACCTCTTACAGTTATGCTAAAAAATGCAGTTCTCTGGCTGATCTGGGAATCCAACAGGAAAAACTAATTTATTTTATATCCCATGAACGGGAAAGTTCATTAAACTTCAGGTTTCTTGGGAAACAGTTTAGTATTGATTGTGTTTAGGACCAGAGGGCTAAGAACTGGAAGGCTTGGTAACTGTTTTAAATTCTCACTCAAATTTGCCCTGTGACCCTGGAAAAATAAATTAATTTACATTCTATAGCTCAAACCAAGTAATTATTTTAAAGTCAATCACTTAAATGAAAAGAAAAATAATTTAATTTCTTGATCTTTTGGGTTTAAGTACATCTGGCTAATGTGGATGAGAATTGCTACTGCTGGCTTTTCTCTGAAAATAAATTCTATTTATCAGATGTTTAAATATGGATAGAGATATCAGTATAACACCTCAGACTTCAAACCGTGGAAAGCATGCCATTGCTAGCTGACTGCTTTTTATTTGAGACTGAATACCCTGAATTTTTAGAAATCTTGATATTAATCAGTTTCCTAAGACAGAATGTTAGTAAAGGTTTTCCGACATTCTCAGAAGTGACTACAGCCGGTTTAACTAAATTTTGCTGAAACTAGATGCAACCTTTCTAAAATTTTGCAACCATGTTGTAGGTTGGAACTAGATGGTCATTTAGATCCCTTCCCCTCCAAGCCATTCTATGATTTTAGCTGTCACAAAAGATTGCTGGAGCAGGTTTTGTCTTAATTGGGGCATTGGGGGTCCTTGTTTGTTTGTTTTTGTTCATTAGTTTGTTATTGACTCTTGGGCACAATAAAACAACTGACTCATTCTTCTAGTGAAATAATTTTTAATAAATGACAAGTGTGTTCCCAGGAGACCATGAGAGGTGATGTATTCATGCATTTTATTGATATATCTAGACACCCTTTAGCCCTAGCTTACGCCGTTGTGTAAGGTTTTGTGGGATATAGATAGTAAAAACTTTTGAGAAAGGTTTTCTTGCTCTCCTCTGCTTACCCTTTTCACTATTTTCTCCAATTTTGTCATAGGTATCATCTCTACAAATCAAAGAGGGCTTTCACTCTGTTCTAAAATCTCTAAACAGGTAAAATCTACTGATACTTCAACACAGAAAATTTGTTTTATTGAAGGGCTTTATCCAAAAATGTCAAAACAAGGAATCAGAACCAGATCTTACAAAGAGATGGAAACCTAACTTTTGTCTCAAAGTGACAGTCATTATCTTCAATGTTGATATTATCCAGGAAATAGTAATAAGCTTAGCAACACAGGAAATTTTCTCCTTTTTCTTAAAAAAAATGTTGGCGAATATACTCCCGATAAAACCTGAAATAGCTAATCCATGAAATACACATCCAGGTATACTGCTGGGATTGCTGTATAGGATTGCTTATTATCCACTAGTGACCACCACAGTTCTTCATATATAAGTGTACAGATTGTAGAGCAATTTTGCAATATATAGCAAAAAAATATACCCTCTGCTTTTAAACACCTTAGGTGAACCATAAAAGTGTCTTTAGATGATTTCTTTCATCTTTAGTCACATTCTTCTGGAAAACAAGCTGCTGTTTATTTGATAAGGGTTTCAGGGAGTGGAGAGGGTTGAAAGAGCAAAGCTGTGTGGTTTTGGCACAGGTTTAAGTACAGAAGCATGAAAACAGTTACCAGGTCACTAACAATAAATTAGAAAATGTTTAAACAACAAATTACTTTGCCACTGAAACTATTGCAAACTTTCTCCACTGATTTTAATGGAGCTGAGATTTCATCTGAAATGCTGCTTAGTGTTCAGATCTCAAGATACTCTCATGCTAACTCATTCTTCAAAAGAAAACTGTGTCACTGGTTGTTTTGTTGAACCTACCAGCCTCCTGGTATTCCTGTTACAAGTATTGTTAGCCAATCAATGTAAAAGCTCTTCTAGCATTCATTTAAACCTGTGCATTGTGGAGTACATTTGGAAATGATGCCACGATAAGCATGTACATGGTATCGATAAGCAGTAGTTAGTCCCCAACACAGTTGCCATGGAATAAACTATGAAGGTTCAATACAGTCCAATTTTCGTCCAGACTTCCCAGCTGAGGAGTTTCTTCTGTGAATTTGGAAGAATGCAATTGAGATTCAACATATTTGGACCTCAGCAGTTGTAAACTCAGGTTATTCTTGTGTTCTGTCTTCAATAAAGCCTAGTTTGCCTTCAGATTTTATGTGGAATTTGAGTTTTGGGAGCATCAGGTAACCACTGTTTCAATGAGAAAATTGCTAACTGCTACTCCAGGCTATGTTTTATTAATTTGCTTTTCTCTGACTATAAAACAAGCATTTAATTTATTTTAGAAATCTTAGTTGGTTCTTCTGTTTTAATTCTCCAGACAATCTGATCAGTGCCATTTTGCATGTAATATTCAGTAGCATTCTCGAGGTGACTGCAAAAACATCTTCCTGTGTCCTCCAAAGTTTCTCTACATTTTGCCACATATCTCACTTTTTTTGCATATCTACTTCATTCATTTGAACACTGTGGTATTGTTTCAGATTGTGTTTGACTACATCTCAATCAAAAGTAGTAAGTTTCCCATATTTTTATCTAAAATAGTATAATTCATGGAGGTATCCACCATAGCACATTCAGCTATAACATTTAAATTTATTTCCTTTAACCTTGGATTTACTAGTCTTGCTGTAAATTTCATCAGCTCTGAATGGATAAGGCAGAGCCTGAGATGACAGGTTGCTCTCCAATATTCCCTTTCTGTGTTTGTCCATTACATTCATGTTTGTCCACTAATTCCACATTTTACCTTATAATTTCACATATTGTGAATTCTTGTTCACAATATGAAGCAACAATGTAAGCTTCTGTCAGTATGTTATGTCCTTTGAAAGTGATCATTGTTTGCTACTCATATCATTGAAATTCTCCATTTTGAATTGTCTTGAACAAGAACTGTCTTGTAGGAGTCAAATTCCCCTCTTACAGACTCATGTGCCATCACTTCACATTTAATTTATGATCAAAGCCAATCAAATTCAGGGACATTCAGCTATATCTTTAAAGTTAATAGTTCATATTAATTTTCTATAGCAGTACATTTTCCCAAGTTTTAAACAAATTAATCTTTGAGTGTTATTTTTAGGGTTCAGATCAAGTATTATCATTTGATATGGTTTCAGAGCTGAATAGCTGTTACTGTAGATTCAATTTCCATCCTTCAYTAAAAAGAAGGGTAGAAGATCAATAGCTGCTCCTCTGTTCAGTTAATTGTTCTTAGCTGTACGTACTTTGACAAATACTTGTACATTATTTTGTTCTGGGTACTTTTACAGGAAGCATGATGAATTTTACTCTTCAAAATGTTCTCTGTAACATTGTAATTTGCTCACAGCTCAGCTTTAAGCTCTGCTTGCTCCGTGGACCAGGCCCAATCCTAATTAAGGGGGCGTACTTCCCTGGGTTTACATGACACAGTCCAAAATAAATATTTATTCCATACTTATGTATGACCTGATATCTACAAGATTTATTTAATACTTTTAAATAAAAAAATAATTCATATCATGTTTTACATTATAGATGCCTCACAGCAGAGAGTAATTCTTGCTTGAAGCGCAAATACTTGAATATTACTTGCATGATTCTAGGGGGGTTTTTGGGATCTGCTGAAATGAAACTTCCAGTAACATTATTTTGTGAAACTATAATTATTCCAATTTTAAATGGAATCATTTTAATTTAGTGATTTTGTACTACTGAGTTCAGCAACAGAGCATTATTAGTTGAAATTAAGATAATGCTCAGTAATGAAGTATGAAATATCTGTTGGTCAGATTGCAATTAGCAGCTTCACTTTCTGTATTTTGTTCCAAATGTAAGTCAGTTTGCTTGTTAAGTTTTGCTCTCTTTACATTAATTCTATTTTATCCAAATGCTGTCAATTCTCTAGCTAAGGCAAATTAATTCTGAGCTGAAAGTAGTATCAAAATTCAGATTGCAAACTAATGAACTTTCATATATTCACATTGCATATGCCAATCAGAAATAAAATCTATTCTTTTGCATCCTGCACATTTATGAAGAGATGTTTTAAACATTACAGCAAAATTTTGAACTTTTGTGACCTGCTTTTCATATTATATATTTGATATTAACTATAGCAATTCTGCTTTGGAAATTATATTGTACTTATGCAGGTTAAAAAAAAGAGACAGAATCAAACAATTGCACACCAAAGCAACTATGTCAGTTCTTAGTTTATGTTACAGGATTATTTTGTGCATAATTTCAAGTACTACGATTAGAATGTGCTTCAGTGATTTAACAATGGCTTGTGTGGCAAACTGTATTTTAAAGTAGTGAACATTAACAGAAGAGGATTCCTTTTAGCACATTCAGTGAAGGAGAGGGATGGTGAGTGTTGCTGAGAGGTCACAGGAAGTAAATCCAATTCATAGTACATGGCCTAAATGCAGCTCAGGTGGTCCCTGATTAACATGGGAGAAAGTAGGACAGACCCCCAAAACCTCATTCCTCGTACACAGACTTCCACAGCTTAATGGATCACTTCCCATATACATATATACACAAGTTGAATCAATTTAAATTTTGTAATAGAAAAAAAGATAAAAACAACACCACATATTAAAGTAGCCCAAATCACACATACACGCACACACACACACACAGAGAAGTATGATTCAGTAAAGTATTTCTGTGGTTGGAACTGGTAGGATTGCTGTGTTGCTCCTTGGTTTTTTGAAGAATTTTTTTGCCACACTTTTCTCAGACTGCTGCATAGGCAAGAACTTAGAAAGAAATAATTTCATTACCAAAGACACTTGAGCTTATGCTTTGTAAAACTTCTCTATTTTAACTGTCTTCTGAATTTATGAGATACCAAATGTGGTTAGGAAAGTAATTTGAAGTAATGCTATAGCCT
This sequence comes from Mixornis gularis, assembly GCA_003546035.1. NCBI lineage: Eukaryota > Metazoa > Chordata > Aves > Passeriformes > Timaliidae > Mixornis > Mixornis gularis. The sequence continues at coordinate 1,182,398 of QVAJ01000152.1, read as the reverse complement.
TAATGCAAAGGAAGTAGTAAAACTTGAAATAATATCAGAGACAGTAGATCAGTGTGACATTCTATAATGAGCTAAAAAGTTATGAAGCATATGTGAATCACTAAAGTTAATTTCTTATTTACATTGAAATATTTGTATCTGGATATTTTAGAGCAGTAATATACCTTTAGCTGATGTTTAACAGCTCCTTTTTGATTCCATCTACCACTCTCACAGGTTCTTTTAAGGCATATGCCTTCAAAGATATTTCTAMAATGTAAATTGATTACATAGGTTGAAGGTTGCTTAACGACATAATAATACCTGTTTGATTGCTCTAGTAGAGTATTTCTGTCTTCACTATTATACCAGCAGATTAGTACTGTATAATCAATCCTATGTGGGCAGCAAGAAGAAAATCTGTGGGCCAGAGTAACACCCTGAGATATTAAAGAAGTGATGTGTCTTATCAGAAAAGGCAGAGCACTCTTTCTGTTCTTCAAGGGCAACAAATCCTCATTAGCCCAGTCTGTAACCTGATAAAAATCTGAACGTGTTGTATTAGTCATCATATTTCCAGTAGACCTGCTTTAATTTTAGATTGTATACCTCATAAATTTTACAGTGAGCCTGAACAAATTCCCACAATTAATATAACAGTCAATAACAGTACTCAAGTTTCAGTAATAGCCAGAATTTTAGACACGAACCTGAATTTCTTCATCTTTTATTTGCTGTAAAAAAAAAAAAAAAAAAAAAATTAAGCTGACCTTGTTCAGACTGCATCTGAATCTTGCCTGAAATTAATGAATATAGGTTTGGTCAGGATTCTACTCCAGACCTTAAATAAAAATGGAATTAATAAAACATCAGTAGAAGTTGGCATTTGAGACCTAACCTTATTCTTCAAGAAAATTCTCAGAGAGTACAAAATCTTCATGTGAACACTCAGTTTTATTATTTTTTTTTTTATATAATAAGGGTGGTATTAACACAAGCAAAATGAAAGTTCATGGGGAATAGATATATGCCATTCAGTTATTTTTGTTACTGTTTTTTATAGCAAGAAGGTGAATCTTTCTCTTCTGGGAAATCTCACATATAATTTTCTATTAGCCAAATAACTCCTCTGTGGCATTCAGTAGCAATCATATTTAGGAACATGCAAACTTTGTTCAAAGATGAGCTATAGCTAGGACCTGGTCCTAATCAGCTGTTGTGCTCATTAGGAGTGCTGCCAGAAATCTAGTAGAAAAGAGACTGCATTAGTTCCCACCAATTCTTCTGCCTTTTTATTCTCATAGGTGATATTTATAAAAGAAAATAAAGCTGTATTAATATTTCTAAAAGTACTTCATATCTAAAGGCAGTTGCTTAATCTGTTCCTATTAATTTGTCTTTAAATATGTATTTCTCCAATATTTCTGTACACATACTTTGAAATGACATGGACACATGGTTAGAGAATAGACGTTACATTTTACATTGTTATTTAAGAGACAGGTAAAATTCTGCCTGACCCCACCCTGCTTCATCTTAGTACTGCTGTCATCTCTAACAGTGCTTTCTAACTAGAACCATATAAAATATCCTCACTAGATCTCACATGTTGTGTAATGATGTGAGACACTGATATTTTTAAAAAACTCAGTCTATATTCATAGCAGTTCACAGGCACTGAGGGAGGTTATACAGGCACCAGATTTTGCTCCTGTTATTTAACTCACAGACCTGCCTTTCAGCGTGTCTTAATGCTGTCATTTTCCTGTGTGCCATCAGGGGACAGAAATGGCAAAGCATTTGGATGCTTATGGCATTGCCTTCCTTTCTGTAGTGACCTGTGATGGGGAAAAAAACCCCATACTTCTTTCTGTTATTTTAGGAATAAATTTTTGACCTGTACCCATAGTATTGATTGGGAGTAGAGGAGCAGTGAACTTCTAAATGAGCTATTGCCTGAACATGTCTACCACACCTGAGATGCAGTCACACAAAATGCTCTTCAAGTCTTGCTTCAGGATGATTTTCATAAGAACTTTGTAAGATAAAAAGTCTTGTAGTAATGCATAGATCACAGATAATACCTCTTTAAATGTAGGAGGTTATTATTGTTTCTTCCACAGAAAAACATTTGTTTAATGTAAAAAATTGTCTGCCCAATCTTCTAGTATCTGCAGAACCTCAAAGTTCAACAAACGAAAGGAAACAAACAAACAAAAAAAAGCAATGAAAGTAGAAAGTCATTTGCAGTAAGATAAGGAATACATTTCTGTGATGTAGCAGAAGACACTGACATGTCAATTCCCTCAGAACTCAGTCCCAGTGTTCCATGTCACCAACAGCTATTGTCACGGTGCCATTACTGACCCGTGAGGAGCTCTATTCATCACTGATCTCTGCTTGGACATTGAGTCCAAACTGGAGTGTGACCATCCAGCCAATTCCTAATTCACCAGGTGGTGCACCCATCAGATAGACCTGTGTGTCTCCAGTTCGGAAACAAGGCTGCTTCTTTATCACAGGAAAGTGCACACGGGAAAAATGAAGCCTAGAAAAATGCATTGTGCACAAAGTCACTCTGATGAATTATTCATAGAACTGATGATTGAATTAGGAGAACATTTTTCTTTCTCAGGTGTGAAATTCCATGCAAGTTGAAAGGGAGCCTTAAAAATAGTAATGGGTGCAATTATATTCAGAATATGTCAGATAATCACGTCATTTTTCAATAATGAATTAATTAGATAGTAATACTTTTCATATGCACACTCTAATTGCTTTTCCTCTGAGGATCTCAGAATGATATAAAGAGCACCTAATTAGACCTCTAAACAACCATTTGAGGAAATCATTGTCTTTCTCTACTCACTGTAAACTGAGGTACCAAGTGGTGAAATTACATTTCTGCTAACACACATTGAGTTAGAGGAAAAATCGAAGTATGGATTTTTTTTTCTTTATGTTACAACAGAAGGTGTTTTCATTTACAGTGTTTATTTAATAATAGGAAATCATAAATGCTTATGTATTCAGTCCCCATCACAAAATAGAAAACACACCTCTTCTATTAAAAAAATAAAAAAGACTGTATTGAACCATGTATAAGAAAGATAACTTTCAGGCTTCAAGCAAACTTCCTAAGCTGAGCAATGCTGAAATAAATAATCACAGAGCACGTGTTTATTCTTAGCAGAGGTCACTAAGTACTTTCTCTGATGTATAAAATGCATTCATCTAGTAGTTTCTGATGACCATTTTATTATTTGCATAAAAAGAAATGGCAATTATTTATATGATCTTTTTTCTTTTGCTTAGCATGTGTTCAAACACTGATGACCTCGAAAATACAGCTTACCAATTTTAATATGATGAAAATCAAAATCAAAATCAGCAATATCTGTTCTAGAATTGCTGAGCAAGTACATGATAGTCATATATCCTTTAATCTTAAAAAGGTATATTTTATGCTAATTATAGAATGTATATTGTATTTGCTTATTATTACTAATAACACCCAAGCTGTCAGGTTTTAATTACATTTCTCAAATATGTAGTAAAATATCCATTTATACATTAGTAAGGTAATCATCCAGTGATACTAAAAACTGAAAGCTGGGTCCACAATCAGTGTTTTGCAGGATGACTAATTAAGACAACTTATTTCCTAATTAACAGGGAGATTCTTCTTGGCTAATGTCCCTGCCTGACATATTATTCTGACCTGATTTTTGTAAGTTTTTCACCAAGATCAGCAGTTGTCAAATGACTTTCATTTTGCTACTTTATATTTCTGTTCTGTTGTTCTTCTTAACCTGCATTTGACCTCTGGGACTGTTCTGGTATATATATATATATATCTCTTAAATATAAGCCTTGATGAAAGAATCACTGGCCGTACAAAGGAGTTATATTTTTTATAATAGACCTTTTCCAGTTACTGGAATCTACTGAATGTCTTTATGAAGAGAAACTCAGAATAAAGACACACACACACACACAATCCTCAGTTCTTCAATCCGAGTCAATGTAGCAGCATAACAAAGAAAATTTATAAATAGACTTTTGTTAGCAGAACACCTAGACAAGTGCTGAATTTTTAGGTGTGTCATGAATATGAAATCCATGTAGGTTCTCCTGCCTGAGAATTCACGTTATGTTCAATGCTCTTGTGTTTGTTATCTGTATAAGACATGGTTGTTTGGAAGAAAGATCCAAATGGTAGGAATGCTGGATATTTCAAAGTATCTTCAGTGTTTAAGTACAGAAAATTATTTTCTACTCTCTCAATAATGTTCCCCATCATTTAAAATGGCAACTGAAAATACAAGTAAGACTTAAATTAAAGAAATTAAGAAAATCTAGGCAGCCCTAGTGTTTTTCCAGGAAACACCAATTATTGGCATACTGCACAAACCCAGATGGTTGAGAGTGATGTTTTAAGGATGTTTTATGTTTATGGATAGTGATTTTTTCATCATAGTTGATAATTGGGTATTTCGCTTTTTTCATGGAAAATAAATCCAAATGTGTCTTCAGCTGTTTTTAAGAGTTTCAATTAACCACAATTAATTTTCCATTTAAATGTTCAGGAGAACTGAAGTAGTCTATAATACTATAAACCCATTCAACAGCTTAATTATGAGGTTTTGTCTCTTCTTAGATTTGCTGGTTTTATTTCATTGTCATTCTTAGGCTGGGGAAATACTTACATATTTTTAATTCTAAACCAGTAAAAAGTGTAGCAAACACCAGTGAAAGAAATGAAATATTATAGTCAAGAAGGATTTGGATTTTCAATCTGAATTATTTATATATTTTTGTTAAGTATATTTTTTAAAAACTTAAAGCATAATAGAATTTGATGAGGTTGTAGAATCCACTTTCCTTACCACACGTCTCTGTGGAATCAGAAGGCAAACTTCCTGTCTGCTTGAACTTGAGACAAAGGGTATGGGCTGGATGAATTCACAAAAACCATGACGTATATTGTCTCATCAAAGTTCTCAGGAAAGGACTGATGGGTACTTGTTCCAGACACAGAAGCTGGGAAGGGGAAATGAGAAAAACTTAGGCAATAGCTGATGTTATGTATGCTTTATCTGATTAAAAAAATGTATGTTCTACAAGTTCAGAAGGAAGCACTTTAAAAAGGAGGTAAGTGGCAAGCAGAAAACCTTGGTAATGAATCACCTACTGAATGTCATTAAAATCAAACTGAGATCCCAATAAAGGGCACCAAGAATAACAAAAATGCAATTAACTTAAGCTTTGTTCTCCATAATTACTCTTTCATGATGAAAGGTTTTTATGAAGGGGTCAAGACATTTTATTTGAAGAATGCAGATCTGCCACTGAAACTAGTTTAAGGGAAGTCAGACTAGATGACTTAAATGTTAACAAAAAAATACACAGTTGCCTGGAAATGAACAAAAAAGGATGAAATTAATAACATTAAGTCATTTTAAAAGGCTTGCAGCAAAAATACATTTTCTTTTATCCTATAGTGATGAATTTCATTTGCATCCTTTGAATTTGCAACAAAGATTGAAAAGAAAAAATACAGGGCAAAGGGAAAGATGGATTCAGAATTCAACTCATTCTCAGTTCTAATGCTCCCACTGTCATACTCCATTTGAAACTTTAAAAAGGAAACCCATTGAGCTTTCTTAAGTAGGTTTTGCTGAATGAAAGACTGGATTCTGTTAATGAGAAGAAATTACTGGGAAAGCATTCCAGACTTGGTTTGAAGCTGGGGAATGGATGAATTTCAAAAGAGTCAATCTTATCTTTCCTTTAGTCTTTAGAATTTCTAACATTATGTATTTGAAATGAAGACACAGGTATAAGATGCCAAAGTGTCACAAAAATGTTCTCTTCAACTTATGATGTCATGCTTCAATTCTAAATAAATAGCAGGAAAAAAAAAACCCCTAAAATAAATAGCTTGTATTTTTTTATCGCCTTTTAAAAGATCGGTATTTTCTTCCACAATTTTATTATTCTATCAGTACTACAGCAAAATGGCAAGAAGAAAGACATTTAAATTAGAAGTTCCTAGAAACAATGTGTTTCCTATAAAATATTAGTATTTTCATAGGCTTAATTGCTTTCCACTGATACAAGTGAAATAACTCTGTGCACCAAAGTGAACCATGGAGGCAGTCAGTAAAGGACAGGAATGTCCAACCACCACAGGGCACACGTTTCCTAAAGAACAACTCTTCCCTTCTCTGACTTCTCCAGTCCTGATTCCCAAGGGAACATCTATGAAATACTTCCAAAAGACGAGCCTGAGAAATGAAGCTTTTATACCTCTCAAAGCTAGAAATCTTGAATTCCACAGAATTAATATGTTTTTATATTCCAACACAATTCTTTCTCTGATTCATCTCTGTTGTACAAAATCAGAAACAGTTTTTCTCTCTTTTCCTAGTGAATTAATTAATGATGTATCTCCTTGATAATATGCTCCTCTCTTCTAGTGTTGCACTTTAATCCTTGCTCTGTCATTATCCAACACAAGCATTATCTAACAATAAGCTATGAATGGTAGCATTTGATCCTGTGTGCAGTCTGCATTTTTCTCATTTAGCAGAAATTAATGCAATTGTAGGCATTTGTTTTCTTTTATTGCATTTCTGAAATATATTTTCAGATTTACCAAGTGCATCTAGAAGAAGTCTCAAAGGTATTTACTCTTAGCTATGAACAGTAAACTTTGAGTACTTAGTTTCAGCCCAGATTTTTTTTTTTTTTATCTCTTTATTTTCAACACAGCTTGCTAGTCTCACAAAATGTATAGCACAACAGGAAAGAGAATGAGTTGCAGTTGAAAAATGGGGGCAGGACAATGTAGAATAAATTTCCTAGTTATTTCCTTGCTAGTTTCACAAGCAGTTTCATATAACTGCATGCCTCTGAAATCCAGTTGTGTCATGAATTTGGAGTTTTTCTGGTGGTTTGTCTTGGGTTTTAGCATTTTTTGTCTCTTTGTTTTTCTCCAGACATGTTCCTTCCTGGGAGTGGTTATTACTATTCATGGTACATATTACATACATCCATCATCAACTTCTGCTCATTCAAATCAGATAGCTGAGAACTTTATCTGACACAGCTTTGTTTAAATGACTGTATTACACAATCTTGTCCAGCAGAGACTGACAATACTTGTTCTTTTTCTAGCTGCCCATACCTAAATTACATTGTGCATTTTTGGTTTTTTATAGGACAACCTGAGTATTCCTTGATATCCTATAAATAGAATTCTCCTGTAGTATGTCAGGCTGTGTGGAAGCAGAAGGAGAAAGACAGGATATGACTGAAAAAATATAGAAATAATAAAATGAGAATAAAAGTATAAATAAGGAAAAAAAAATCCTTGATTATTCTCTTCTGTCTGGAGTGAGATAGTCATCATGATGCCATTGATGTTTGCATGAAGCCAGCAACAATTTCCAGACAAATCATTGCATCTTCCATAGTTTAAAACAGTATTTTAGATTTAATTGCTTTTGCTTATTAAAATATCACACAATGTGGAAATACTTAGAGCAGAGAAAACAGACAGATGGCTAAGTAAATTAATCTATAAGCAGCAGCAGAGCATAAGGTTAGTTGCTGACATTGACTGAATCTTGTGGAAGGTGGTAGAAAGATGACAGTATTAATTTGTCACAGACACGACGGTGAAAAAGGTTGTGAAAAGCTTGTGAAAGGGGAGGAGATGGGTTAGGAACTTGTCATTTAAAGGGAGGTTGACATTTCACATTTGAGATTTATAACTGTACTTTAAATTCCCTACAATTTTGTAACATTTTGATTGAAAACTCTAGTTAAAAACATTATGAAGATAGGAACACATTTCCAGTGTTAATCTACATTTTTGACTTCAATTTCAAATACAGGCATTTGAGACTGCTCCAATTTATTTTTTTTTCACCACTTGTAATCATCACGCAGTAAAATGCGTCATATAGAAAATAGAAAATAGGTCAGATGATACTACAGGGTGCTTTAATTGCTCCAAAACAGATCCTTTCCTCTTCTTTCATATTAGAGATTTCTTCTTTTACAGTGTTTCCAATTGAGATATATTTTTGGGTACTATATTAGTATAAATTTGGAATGGAGGACGCTCCATAAGCTGCACAATTATATTTGTGGTAAACTGTATGTTGTGTTCTAAGATAGACTGCATTCGTAGACTTTCTGCTCTGGATATCAAAACATTCCTAATCTTTAAGTTCTGACATCATTACACAATAAAAATTATATTAGATATTTTTCATACATTTTTAACAAGATAATCTGAGTTCACTGACTTTTCTGGAGCTGTATAAATTCATATTAGCTGAAGATCAGGCATGGACTTTTCTTAATTTATTTCACTCTAATTTCTTACAGAACTTGATTTTGAATAAATGCTGAGCACTCCTACAGGTATCAAGTATTGCGTTCCCTTAAAATAATGCATTTGAAGGTTTTTCTGATGAAGGAAGAAGGAACCAGTGTCGGAAAACCCCCACGGCACTGAACACAATATTTCAATATATGACTTTAAAAGAATTTCAAAATTTTGCTGATATTTTATTCTGTGACAATCTGTAAATAGATATTAGAAATATATGATTTAATGATACCTAAATGCCAATTTTAAAAGGCAAATATTCCCCCATTTATTTTCTAGTGATATTTGACACAGCTTTTCTCCACTAATAGCCTAGTGGTGACAGTTGTGTGTTATTTTCACTGAATAGATTTAAAAGCAAAAAGAAAGAAGAATCTTACTACATCATAACATATTTGACAGAATTCTTTGATTTCAGAATCACTTTTTTGTGCTGAGTGGGAAACAGGGTCCCTTGAGTGCTCTTTCCTGCTTTAATCATAATACACCTTATTGTCTTTTATCCAAGGTAGCTTATGGGTTGAGTGTCTATAATTTCTCATTAGCTCATTTCTGGTTCCATACCAAGATTTTCAAGTCAAAAAGAAAGAATTTTTTTCTTAAAAGAACAGAAGCAAGAATGTAATTTCTTCTAAGATTTGTACAGATCAAGATTGATTATGAGAGAGCAAATGCTTGGATGTATTTCTATTTGTAACCTCTTTTATTTATAAATGATTGTGTTACAAAAAAGAAAAGTAAGAGTATGTTTATACATAATAGAGATTTTAAAGTAAAAATAATGTTTGAAAAAACAAAAGCATTTCACACTAGCTCATTAGTCATTTAAAATTTCCAGTTATATATTTATTTTTCTTAATCTGCAGTTGACTTTAATTCTATGCCCTTAAATCCAACTTTCAAGCCTCAGAAGAATTTGGCATGGTCCATGGATCATACAGACATGAGAGAAATCAATTTACAGCAGAAGCTGGAGTGAATATTTACGACATGAGAAGGGAGGGAGATGATGTTCTCTGGTATGTGTTCCACCCACAAGTGTTTGATGCTGAAACTCAGGTCCTGAAATGGTGTGTGATAGTAAAGAAAAATCATGTATAAAAGAGACTGGAGGCATGGTTTGAATGCTGATAATCATCCTACAGAATGAATAATATATCACAGCTCTGAAAAAAATTCATTTCCAGTGCTAGGATATTTTTCATTAAATACCGATTATTAAACCTATTAAAAGTGAATTTAGTTGCAATAAATGACTGTCTGAAAGCTTATGCTGATCTTAACATGCTTTCAGAGTTTTTTGCTTCGAAAAAATACTGAATGTATTTTACAGTGCACTTCTAACCTGAAAGAGTAATACAGTAAAATCATGACCAGAAGAGAGTGTTTGTCTCCTGAAAGTTTAACAAAATACTGAATATAAAATATATAGCTTGCTTCTAGCCATGTAAGTATCTTAAGAAGGCTGAGCTGCTGTGCTGAAACAAAGTCAGATCATTCTGCCTTTTTTCATAGCTGTTAAATTTCAGGTAGCATAAAGGAGATGAAAACATCCATGAGTCTCAAAAAGACAGAAGGAAAAAAAAAATGGCACGTTCTGGCCTGAGCCTGAGTTGTGCAGGGTTACAAGCACAGGCACACAGAGCTGTGTCTGAAGGCCTAAACCAAGAGCTATCTGCAAATTCCTGAAGAGAAATCATGCTGACTTTCGTGCAAAGTATTTGGTGATGCTTCATAACCGTTAATCCTATTAAAACATTACCTCTGGAACCATGAGAAAGAGTAAGGAATTGCTGATGTCTAAGACATACTGACTCGTTACTGTGTGCTTACGTAGCTGTCACCTACCTGAGGTACTGATTTATCTCACGGGGTTGGTATTGTGCATAATACATGACCACATGCAAATTGGAATGAGTGGAATACTCTTTCAAAGTTAATGTTAGTTCATATCTGGAATTCTGTTTCAAGATTTATGCTATTATCCCATTAATGTTTTACAAATGTATTATTAAAGTGGTTTTTTTACATAAATCTCATTCAGAACTAAGGCTAAAAGCTCCCCAGCCTCGCTCCCCAAATCACATCCTTGGTTTGGAAAGAATTAGACATTTTTTACATTCTTACTAAAAGTCTTTTATAGATTCATTCCTTTATATATTTTTAGTTAGCAATGTTTACCTCATAAAACAAATGCTTTGTGTCCTCTGAAGACCAGTTTACAAAAAAAATATACATGTTCTCCTAGCTTAATGTGCATACAGTTCTCTGTGCAGTAAGGTACTGYATGGTATAAATACGTACATCTTAAGCAGTGCCTTCTATTTCTAAAAAAATTGTTTATAACCTTGAATTTTAAGTCTATATGACTTTACAAACATAATCCCTACAGATAGAAACTATTACCTTTGTTCTTTCTTTTCATCTTGCTTCAAAATACTCTTTAAGTTTTAGAAATGACTCCAGGTTTTTGTTCAAGAAGAGGGCGCAGCCACACAGGCACATACATGCACGCACACCTACACCTACACATTCATTTTGATTCTTCATAGGCTGTCCTCAAAAATTTGATTTACTGAAGGCCTTAAGGTTTATCTCAAACGTGCATTGAACACATTCCAAGGATCAGAAGATCTGGGATTGGAATATTGTTGCTCTCCACTTATATTCCTTATAAAACGGAAAAGCATTCTCATGTAATAAAACCAGTGTCTGTTTCAAGGTCATGTGGCCATCTGTAGCCTACCTGATCTTTGTCAGCAGTTGGTGCTTAAACAGAGCAATTAAAACTTTTTTCTTTATTTTTTCTTTTTTTTTTTCTTTTTCTTTTTTTTTCTGGATAATGTAGGAAAATATGGGTTGTTTTTTTTTTTCATTTAGCTTGGCATAAGCAGGCTTACGAGTTTTATATATAGAAACAAAAGTTGTGGATATATTTATACTTACACGTGAAAGAATGTGAGGAATCTAGTTCCTTTGTGTAACAATCTGTCAGCTTTGAGTACTTTGTCATTTTAGTACAGTATCTGAGCTGCCAGTTGCAGTCTAAGCACAATTATGCTTTTTGTCAACATTTTGGTTTATTCTTTTAAATAATTTTTGAATGTTTGGCCCAATTTACTAGATTCCTCAGTAATTATTCCTTCTCTTGTTCTTTTATGTGGTGAAACACCTGAGCAGTTCTGTACTATGCAAGTTCTGCTCTCCATTTATCATATCATCAGGAACTCTTGGCTGATTTGGAAACTGTTTATATGTGTGTTCCCAGTTATGTTCCATTACCTAATATGCACTGATAATAGAATGACCTCCTCCAAAATTACCAGCGTCACCTTGATTTCCACAGGTGTTATTTAACAGTGATTGTACCTTTCCAGTTTTATTGTAGAACAAATTGCTCATGATCTCTGATGACATGCAGCTGGTAATGCAGGTGCATTTATAACACAGACTGAGGAAATAGATTAAATATTTGAAGCAATAAATCTCATTTTGATTTTTATAAGACGGATGTCAGCTCTGTTTCCTCTCCTTCTTCTTTTCATGTGTCAAATAGAATTTATAAATCCAATTATTTCAAAGACATTTTAAATAAGAAAAGGAAATAGAGAAAAAAAAGGAAGTGACAGGTGACAATGGCATCAGAATGAAAAAATACTTCAAATATACTATTATTGTAACTTTGTAACTGTGAAAGGTGGAGTGTTCTACACTTGCTTTATCTTTTGAGCTAATCCCAGATGAGTCTATTTGATTTTCCAAACAATCTTTTATCTAAGCAAGTACTGATTGGTTACAAATATTTGAACAACTGATTTTCCTCTGCATGTGTGGTGGCCTTGGTCTGGCCACACCAGGGGATACTGAAGGAAGAGCCAATACCAGAAACTAGGAATGTGTAGTGAAGAAACAAGTGGCATTGACAAGCAGCTGGAAGACGGCCCAGCTTCAGTGTTGAGGAGAGCTCTGTGGTCAGTGAACCAGTTCACTGGCATTGGCCATTASCCACAGAGCCAGTACCAAGCAAAAGTGTTCTGAGAGAGAAAATGCTCATTGGCCTAATTGCTGGCTTGAATTACCCTCTTGGGTTCCTTGTGTAAAGCCCCACTGGAGCATTGCAAATGGCCTTTGCTGTGGGCAGTTTGTTGCACAAGGAGAGGTTGACAAGGCAGTGCAGCTGAGGCTAGGCATGGAGCTTTTTATAAATGCCCCTTTCGTTCTTAATCCGAGGGAATCAAACAACATTGAACGGTTTGGAATTGTTTTGTACCAGGCTTTAAGATAAATTTTTGTTCGTAATAACTTTTCTGGTCAAAATTACACTGGTTGAGTCCTGAGAACAAGGGATGGGTAGGGGTAGTGCCATGTGATCTTTCCTGTTTCCATCACAAGGCATTGTGGAAAGCCTCAGCTGATGTCAGGAAAACCTTCCTTTGACACTCCTTTTAGGAATCAGTTGCTTTGCTGGTTTTTTATTCCTTCTAAGAAAAATGTAATGTCAAATACCTCAATAATTTAATATTCAGTAAAGGTAGACTATGTTAGTGAAACTTTGAACATTTATCCTCTTTTTATTTAAAAAAGGGGTTTCGTTGTGGTTTGGGTTTTTTTGGTTTTGGGGTTTTCGTGTTTGTTTGTTTGTTTGTGGGGTTTGTTTTTTTTTTTGTTTTGTTTCGTTTTGTTTTTTTCCAAAGAGGGTACATGGAAATTAGGGTCAAAAACCTCATTGTGATGTGCATATACTCTTTTTCAAAGGACCATCTTTTATTTCGCTTAGCTTTTAAATACTACTACTGCTACTACAACTGCTACTACTGCTACTACTATTATTAATATTAGTAGTATAATTTACATGAGCTTTTAAAGAGAGTTGGGATGGGGCATTTTACCAGAGGAGTCCTTACAATAGAGTTGAAAGAACAGATTTAAAGAATTGATTTCTAGAGGAAGACTGATCTCAGTTAACATTAACTTCCTCCAGTTAAGAACTGTGGGAAGTTTTTCACTCTCAGTTTTAATTATGTAAGTTCAAATACATTCAGCAACATAATTGCAGTAACTTAGGAAATCACTCTTCCGAATGAACATATGCATCTACTTTCAAATGAGATGTATTCCTGATTCAAAGTGAGCTTCTGTAATGACTAGATTTTGTCAGTAGAAACCTTTGGAGCACCCAAAAATATAAAAAATGGAGAAAGATTACCTTTTAATACAAAAGGTCTCCTGTTTCAGATATTACCTTTGCGTATTTTTTTCCTTAGAACTGGGTTTTCTGATAAAAAGGCAACTCATGCCCCCGGGATGAACACTGATGAGGTTAATGGAATTGTTTTGAGTTAAATATTTGTCTCAGTGTGCAAAAATCCATAGACAAAAATTCATCATTTGGCACAATCAAATACAAGACAGTATGTCTGATGACTCATACACCTCAAAAGCTCATGTTTAAATACATAAGAGGTCATAAATGCACTTCAGACTTCAGGGAGTTTATTTTAGGTGCCTTGCCAGTACACTGTCTTTAGGATAAACAAGGGAGGTTCCTCAGTCTTACATCTTATGTTTATCTCGCAACATATCTTCCCATGATTTACAGAAATTTCCTTTAGTCTCATTATTTTGCTGTTAGGTAATTGATAAACAGGATAAACTCAACTGAAGATTTAAGAATCACTCTGTGGTAGATTTCAATGGCAATTATTCATCTAAATATCTTTGAGGATCTGGGCATCACCATTCAATCAATTGTAATTCTCTGCTTTAACATTAATTTAATGTTGTCTGATTGCTGTTCACTGATGATGCTCTTGAATTTTTGTCCCTTAAATAGTAACAAAGAGGTACCTCATCTTCATAATTGGATGTACACCAGGACTATTTTGCCACTTGAGTAATTGCTGCTGGATTCTGAAGTGTTTCTGTTTGGGTGTGGTTTGTCTGCTAAATAGGAACCTCTAAAAGGAGGTAACAAACCACTCCCAAGTCTCATAGGACCATGAAGCTGTAAATGGAAACACTTCTACCATCAGTTGCAATATTGGAGTTAAAATGAGAGTGAAAAATAGAGTGCCATCCTAAGATAATGCAATACATTTCAAATATGGCACAGCTTGATACAGAATGAGAAGCAGAGCGGTGCAAGACTTGCTGAAAAAGCTGCTGAGAGAAAAATCATGCAATAGCAAGTGGGAAGAGTACTATCAAGCCAAGTAAGAAAAGCACTGCAGTGCATTCTAGTAGAAAGTGCTTGCTTCCTCACATGTAGGGCTTTGTTGTACCATTGTCATCAGTAGAGAAGAAGAAAAAGAAGATTCATGGTCTTAGTTTTCATATCTTGGTGTAAGTGATGAAAGAATGTGTGTACTAGATAAAATAGTTCCGACTACAGACAGCAGAATTTCAGAAGAATTTCAAGCTGGAATCATGAAAGCTGAAGTGGTAAAAGAGTGTAAGATCATAATAATTACAAGGTTTTCTCTCTTGTCAATATTATTAATTATCAGACCTTTTTTAACATTTCACTCATTTAAAACCTAGATGATGGAATTTAATATATGCAGAAAATTAGATTAGAAAGTTCTAGCTTTTTAATGTGAATTACGTAATGACCAGAAGTTTGGATGTAGCAAAGAATATTCTGCCAAATGGCAAGTACTTTAAAATATCTATTGAATCTTTTCTTCTTTCTTTTCAACGTTTGCAATAATTGTTTCTCCAATACACAATCAACTTATGGGTTTACATTGATTTCAGAGGTTTGATTATCTTACCAAACAAATCCACAAAAATAAACATTAGAAATACATTTGATGAAGTTTTCGAGTAGAAATATTTTCAGTTATGGAAAATGAAAAAAACCACCATGTATGGCAAGGTTTTATTTTCTTCTTCAAGAGTGCTTTATATAGACTTAATAATAGCATATGTATATTCATAAGGAAAAACATTCCTTTAAGTCATCAGGAGGTTGGTGATTACCTCAGTATGCAGTTTTTTGCAAAATCCTGTTCGGTCACAAACTAAGCTAATCTATATTTAGCTCAGAGATGATAAATCCACTGAGTTTACACATGCCCGTCTGAAAAACATTTGTAAAAAAACCAAAACAGCTTGAAATAGGCATTTAAACAAAAGGACTACAACTACCACCATTTATGTGACCAAGGCAGATGTTAAGTTACTAAGAATAATACCACCCTTTAGTATTCTGATTACTGTAGTAATTAATTTATCAAAATTGTAGTTTTCTGTGCATATCTCTAAAACTAGGTAGATCTTTAATTTTTAAATTATTTTTAATTTTTATTTTTTTTTAATGACACTGTACCTCAGATTTGAGGAATTACATTTCTATAAATATTTAGGAAGATTAAAGTCTGAATCAGTTCTTAAATTGCATAAGGAAACATTTTCTTACAACTGAGCACAGTCTCAAGCTCGTTGGGTACTAAAAGTAGTTCAGCTGTGCTAAAAAAGAAAGTAAGAACTGGTGACCCACTCAAACATTTTCCTGCTGTCTTCTGTGGATTTTGTTGAAGTGACTATTGTGAAGACACATCCTGCAAGCCCATTTTAAAACTAGTTTAGCTATTCCTAATATCTTCAAAAAATTGGTGCTGAACTGTGTTCTTTGTTAACTTATCTTGTTCCGAATTCCAGATACAAAGTGCACACTTGTATATTGGACATTTTATATGTTTTAATTACAGTATTTTCATGATGGCATGGGTGTTTTACTACAATAATTCTTGGAAAGAAATATTATTCCCAAGTTAGAAAAAACAGTAAACTTAAATAAAGCAAGTTTTCCAGTGCTGTTCATTYCACCAATCATTTAAAGAAATTCAGGTCCACAAGATCAAATGGTAAAACTAGTTCCATTAATTGGCGCTCTGAGCCAGGATGTGTTAGAAGTTGCTCAAAATGACCCAAAGGTATGGTGCTTATAAAGTGTAATGCATCAAGATGGTTTTTTTCTCTTCTTTGTTCCCATGCAAAACTTTTATAAGATTATGAGAATTATGTTAATATTAAAAAAAAAAAATCTTGTTTAGTTTTCAGTGTTTGCAATCTCAGTCGATACTTTCTCACACTTTGTTGGTCACTGCACAAAACTGTAATAAACAGAATAGATGTTACAGAGCAAAAAGGTCACAGAGGTGTAAACTTAAGTCACATAAGCAAGAATTTTAAGAGAACTACTGGTTTCATGCTTAGAATCAAGGTTTGCTTCTGTATCTGTAATTGTGGACAAAAATGGTGATCACATGGTAACTCTGAAGGTAGGGAACCTTAAAAGTGCTTTAAATTTTATTCTGTAAATTGTATTCATTATTTATTCACATAAATAATGGTTTGTGGGGCTTTTTGTAGACAGCAATGAAAAAGGCACAAAAGCTTTTAGGACTATTTCARTGTCTTGGAACATGAATTCTAAAAGATGTACAAATTTTTTGTGATGACATATTTCTGGGGACCACCTGGATAAGAATGGATAATGCAATAAAATAACTGTCAGTGGTGAAAAGGAAAGCATATAAAGCAAGAAAAAGCATATTTCATCTAAAATGCTCCTAGGCTTTTTACTTTGTTAAATATGCCTGATATCCTTTGACTGATACAAACTATTATTGATTTCTAGACTGTCCTGAACAAAGATTTTAATCCTTTCTGGTTTTTAAATAAGATTTTTTATGTTATTCTTTACAAAAGTCCTTATGGAGTTATTCGTTTGATTATCCCGTAATAATGACTGTTGTTACATAGTACATTCACAGAAGATGAGGAACTGCCTCATCAGAAATGATTTTATGTCCAGAAATAAGGCCCAAATCCACAGAGATCTTCTGTATTTATGCTGATGTCAGTAGAAGTTCAGTTTGTGACAGACTAAATGAATGCATTTGATACAAAATTTCATTGGGAAAACCTAAATAAGCTAAAAAGAATTAGTTTCAYAGATCTACTAATAACTTGCAAAAAGGTCTCATGAAAATGATTTCCAAAGATCACTTTCTCGAAAGCCTTTTGGATAAGCAAGCTCCTACATTCAGTACTGTAAAGGGACTATGAAGAGATGCTCACAACAAGATGGAACACTTTCATTTAATCCATAGTGGATCACAGCATTCCTTCTGTAGTAGTTAATACTCAGTAGACCAGCGGCCACATAGGCACAAGGCTCTGGATGAGCAGCATGTGCGGACTGGTCTTTGTGAGACAATTGAATATTGCTTCTTCCTCTTCAAAACCACGTGGGAGGGAAAGCAGCTGAAGCATTGGTGCAAGGATTCCTTCACAGGGAAAGTCATTGACACCATCTGGTCTCTTACCTACAGAGCCTGGGACTTAAGTGAACAAATACACACAAAGATGGTGWTGTCCTGGAAGAGGTAGGGCCTTTAATCTATAAAACTAGCTACATTTAGCTCTATTCCTGCTACAAGAAAACAGAAGCTTGAAGGTCACACCACTCTCATGACCTATTAAAATCCATAGAAACTTTTCCATTGACTTTATTGTATTTTGGATGAGTCCACAGTTCAACAGTAACTTCTTACTCCACTTACTTTGCTGATATTCACAAACCTCTAAACATTGCTGTGAAGCAACAGCTTCTGTACATAAATTCCATAGTGGCAAACCCAACATTATAGTAGGTCTTGGAGCCAATGGCTGACAGTGCTTAAGACACGTAAGGCAAAAAAGCCATGCAGATCAAAATGAGAATTTCAGAAGAAAATCAGTACTCCAGAAGGAAATTTGGCCGCTGCATTAGAAATCAGCAGAGATGGGGTTAAATACAATTGATGTTACTCTGTGAAACATCAATGCATGACATTTCACAGCAGTTAGTATGCCCAGATGCCCCGAGAGCTCAGCTCGTTCCTCCTCCATTCTCCACTGCGCTTTGAACAGTGAGACACCGCTAACAGGCAGCTAGCCCATGTGCTTTTGAGCCACTTTGCAGCAAAAAAAGAGCAACACATGAGCTGGACTTTTGTCAAATCCTTTCTGGAAATCTGAACATGTGATGTCCATTGAATTCCATTTTTTGTCTCCTATGGTAGTCATGTCTTCAAAGAAACCTAACCAGATGGTGAAGCTTGCCTTTCCTTTCTGAGAGGCCATCAGTCTTTGCTCACACTGTGTATTTCTAAGTGTTTTTCCTGTTTTGATCTCTGAGAAAGACTTTGTAAGACACTTCCTGCAAGTGAAGTTTAACGACATTCTCAGGTATGTCCCAACTCTTTTGTTAATCTATGGCTCCGTGATAAGTACCTGAACCTACTGAACTTCGACTGAGACATCTTGAAAAAGTAAAACGTACAGAAGCTTCCCTGCAACTCTSGTCACAAACCTCAGCTCACTATGGGTAAATAATAATGACTTCCTTTTATGAGAGCACCTTTTAACCCCTAATATCCCAAAGGTATTGCAAACTATTGTCCTGATTCTGCAGTTATCTTTTTCAACAGACAGACAACAAAGTTCTGCTGTCGCAGATGGGTAACTTCTTGCATCATAGAAATCACAAGTGGGAAAAATTTTTCTTCTATGAAATAGAGTAAAATACYTCACTAGGAAGAGATTTATATTGCAATCATTTTAGAAAATTCTGGTGCAATTTGTTGAGCAACTTGAACATCATCGTTCCAACTACGTATTGCCTGAAAAGTAGAAGTCAAGACTCCAAGAACATTTAAATGTAACCCTAGTAGATTCTGAATGAGAACATGATTTAAATTTAGTCTCTGAATCTGTTTTTCCTGTGCATTTCTAATGTTTCACAAATGCATGCTCAATATAGACTCTTTTCTACACTACTGGATCACTGTTACTACCTCAAAGAGCAATTACATATTCTTGTGACATTTTCTATTTASATACCACCCAGGCTAAATACCACTTTTTAGCCTTTATGAGTGCAAAACAATGCTGAAAGTTATGCTTGACAAATCTATATTTACTCATGACAGCATAAGAACAATAATCACAGTGAAACAATCTAAAAACTGGTTCCACATTTCTTTTGGAGGTAATAGTCTTTCAGAGGATCATTTGCATWAATGTCTTTGCTTCTTATCAGTCAAAAAACAGCCACTGTCCATCCACGCTTAAGGTGAAATCAGAATTTGTGGAGGAATATGAATCCATGTCTTTTAGGTACTATAAACAAGTGTATATTCTTTGTCTGTGCTCTATATCATATCATAACTGTGTAATCTCTTAYAGATACACCAAAGAAAATTCTGAAGTAAAGCTGTGCTGTTTCTTGCTAATGTATTGGAACAACATCCTGCTGTGAGGTAGGAATTACTCAATAGATGTCAATTACTCATATAACAAGTYGATCTAATTTCAGTGAATAATTTGGAAGTTATAGCCCTCTACCCTTTTTGGAATCTAACAATAAATAGAACCTACTACTGCTATTTTTATTTGCTGTAGTTAGTAATCATATAAATAAATAGAGTTTATATATTAGTCATGTCAGAAACAATGTTATTTCTCTTATTTATTAGGTCACTAATGCTACATGCTACTGCTTCTGCTCTAGACATGGAATTATTATTCCATTGTTAGACTAATGGAATTATTTGAAAAAAATATAGCCAATAACTATAGAGAAATAAAGCTGTTTATTCATGCACAAGTGCCCTTGATTGTAGCCAAATAAAGGTGATCAGAATAATAATACTGCACTATAATAATAATACTGCACATAATAATAAAAATCTGCACTATTTCCCATAGTGATTTTTTGCACAGTACAGCTGTAACAGGTGAGTAGCAGCTTCAGTGACTGAAAACTGTTAAAAGATTAACCAAATAACTTGTTATATTTCAGTTGCTACAGTTTGGGGCTGATAGGGTTTATGCTTAATTAGCTATTCTAAATTAGGAACTCTACCTGGAGTTCATGTGTCAGCTATTGAAATTTTGTATGTCTTGAAATTTAATTCCTTTTAGTGAACATTCTTTCTTATCTTATTCTTACCACAATCAATAATGTATATTTTCTTCTAATCTTTGCCTTTCTAATCTAAATTCTCTGAGGCAAAGGCACTGTGGTATGTGAAGCATATCCCGTTCAATACAGTGTTTGTCTTGGTGGAAGAACTTGTAGGCAGTAATAAAACCAATGCTTGTTACAAAAAACAGAAGAGAAATTATACACATTTAAATCTATTAATGTGCATTTTCAGATTTTCACTGGGTAGTTGATTTTCTTTAATTTTTATTAACTGAAAGTTTTTCAGTTTCAGATTATTTCAGTTCAAATAGAATAAATTGCGGATTAAGAATGTGCACAATAAACTGCAGCAATTAAAAAAAAAAAAAAAGACAAAAATAATCCATGTCTTCTCCAGTAATTCTTTTGTCCCTATGGTTATATATTGGGACAAAAAGAGAGGAAGAAGATGAGAGTTAAAAAGTGAAGATTCATGCAATATGTATAATTGCTTTTGGGTTTTCACTCAGTAAAAATTTGTGATTTATAATTTGATTGTAATCCAGGCCTGGGAGGATACATGGAAAACCTATGTAAAAAAAGTCTAATTTAGATATGTTCTTGAGGGATGAATAAGTACTGTTATATTGAGATGAATGAAGATTGTTTAGTTAGAGTTGTGCCTAAGGATGTGAGGTTATTGTCATTTTATCAGCCACAATACTTTTGTTTTCATTATTGACCAACTCTTACTTTCTCAAACAACTTGTTACTGCTTACTTAGCCAATTCTGCTTGCCACATACAGGCAAAAGCATCACTTATTGTCTCATAGTGATCAATTTATACTTTGAATTTATGTACCTTTATGTCCTATATTTTTTTTTTGCATAGCCTTCAMAACAGCTAATATTTGATGGAAAATCATAAATATGTGTATTTCCAAAAATGAAAGGTTTAGACAYAGGAAATAAAAAATTAAAATGATACCCTGCTTTTCAATGTGCGTTTTGAAACAGCCATGCTCATGTTTAGGTAGAAGTTTCACCTTTAGCACATCTTCCYGAACTGTACTTCCTTGTAAATCTGATAAAGCTGCTACTCACTTAAAATCTCCTAACAGTTTCTGATGGATTATGTCCCTTTAAATATGATAGGAGATATTAACAGACAGATGGATTACACTTCTAGCTGATCATCAAGTAAATTAGTACTAGCCATAAGTTATCCAAAAGTCTGATAATTAGTAGCCATAGTTATCTAAAAGTCTGGTTGCCTTGCTTTTTGGTTCTTCRTCTGTCATCAATTTATTATATGACAGATGCATCATGTAAATAAATTCTTGTTTAAATTTGGTCAGTTATAACAAAAATTATTGGTAGCATTATTAGTATCTCCAATATTTTCTGTCCCGATTCAGATAAGAATATAATAATGACTGTAGTGGTTCAGTTGGTCTGCTYCAGTAATATCATACAGAGCCTTAAGCAGACACTCAATAGTATGACAAAAAAAAGGATATATATATATATCCTTATATAAATAAGGATATATAATAATATATAATTACATATTAATGATACCTTCTAATAATACTCTTCTGATTTGTCTCCAAGTATTTTTACCTCAAGACATATTTGATGAGATTTTTGAGTATTTAGTAGCCCTCCATTCAGTTTTGTTCAGTGTTCCTTGTATCCATCAAGACTTTCTGCAGCTATACCATCTTATAAATACAAGTAAACCAAGCCTAAAGACTCAAGTTTATTAATTTGTATATAAAAAAATGTTTTCTTAAAAAATATGCCTTTTTACGTGTCTAGTCAAAAAGGTAGTTCCTGTAATTGTGATCCATAGCATAGCACATGACTTAGAAATACTAATTTTTCTATACCTCTGTATTGAACAATCCATTATCAGTCAGTTATGCTAGGATTAGTGTCAGTGAATCTGAAAAATCATCTGTAGGGAAATAGAAAATTTAAGCTTATGAGGAGACACAGTTTTTTTCCTTTGAGAGAAATAACAGGGCTGTTGGACACAGATTGATTTTGGCAAGGTCTGTCCTTGTGGAGAACTAAGGAGTCAGCTTGTTTTTGTTTTGCCTCTATACCAGTATAATTGTATTATTGTGGCTCTTGCCTATTTTCAGTTTCATTGAAGTACTTGAAGTACTTTCTTAGRAGATGGGTTTGCCATGAAACAGAGTTTCCATATCAAGGTGTCTCCTGATGTTGATGTGAAATTCAGAAAGACACCGTGGAAATGTCATGTCCTCCTCTTTCCACTTTCAAATAGTGCCTAAAGGGTGATGTTATCTGATCTCTGTCATCACAGAATAACAGTTGTTTGCTCTGAGTTTCCATTCAGTCCATACAGAGCTGCATTTTGAAAGGGTATGTCCTCTGAATTCACACACTCCTGACTATTCAAAATACTGTAAGAYATCAGGAATTCATCAGGAACGTGACTCTCACTTACTCCTCCATTGTGCCACCTTAGCATACACAGATTTCACATTTGCATTAGCACATTGCTTCATGTTTTGCCTTGCTTTGATTGACATTCAGCGTAAGAAATTACCTCCGTTCTTGAATATATTTAACTGATTTATAGCCTTGAGACACCCTCTGATAAATGGCTGTGCTCTAATTTTCAGAAGCAAACAGTGTGATAATCAAAGGAACCTTCTGTTTATGCACTTCTCATCTGACAGTATCACCAAAATGCTTTTAAATTTGTCTGTGAGCTTTAAAATCTATAGGTATATAAATACTATTATTTACTTTCATGTTTGAAATTATAAACCTGTTTTATTCTGTGTCAACTTATTTTAAGTTTATTCAGATTTCCATGTCATCTAATTGGCTTCTATTCCAGGACAATTCATGGCCTGGAGAAAACCTTTTCTTGCTATAATTTAGAGAAAGATRTAATTATGACAGTCAGATACAGCTAATAACCAGTTATAAGCCATAAATCACATTTCTGAGCATGATAAGGAGGCTACAAAATATAATATAGAGTGTGCATTTTCTAATACCTATATGAACACCTATTTCAAAGATTCAGAGAGACCCAAACCTGTGGGTTTTGGAGACCCAGACTTATTTTTGAGATAATGTTGGCAGAGAAGTGTAAGAAACTATTACCACCTCAGGAAGAAAAACATTGTTTTATATTTCTGTGTTCGGGCACAGATTTTGTAAGGAATTCTGATCAGAGTTTGGAAGATCCTTGGATTCCATTGAACAAGCTGCCCATTCTAATTCCATTTCCAATTCCAATTCCAATTCCAATTCCAATTCCAATTCCAATTCCAATTCCAATTCCAATTCCAATTCTAATTCACACTCATGTTACAAATAAGCATTCTTTCTGCTCTGGACATAGATTCTGTAGATCCAGAAATGGCTTCATAATTAAATGACTCATAACTAAATTTTACATAAAACATGAAAAGTCCTAAATGTGGTGAATTCACCTTTTTTATAAGATATAAGAATATATGATTGAATTTTCCTTCCTTCTTTTTAGTGCATTGTATGCCATCGTATGACTGATACAAAGTTGACATCTTCAGCCTCACAAATAAAAAGGGAGCTGCCAAGAGAAAACGGATTCTCCATTGTCTTCTCTTTTAAGCATCAATATGTTATTGAAAAACAGTCTGTGAGAGAGAAAGAAAACATGATTTGTGAGTCTAGTAACACCTAAATTTGGCCTGTTAATTTAATTTGTTMGTTGTGATCTATGTGCAGTCCTAGAATGTTCACTTTTTAACATAAATGTGTATAATTTGTTGATTTATTGAGAGTATTTTGCCAGTTTACAGAACTTGTAAATGCAGCCTGAAGGGTGCTGTACTGGCTGGTTTAACATCTCTAAGAAGATAATTAAAATGAAACATGAATTAGTTCTTCCTTTCCTCCTTCAGATATATTTCTGTGACACTGTACGTGGACATTTTATTCTTAAAAGTCCTCATGATTCTGCATCCAAGTGCATTCAAACATGATTCAGAATCAGACAGGGGGCTGCAAATGCTGATCTCCTTGGGACCATTAAAGTCCTGTCTCTGTCTCCTGTTCTTGTTCAACTACCCTTTTGCATTAATTTCCCTTGAAGCTTAATAGCAATGCAGTCATTCAGATAACCTGTTATTCATTCTAGTAGTTCAGGTAAATGAGTCCCTGTTAGTGTGGTGGCTTGTCTGCTGTTCTTAACTTTTGTATCAGTGAATTATATAGGCAGCAGCTTACATGTTTATTACTGGTTGGCTACTTTAAACCTCATATGCACTGTTTGAATACCCCTGTTATTCATTGAGGCTGATATACTGCCTAGCTTTACGGGGATATCAGAGTTGGGATTGAAATTACACCTGAAGGCAAGGAGTTGCCTTGATTCGTAAGGTTTCAAAGGAAGCTCTAATACCTCACATGAGAGGAATTRGAGCAATGGAAAGAGAGTGATGCGTGTTGCAGAATTTCTCAAATTGTACCAGATACAAGTTGACTTTGTGTCTTAGCTTTTGAAAGACATCCCCAGAGGCATTTTGAATTTTGACAGTTCTTAGCTGTAGAAATATGTATTTAGGCATTTCTTTCCCTCTTCTGTGCATTTCACAACAGATGCTGTAGAATAATGTGTATTGTGAGAGTTCTCACACATCTTACTTTAAAAAATGACAGGCTATGTCTTATCTAAGATGCAGATCTACAGCCCTGGCTTTAACACAGAACTTTGGAAAGAACATAACGGAGAACACTGGTTATAATTGTCCTGGCAAATACTGGTTATAGTTGTGCTTCTTTCTGTCTACAAGTGTTACTGAAGTCAGTCTGAAATCAGAGGGAAGATAATGGTTCACTTAATTTCTTTTGGCGCAACTTCTGAAAAAGGTGATTTTTTTGCCTTTATATAAAGTTCAATGTACCTCTAGTGACATTCAAAATTAATGTGTTRCCTTTACATTATATTCTAACTATTTCAACTTCATTTATTTTCAGTGCACATTACTAAGTAAGGACATTGACTCAGTGGAATTTTGAAATGCTCTGGATGTGTCTTTTTCCTTGGCTCTGAGTTTTTCTATTGTTTGCTGTTCATATATTGTCAGTCTCCTTTATTACGTGTTTATTGATTAAAATAAAGAAATAAACGGTACATTTTGAGCCACCCATCAATCAGAAGTGTCTTCCAACATCTGGAACCAGCTGAGTTGTGCTAGTTTTAAAATAAAATAATTTATTAAAAATATGTCTTGAAGAACCAAAAATTCTGTCTTGATAAGTTTATTGGAAGTTTAAATGTAAGTTATATTAGTAGAAAAGAGATATAAATCATTCTTTCTTTCAATATATAAATTAGAGTGTTTAATTCAAAATGTGGACTCTTGAGAAATTTTCAGTTTTGCCACATGAGTGAATAAACGAATGGAACAGAATTAAAATGGTGCTTCATCGCTGCAGGATGATGCATCACAAAATATAGTTTATTCAGTTATCTTGACAACTGAACTACAGTTTTACCTATTTATGATAATGCTTTCATAATATAGTGTTAAATATTTTATAATGTGTTTCCTGAAAATCACAAAGACTTATAAGTTCKTCCCTGCACAAAACAAAACACTGGAGCAGGCTGCTATGAAACCTTGGCCAAGAAGCAGAGAACACAGACACACTTCATGTGTCAATCCCAAAGCTTACAGGTTATTAAAATGCAGCCATTTCTCTGCAATTTTTTAAGAAGCAATACTATGAAGCTCAGTAGTGGACTCAGGTCCATTTTTATCTTTTCTAAAAGGAGGATTGTTTAAACAAAGAGTGAAATGCTTCTGGCTTATAGTGAAACACAGGCTCTGTTTCACATTTTCTGTGTACAGACTGGAATTGTGACAATTGCTCCTGCACAACTCCATATATATTAATGTCTCTAGTTGCCATCATGCATAAGTAACTAGATAAATGTAATTTACAGGCTTCCCAAAGAGCCATAAATAAAGGACTCAAGGAAGATACCCACGTGACATGCATTTATTTTAAGGTGCATGAGATTTGCTTATATCTTTTAAATAGTCTCACAATAAAGATGAAAACGCTTAGGCTGGATTAACAAACAGTAGTACTCTGTAGCCTAATTTTTTTGAAATATTACCACTGTTGCTTTTCCCAGACTTGGAATTTATAAACATAAATATCAGGAATACTTGCAAATTCTTCCCACAAATTTGATTAATCTCCATTATTTAAGTGAACTAACAGTTTTTACCAAGGAAAGCAAAAATGAAATAATGAAAACACCTTACTTCTCCTGTCATTGCAATGGCAATTAGAGCAGGCAGATTGTTAAGCGAAAGAGACCTAAAAGGCTTTAGGAAACAATTTTTATTAAAAAAACATCTTTGGGTGACTGATGTATCAAAACAAAATAAAACTAATCAAAAATTTATGCATTTTAAATTGCTTAGTATTTCTTTGAGACAGAAGCAAAACACTCTGCATGACAATTTGAAATAGAATTTTTTACTACKTATGCCATTTTAATTCTGATTTTTTATAACAATTGAAATAGGTGAATAAAATGAATATATAGTGTGGYATTTGGATATAGCCTTAAACTATCAAGAAAATTTGTCAAAACTGTGTAAAGAGAGGAAGTATCATGAATATATTTTAAAAAACCACTAAAATAATAAAACTACTAATAGTAGTTTTAGAAAATATAAAAATCCTGTTGGCATTTTAATTTTTTTTTTTTTTAAATTCGAGACTGCTTTAAAATGTCTTAGTAGTTGAATTTGTTAACAAAGGTCATCAGCATACGTCTTTTTTAATCTCCTGTCAGGAGTTTTATCTCCAGTCTCCCAAGCAGTTCGTTTGTACAAGTACTTGAATTTCTAAACCTCTGTTTACTGTCTGTCTGTATTTCTCAAATCTGTAAAGTTTGGGTTGTGTGAGAGAATRGAACTTCACCTCAACAATTTTCAAACGTATCTGTTGGTTATTGTGTTTAAATATCACAAYAGCTTCATTGGACATAAACAAAACTGTTAATACAGTCCCACTGTTAAAAATAATTCAGTGTTGGGAAACAAGGAAGTAAAACCTCTCAATTGTTTTCTGTCTGTGCTTAGATTGAAAATAACAAAGATTGTAGGAGGAACATTTTCTTCACTGTCGTGTGGTCTAGGCAATTTCTAATARCTGAGTCTTCTGGAGCACAAGTACCTAGGCAGTCCTGGTAATTATACCTTCATTTAATATTTTTAGACTGTTTCAGGAAGTCTGTTGTCTCTACGTTTCTGTAGCAGGCAGTTGGTATAACACATCACAGCTGGTACCTCTCATGCCAAATACAACAGCTGAGCTTAAACACTCCCATTACTATTTTTTCTTTTTTCCTTCTTTTTTCCCCTCTACATTAAGTRGGTCAAAACATGCATTTATAGGACAAATTTAATCAATTTCACACAYAGAAGAGATTTCCAAACAACTGTAGCCATTTATTTTTGACTTTCCATTCAGCAGAAGTCAAATTGTGTATATTGCCTTTTTTCATTTTATAAAGCATGCTGGGAAACCCCAATCTGGTGGCCTCTGTGAAGGATTCCATCTGTTTTTTTGTTTTTTTTTTCCCAGCAGAGCTTTCCTTAATCTAACTGCATTCTATATTGGGAAATTATTTTATTTTCTATTTTCAGTTAGTGCATTGGCTTGGCCTTGTGTTTCATCTGCACAGAACTGTTGCTCTTTCCATTTCTAACATACAGAATGTTTGCCATTAACTGTGGTGATRTCCCTTGTGTTTTTCTCATTAATATAAATAATCCTAATTATTACAGTAAAATTCTCACTMAGAACTCCTATTTGCATGTATACATGACTTGGATTAACACAGTATTTCTTGCTATGAGTAAGGCACCGTAAATCTACCACATATAAAATCTCTGCATTCAGCCATAGTTGCCAGAGCAGGAACTTCCTCTCTTGAAATGTGTTTATTCTTTATATTGGAAAAGAAAGATGTGAAAACTAGCATGAAAGACAACACTAGAGCAGAAAAAAAAAAAAACTTACTCATACCAGCTAGTGTCCTTCACCCACATATTTCAGTCTAATCTTAAGTCACCAAAATAAGACTGGTATGATCTATCCTCTGCAGAATTTCCTTACTGAGTCATAATTAGGGAGGTTAAGGAGAGAAACTGCACAGAATAAATTTCTCCTGGTCCTCCAGATGAAATCACAGAGATCAGACTCCCAACATTTATCTCTTGTGTTTTTGCTGACAGTACTCACCTACTGTTTGTTTGACCAGTAGAACTATTTCTCTCCTCAATGAAACAATTTTTTGACCAATTATTTTCKAAGCTTCTAATTTAGACCCATTGTCATCTGGTAACTAAAAGCCAAGAAAGTGCTGTGAGTGGATTCTGTCAGAGACATTAGTCAATAACAAAAGGCACCATGGAAAAGTTCTACAGTGCAAAGTTCTAGCTGTAACTTTTAACTTCCAAGTTTTTAAACTTTTAATCTATAAGAAGATGTTCATATGTGAAATTTCTAATTTTTTTAAAAAAATAAAATGCTATGACTGCAGCATTATGCTCATACCTTTCCTGCTGAGGTGGACCAGAGAAAGTGTCATAGTCTGACACTCTGCTRTGTCCATTCACTCTCTTCCATAGCATTCCTAAGTAAGAGATTCATTTCTCCTTCTGCTAATACTAATGAGACGATTTCTTTGATTTTGCTGGAGGAAGAACTACACMACTGAGGAAGTAATTTGGATTATTCCTCTAGTAATCTAAGTATATTTAAGATTTAAAGGAACTAATCCAGAACATAAACTTCTTGAGACTGGATCTTGGCAGTAAAAAGCAGAATCAGGAAAAGGTCTGTTCTTTTCAGTTCAGAGCAGCAGCCTTTTTGCAGCAGAAAAAATGTAAAGTGAAAAGTGTGACAGCAACAATAGGTCTGGTCATGCATTAAGCAATGCTTCGTATTGAGAACCAAATGTGTTTAAACTTGATTCTTTCGTTGCTGCTATTCCTTTCATTTTCTACTAGAAAAAGCTCAGACAATGCTGAGGCAATTACTGTTTTCATAAACATGAAATTAGCTGTTGGGGGGTTTTTTGGAAGACCTCAAATGAATGACTCACCAGACGCTGATTTGTGGATAGCTAAGGGCTCCAGCTGACGGGGATTTGATGAATCCTGTAGGTATCTAGAAAAGTGTTTCCACACTCATGACAGACACTTTTTGAACGAAATGTGACAAATTATAGATGCCTAGAGATTGAATACAGATGAAAACTAAGTAGATACCATCACACATCGTGTGTCTGACATGTGACAGAGTTAATGAGGCAATCATCTGTAAATATAAACTGTACCAACAGTACACTGCGTAACCTGTAYCTCTAAGATTCACTACAAACAGGGTCAGGGACCACTTTCAGGGCAGTTTCCACTAATGGCTGTCCTACTATGTGTCTTACATCATTATTATCCTTTCTTATTCTGGTTTTCATTTTAAAGTAGACTGGGAGCTTTTAAAGAGGCAACTGATTATTGTTATTTGTGTGTATTAGGGACAACAAAATAACCTCCTGAATCACTCTGGGTCTTTTGGCAGTTGCTGAGAGATAAATAATAAATAAAAATCTTTACACAAAGTGGGTATGTATGTGTAGATACACATTTTGCATCTAGGAACTCACAGACCACCAGGGTAGGGATCTTGCACAGAGAAATTAAATAACCCAGAGGATAGTTTGATCACAACYGCTGTGAGTTAGAGTGCGAAATCTGTGCTCAGATTTGACAGCCACAGCCTTGATATGATAGCAGCCAGCTTTATGAGTGGGTAAACAAGAAAGGAAAAGTACTGTACAAATATCTTTGGAAAATCATGGGGCTTTTGTGTGTGTGTTTAAASACACACAATATGTTTATTTTCTCAATACTTCCTCGAGAGCATGAGAAGCAGCATGAGTTGATTAATTGTCTTTCACTTTAGAATAGCTACATTTTTCTGYCGCCTGAGAATAAATAATGCAATACCACCAAAATGGAGCTAGCGCTGAGTATAGTCATTCAAAAAGTGCTTTTGACAAAATGACCCATAAGGTCTTCTAAAAGAGAGCACAGTGGAACATRCTCTTCTTTAGCGTCTGTTTTCTTGTGTGTTTTTTTAACATTTTTTTACGTGTATATGTTTAAGATCTTGTCTGTTGGGAGCCCAAGTAATTTTCTAAACTCTCCATTGAACATGCAGTTTAAAGAGGCAAAAACGACAAGTGCTTTTCTTCAGCAATTCATATCATAAACAATAAAAAAAGGAAATCTCAGCCGGAAAAATGCTTTCTTTTATTCCTTTCCTCCGTGCCTTTTTTCCCAATAGGACTTGTAGAGCCATGCTTTGCAGCTTAATGACACTTCCAGCAAAACCAGGATTTCCGAGCACAGGAGAGCAAATGTTCAGGAGTCTTTAGATACTATATTCATTACATGTTCTTTCCAAGTGGTCAGGAAACTACAAATCACTATTCAAAAAATAACCAGGTCTTCTACTAAAGCTAGTTTTGAGGTAGAGATACTGTTTTTTTTAACTGTGCTCACAGTCAAAAGGAAAGTGAGAGATAAARCTTGTATTTGGTCTTTGTGATTTTTCCTAACATTATTTAATGTGCCTTAAACACTGAGTTCACTTTATCTTTTCTAATGTCTCATTATCAGTTTTCTCCACTCACACTCCACATAAAAGTGGATGTCCAGAGTAAAAACMTTTGTCTTGCTACCACAATTTACCATCTGTCAGTAAAAGCAAAGGTTGAAGCTGGGAAGAAATGCTCTCAGTGACAACTCCTTTTATACTTCTTCCACTGTTTCCATAATCTTGCTATAAACCATTAGGCAAGAACAGAGCAGTGAAAATGGAATATTCTCTTAAACAAATAAAAGAAAAAGAAGCCTGAATGATGACATCTTGTTTAATATTTCCCAGATATAAGCACAGACTATGGAAGAAAATGTGATAACGCAAAGAGTAAAAGGAGGGAAAATGTAAGAAAAAATAGAAGAAAGGTACTGTGAATTGCAGAAGGGAGGTCTTCTAACAGAAGAGCATCTCTTATTCATAAAAACTTACAATGAATGAAGTGGTGTCTATTAAAAGTAATGAAAACTTGGGTGTGATACCAAAAAACATAGCATTCCAGTCTCCAGTTTCCAACAATTACTACTTTTCTTCCCCAAATCCCCCAAAATTGTCTTATTTCCTCCTTTCCACTAAAATGATTTTTAATGTCCTTCTTCGCTTCAGCTGCTTTTTTTTATATCTTGGTGCACTTAATTGAGCTATCAAACTACAACATAAGGCACATGGGAAAAAATAAGATTCAGTAGAGTTCAAAATTATGAGGTGTAATCTGTGCCACATTTTTCAAATACTGTAACCTTTTAATTTACCTTACTCCAGTTCTGCTTAATTTATACTTCAAAAAGTGGAATAAGATAGAAATATTCATTCTTGCCATATTTTTTTGCMAGATGTCACACTAATTGCAGTGGAAAAGAAGGTACCATATAATTCTGAGYATAAATTCAAGAATATCAGATAAAGAAAAGCTGCTATGCACTCTGAGTAGCACCAACTCTGCCGTATCTGCAGGCAATAGTGACAGGTGCTATCTTTAGGTTACTTTGTCCTGGAAGTTCAAGCCACTCTTTGATTCCTTTGAAGGCAGCAATGCCACTGTACCTGACTTTAGTGAACTTAGCTCTCTTGAGAAATATTCTTGGAAATGAGAAGTATTCTCTCTGTGGTTAGCAAAATGTTCAGAATACAGTARTATGACTTCTGTAGTTGTACTTTGCCCCATATTTATATTTAACATCATTGAGCTTCTTTTAAACATTTCTCTGAATAGGTTTGACCAATTTTTTTTTTTAATGAAATGACTATAACAGAAATAGTCTTTCTAAAGTATATTTTAATTTAAAATGTAAAAATTTTTGAACACTGTGTTCATGTGTCTAAGTGCACTTCTGTGTATACACAGACACCTTTACATAGATGCACCTTTATGTAAGAACTGTTAGAATCACCAATGTGTTTCATGGTGTGGAAACAATGAGACACTTGAAAGGCTTTTGAGATATTTGGAGATAAGGAAGTAAAACAATTAATGCAATTACACATATCCATGGTTTCAGCAGTTTAGAGAGTAGGAGAATGCATTGTTGAGAGCCTCAGARAAGTAATTTTGGTTCAGCAGTGAGCCATGATTGTATGGAAACATTATGGAATTTTTAAAATCATCTAAAAATGTGAACTACAGAGCCAGGGAATATTAGAGGATTGGAGTAAAAATAAATAAAGTAAGGTTTTGATCTTTGGCAGAAAAAGTATGTACACTGTAGGAATGGAAAACTGGGCATATAAATTTTGGGATGGTAARCTGTATTGCATGGAGTTAATTAAAAAATCAGAGAAAAAAAAATCGGAAATCAGTATTTATACCTAGAGAATCACATCCATGCAATGAGTCTGATGAATTCAGAACAATCCATACAGTCTCTGTGTTACTGTCCATGCTCTGTAGGTTGTTCTGGGCAGCAATGTGAAGTGTTCACCTGACATTTCTTCCAGATTGCATATTCACATTGAGTGCTTTCCATAATCTTATTCAGTATTTAATAAAAATAAATTTTATTCAACAGCTTCTGATCTGAGAGAGCAGTTATAAACATGAGAAAAAAATATAGAAAGGAATTGAAGAAGAAAATCATGACATCAAACTTTCTGCAATTTTTCCTTTCTCTCCTACCACTTTACACAATTGTTCAGCATCCATTTCCTATTCTTACTCACTTTGAGAAAATGTCACTACTATGCATAATTACTACTCTGTTTTACTGCTTTTATGTTTCACTAGAGATCTATTGCCTTCTTCCTGTACATTGTTCTTGATGAAGTTCAGACTTCTAAAGCTCCTGCTGTATTTGACTGGTGAATTGCTTCCTTTTTTTTTTTTCTTTCCATTCTACATGAGAATGAATTTGCTTTCAAGGATATATGAGATGGTGCGATGCTTCTCCCGGGGCTTTTGCCTGCTCCTCCAGGCTAGCTCTGGCACTGGTGTCACAAAAAGGTACGGTCCTGTATTCTGGAATACAGTTCTGATCCTGTGGGTCCTTGTCTCAGCAGCAGTGTGAACAMTGTGAGAAATAAAGGGATGGAACTCCGGTGGGGAACTTTGACTGGATTTTATTAAATCCAGACGCCTTCCCTTCACCCAGGACTCAGCCCACCAAAGCCCACTGAACTCCTGGGTTTTCACCTTAAATATCGGGGTGGGGGAGTGGGGAGGATACAGCTTGGAACCAATCTAGAATGGGAAGGGAGTGACCCTGAACCTAAATGACAACCCATAGAACAAATCAAGGAACAAAGGGGGAAGGGGAACCTRGACCTTGCCAATCACTCCGAGTCCTCACCAGAATTTTCTAGACAAAGGGTGAGGCCCCGAAGTGACAGACAGGACCCAGGTGTCCCATAAATGTTGATTGATTAATAACAATAACTGGGGTAAACCATAATGAGGTAAAACCTGGGAAAAACCATTGTGAAACAGTATAAAACAGATTCATATAGAAAACTGGTAAAACCCCAAAACGCACCACTAGAGATATAGTAACAAAATTTTCCACTAATAACCTTAGTCCCTTACCTGGTATCATTTCACCTTCAATTTGCTCTTTTGATAAAATTCAACCACCTGAATATATATTATTTAGGGTTTTTTAACTGTTAACAACTTCATTGCAATCATTTGTTTTAAACCTCAGGTTGGCCAACTTGTATATATAAAACTTTAATTTTTTTTCATAAAACCAGTGATGTGTTAACCTGTTCCGTGCAGTTCTGTGAAATTCAGCTGGAAATGCAGCACAAGAACTATCTCTTCAGGTTGTTCTTCGCCGTTACCTCAACAACAAAATTTTTTACACATATGAAGTTTTTTTTTCTTCACGTCAACAGCAGACTGTGTTGAAGACTTGAGTCAGCCATCAGCAATACATAGTCACTGATTGTTGAGAAAATACATAAATATTAATATATAAAAAACTATATTGGTAATATTTTTCACAACCTGTCACCTACAGTAATTTAGATGTTTTCTTAACCTTATAGAATATTGTTATTGTATTATAGATTATGCTAAATCATCAGCACTGTATATTATTTTGAAAAGTTTCTTWCCCATTACTTATTTTTTTCTGATTCTTAAGCTAAAATAATTGACYGCTCTTATAGTTTGGCGATTTTTAAAATGTATTTGCTTTAGAAAATTAAATTGTACTAGCTATATATGTTTTAGGTGTGTCTCGTGAATTCTGGATTTGTCTTTTACAAGGAACATTTACAAGGATTGTTTTCCTGAGTCACATTTCCCTATAGGGCAATTAGAACAGTTAGAATTAACAGAGGTAGCCTCGTTTACAATTGCTGTAATTTCAATAATTGTTCTATTAACATTTTAATTTTAWCAGGATAAATTTAACTCAATTTTTGCATTAACTATCTTGGCCACTTAAATGTTGCATTTTCAGATTTCATTGTGTTGTATAGTTCTTTAGTGTCTTGAACTTAATGCTAAGAAAAAAACATAGAACTTAATCTAATCTTCAGAGATCCATTTTAACCATTAGGATTAGATAGAAGTTTTATAATCCTCCAGAGATTGTTCTTCTTTGCTTCCATTAGTGCTGTTGGCAAAATTTATTTTTGTCCTTGTGTTCCTTTCAGTAAAAAGTCACAAACGATTTTGTTATTTTAGACTTTCTCAGAACATCACCAACTGTTTTAGCATTTAGGAGCTGTTTGAGACTCCACCACAGGCAACTGTATGTCTGAGTAGACAGGGATTTGTTAGGCCACAGAAACCCCCTAGTCTATCAAATCTGGCTCTGCCTAATTCCAGTACAGTAAAGCACAAAGATGAAATGCAATCCCTAACAGGGTTCCTTTTAGTTCTGTCATATAAATTTCCATTTCCAAGGCGGCTCAGGCACTGACTTCTCTGGTTTTTATTCTGTCATGTTTCTCTCATGATAATATTTATCTTCCTCATAAGATAATTTATGGTTTTTTTGGTGGCTCTGGACTCTAATTTACTGTCAACTCATCTTTTCTTTTTCTTGTTTGCACAGGCATTTTTCCTATCTACTCTTCATGGATTAGATTTWTCAAATCTTAATCCTGTTTATCTCCTTAAAATAATTGCTCCATTTTATTGATAAAGCTTTTGAAATGGAAAGGCCAAAGATTACTGTAATGTTTCAGATGAGACCTACTCAGCATTGCATAGAAGAGTGCAATTGCCTTGCTTATTTTATGAGTGCTACTGTTACCACACCACATTACAGCATTTGCCTCTTCGTTCAATCACATTCACTTCTTAGACTTAGAAAATTTATCAACTCCTGTGAACTTCAGTCCAATAGCACTGCATGTTAGTAATTTTAATTTTCTTTTTATCATTCTTCTTGAGTTACAATTGTTTTTAGCACATATAGTATCAGAAAAATTTTGTAAAAAGTTCAACATTCAGATAATGCCCAAACATCACAGCACAAATATGAATTGAAGTTGAGGTCAGAAATGTTAAGCCCTTTACCAATTATTTGGTTTCTGATTTGCTGTGGAAATGACTTCTACATCCACTTCCAAATTCTACTCAAACTCTTTTTTTTTTTTTTTAATATTGGTTTTAATACAAATATCAAGAGTTAGCTTAAACTCTGAGGATCTAATTCTAATTTTTCTGATGTCAGCTACTTGGAAGAAAATTAGATACCTTTCATTCTCTCTGGTCTCCATTGCCTWCTCTCAGCTGCCTGTTACCAGGCAACTTGCAAGCTTGCTTGAATCTGTCTGGTTTTGAAACTAGACATAGGCACAGAGTATAGGCACAGTTCAAAATCAGTTGTATGTATTGTTGTTRCAAACATATTTTTTTCCCAGATTTATAGCAGTTCTCTTAAGAATGTTATAACAGACCTCCATGAAATGCATTCAGTAGCCAGAGCTCAAATATTATAGAYTTATGCAGGAACCTTTCCAATAATTTCCAGGGTTATGTCATTTTATACCTCTAGTTACTCGTGATTTTCTATAGCAAGAGTCAGTTATCACTGGGATTGAAAAAAAGAGGGAAAAATTTGCTTCTGGCCCTCTTCCCCCATGTGACTAAAGCTGTAAACTTTGCCTTGTACTGGTGCCAAACTACTTATTCAATTCATATGCAAAGACTGTATGAAAAATATGGCAATTTAAAATGCCCTTTTTTGCTGTTTTCTACATGTACAAGTCTGTCCAAAGAAAATTTTATTTTTACTAGATTTCAATCACAGATATTTGGAAGGCTCTAAACAATGTGCTAACATTGTTTAGCTCTAAGCTCAAAGTTTAGAAAGCAGTATGTGATTGAGATACTGTCCCAGCTTCAGAAATATTTATTTGGATGATCCAGAGATACACTGATTTCAAACCTGGGTACAGACAAGAACTGGCAAATTTACCTGTCTCTGGAACACTGCTTATGAGATACAGAAAATGGTGTTCAATCACAAACTKAATCTCATAAGCAATGCCTAAGTAATGAAATGAAAAGCTCAGCAGCACTTGTACCCCATTACAGAAATCCAGGTGGATACAGTGCTTTCACAGCACTACACGCTCTGAGGTCATGGAGAAYAAGCAGAGGGTCAGACCCATGGCATGTGGCCTGACACTTTCTCACCTCTCAGTGCTGTCCTGCAGTTCAGACAGAGTTAAATGGAAGGATTTGTTGTTTGGCAGAATGTGGTCGTATTCAGGGTACTTGGGGAAAAAAGAAAAGGGAAATCGTGGCCTCATTCATTCGAATAGATTCATGAAGCCAAAATTATACTTACAGTTTTATAATGTGAGCTTTCCTTTCAGAAATGTATAACATTTCCAAACTCTTTTTCAATCATTTATTCT
>QVAJ01000152.1:1088291-1144882 GCA_003546035.1 Mixornis gularis | reverse complement strand
TTTTGCCAGCAGAGCTGCATCCATTTTACAGTTGTTATCCATATACAGTAATAGTGATCTCTGCAGAGAGATCCAAGGACTTTCTCCTTCCCTTCCCCAGCACCCTAGCACCTCATCTTAACTTTASAATAATGATTAATAAAAAGCAAGCCTTGTTGGTTCTGTGGGTTAACCAGAGAGAGTTTGGATTTCTGCCCATCAGCTGTAGGTCAGAAACAACTGAGATCCCACAGTGGCATCAAGATTCCTGGGAGGCCATTAACGCCATATACATAATAAAGTTAGTAYTCTGAGATGCTCTAAACACATTCCTTTAAAAATATTGACTTAAAGTTTTTAGTTTTACAAAAATGTTTGTATGGACCAAGCTGTACTCTTACTCACAGGATTGGAACATATCCATTAACAAAGGACAAAAGTTACCAAAGTCAGGGAGGCAATGGGAGGGAGTTTTTATTCTTTCACTAAATATGTGTGATCATAACACAGTCTCTCTGAAAGACAATCATAGTATTTACTGAGTGGATAATAATGGGCAAAATAAATATCCTCACTTTCARATAGCATTGCATTGTTATATACCAAACATATTTATTGCGAAACATAAAACAATAAATGCATGTAAGAGGCAAGCAGAGTAAAAGGCTCCAGTATTTCATATTGAAAAGGTCAAGAGGAAAAGATAAAAAGAAAATCAAACAGATTAAGAAATAATGATCAATTAGAAATTACTTAGTGGAAACGATATTTCTGAAAGATGGAGTAGCTCTCCAGTCTTTGGTAGCACTATTTTTATATGCCTTCTTGTCACAATTGAAAAAGTTTTTTCTCCTAAATAAATGCATGTCTTGATGTACATATTATACAGAAGGACAAAATTGAAGTCACTGTGGTACAAAGTAGCTGGAAGCAAGTAAAGCCTTTCAGGAAAGTTAAGACTTGSTTTAAAAATGTGATAATTAACCCGACCTTCAAAATTTTTCCACAAAAAATATCCACCTAACAGTGGATGGATGGCATATCCCTTCTCCCATTCTGTTAACAAATTCAATCTGCTTATAGAAATGTTTAAAGCAAAATMATTTTTCTTCCTAATCCACTTTTCTTAGGCCCTGTTGGTATTTGYCCATTTACGTGTTCTGTCTTCACTTTGACTATATAAATACCTAGAGTCAAGAATTTTTGTTTATTTTGTGTCTAGCAAAATGGGTCCTGATTTAGCTAATGCTTCTGGTCACTGTGGAAAAACAAGAGATAGTAATTGTTTTATTTGTGTGGATAACTGCAGGATAGCAAAGCCAAAGTCTTCACAGAATCTGAACTACTCTCACATCTGTAAGATGGATGCCTAAAATATCTGAATTCTAATTCTTCTTGAAATGTGAGAAAAAATGTCAAGACAAGAAATASATATGTGCTAAATGAGGAGAAGGGTTAAGAGGGAAGATGCAACCTCCAATTAGCCATTTTAAATTCTGATTAGTTTTGATTTAGCATGACCTTAAAGTGTGTCAATAGAACAAAAGCATCTCTGAAAGTGTTGATAATATTTTCATATCCCTTATGAATATAAAAAATGGGCTGAGCCTATGGGCTATGTCATTTGTTGGCAAATTAGATAAATCTTAAACTTTATCTTCTGACTGCGTACTAGGGTATTGCAGTTACTCCTAAGACATTAATCTATTGAAAAGAAGATATCATCTTTCAGGAGAAACATGTCGAAAGTATTTTGATAAAGTATTTATAATCCCTAAAAACAGATGGCTGTTCCATAAAGACTGTCAGCTGAGAAGATTTGCTCACAGAAACGTGTTAAACAACTTYAAATTTTTTGAGGGAAGAACTTGCACCACAAAATCAGATGCAATCTTCTATTAATCAATCACAGATGGTTGATTTTTTGACAGCAGGACTATGCTGGACGTAATTTGATTGTCTTGCACTTTTTCTGATTAATAATACCTGGGTAAGTTGAAGCTTGATCGAGAGAGTATAAAAGCAGATCACTTGCTCAAAATATAGGTGGGATGAGGGGGGAAGAAAATAATTTTTTATGTAAAGATAAAGTAAAATCCATGGGATTTTATTCATACATAATTTTCATACATACATAACATTGGTTTTGTTTTGGCTGAGATAATAGTAGTTAGCATTTAATCTTTCAGAGATATAGAATAAACCCCTCCAAAGAACACGTATTACGTGAGCAGTTTATAGTATTTGAAATTTCCCATATTCTTGAGTGTTTTCTGTATGCATAAACTGCCTTTCTGATGGAAAGAAAAACACATGGCAAGGCAGGGCTCAGTAAATTGTTGTACTACTGCACTGATTCCCAGTTGAAGAGGTCGACAGGATCACATAGTCTAGGGTGCAGAAAGACACGGAGAGACTGAGGAACATAGTCAGAAGAACAGCTGCTGACAGATACTCTCCTCCTTAATATGTCATTTATTGATACTTGATAGTGGAAGTCTTGCTGTTCCAAGAATGCTGCTGCCTCTGACCTCAACTTCCTCAGTTCAGCAGTCTCTCAGATGTCAGCTTGGCAAATCCCCAATTCCATATTTGTCATTCACCTTTCTATGTTGTTATCTCTCTTTCAGGTGGATTAGAGACAATGATTAGATGAATGAAACAGCCAAACTGAAAATKAATGAATATTCAAAATACTTAGCCCACATTGGTACCTTCCAAAATAAATTGTATAGTTGCTGCTGATGTTGCACAAAATAAGTTTTGATTGTCAAATTAATAGTAGTTATCTGATGACATCAGTGATAAGAAACAGATCTATTATGCAAAAAAGCATTAAGTTGCTCTGAGGCACTTCCACTGTTTTTTGCTCATGCTCTCCTGATACCACCAGGAAAAGAGGAGGAAATGTGGTGAACAAAATCCTCTTATTTTTATCTTGCTAGTGACCATGCCAGAAAGTGTCAATTATCTCTGGATTACTTATGAATAGGAATCCTAGTAAATTCTATTGTGATGTGATTAGATTTTTTCTGGGCTTTGGTGAGAGTGCATTGGGTATAAGTGAAGGGCTCTATACTTTTAGAAAATGAGTATTACCAAGAATTGCCTAGCAATAAAAGAATTTTAATTTTCAGATAACAAATAAATTCAAGTAGCAAAGTCTAGCCAAGTGTTTGAGAGAAGCTTTTTTGTCAAGCAGTCACTGAATCCACATTGGATTTGGAGAAGAAATAAAGGATCCTACAAAACTAATTTTGGTAAAGACACCACAAAATTATTTTTATTCTTCTCAATTTTTAACTAAATAGAAAAARTATAACTAAGGTTTTAGACTTTGCAAATTACTTTGTTGACCTGGAAAGAAAAATRTATTTTAGAGATGCATAGTAAAACATAAAGAAAAAAGAATGACAAAAGCCATGATGTGTTAAGACTCTGTAAAGATCTTACTCAGAGGTATGTATGAAAAAAGTGAAAAAAACAGGAATATCATTCAATCAGAATGATGCAAATACTAATGACATCATAGCTATGACTCACAAAATAATTGCATATCTTGCATTTGCTTTTAAAACTGACAAGGTATGAATTCTATATTAAAAAACTGACAAATAACATTCCACACTGRTTTAAGGGTGTTCAGTGGCAGAGAGTATTCAAGGCAGGTTAGCCTTCGTGTGCACAGCTTTATTTTTCCATGTTGCAGTCTGGAGGATGTCTGCAGTGCAACTGCCCTTGTCTCCCTGATTCAGAGCCCATATTGACTTGTACCCACTTGTTCCAGGTCTACTCTGTAAATGTTCTGGGGGGAACACCACCTTGCTGTTTTGTGACCTTTTAAACTTGGAACAGCAGTTCACACAACCCTAATTTTTGTGCTTATCCTCTGCCTACATACAAAATATATGATATATTATTTATAGCACTCTAGATTATGATCACTGGACTGGGCGTAGTACACTCATTTTGTTCACACTGTAAATACAGCATATTTAGATGTATAATAAGTAGCATTGCTAACCTGAGCACACCATAAATCTACCCTAGAATACAGTTTTTCAAAGTACATTATGGCAATGAAACTCCAGTTGAAGTCAGCATTGACAAAATGCAGTATAGAAATAGCCTCTGTTGATAGACAGAATTCTGCAGGAAAAGCTATATAATTTCAGAGACTGCAACAACCAAACATAATTTAGGGAGATACTTTCATAGACTTGTAACAAGTTCTAGTATTTATTGTCTGTTTTTCAGTTTAAGAGCTGAGTGTGCTCTCAGGCACAGGATAAAGTTTACTACAGAAGACAATTGCAGAATTATGGACATAATAATGGGGGTGCTAAGAGTAGTTTGTGAGACCACATGTTGAATTCCTACAGACACAATCCCTGCTCAAGAGACTCTTCTTGACATGAGAAATGAAAACTACCACAAACTCTACAAAGATTAGCAGCAGTAGGCATTTGCTTCAATACATTAAACATACTTTCACTCACATCTATTATTGTAACTAATAATCAGATTTGTAATAAGTTACCTGTGACTAAAAGTTTCTTTCAATGGGTCAATAATTGAGATACTATTACTTTCTTGGTTGCTGCCTTCCTTTCTTATTTTCTTATGCTTATCTTTCTTCTCAATGTTTCGGATTTTTTTTTCTTTTCCCCAGCAGATATAAAGAGTACCACTGGTAAGTTGTAGGTGCACTTTGAATGTCTTCCAGGAATAAGATAGACCATTGGTAGATACATAAGTATTTTTGCATCTGACCTACCTTCTTAATTCTTAAAAGGTATTTTTTATCTGCAGTAAAATAAATACTTGAAGTTCTTAGTTATGATAGTGAAATGAATTCATTATTTTAATTAATATTATCTCATGAAAAATAAACTTAACTAAAAGACAGTACATAACTCCTCAGTAGTTTTATAGAAGCAGATGTTCTTCAGCTCCCATTCTTAATTTATACTTGTCCCTGTATCTGATTTTCACACACCAGAAAATTTGTGTGTTACTAAGTCACATGTCAGATGTTACTGCATTGTGGTGTTTCTACATTTAGAAACAAAGCTGGAAAGCATGAGATATTCTTACAGGTACAGATGGGACACAGTGGTAGAAAACCTGAAGCATGAGATGTCAGCATGCAGTCTGATCCATTGCTGCATGTAGCACTCTGAAGTGCAGACATACAAGGAAAAATGTATCAACCATATACACTCATAATTCTTTATTTTCCTTTCATTTAACAGAAACCTTAGGGGGGAATCAATTACTTGAACACGTTAACAACTTGATGCTGTGGTCAAAGTTTACAGTATAACCCAGCAGAAGTGATCCTGCTCCCACTGAGGTTAATAGGACGTTTGGTGTAAGATTTCACACTGCCAGCAGTCAGTAAAATATMTGACATTCCTGCAATAAATATAAATTCAAAATCTGCAGTTGTATGCACATTAAGTCTTTTAAAAATATAGTGGATAAAATTTCAGCTCTGCTTTAGGTACTCAATTATTTACACATAGTGACTTTATTATTACTCATTGTGTCCTGGTTTAGGGCAAATTTGGGAGGAAACCTCTGAATGGGGTTCCTTCGGAGAGCAAACCCAAACAGCCGGTCCGGGAAAAGAACTTCCTCAGAGAAAAGTGGAAAAAAATATTTATTTAACAAAAAAACTTCCCACAAGCATAAGGAATGAATAATATGAAACAATAAAAACCTCTTGCCACTCTGAAGAGAGATGGCAAAACTGAGAGTCCTTGCCGTGACTCAGCTCAGCTCCCTCAGCCTCTTATCAGTCCCAGTCCCTTTGGTGCTGGAAAATGCCCAGGTCCAGGCCTGTGTGCCACAGGTGCAGCTCCTGGTGCTCCTCTGGATTTTTCAGTCAAGAGCAGATTTAAACAGTCCCAAGAAAAAGGGAAAAAACAGCCCAGGAAGCTTATTTGTCTCAGCTAGCTTGACTAACTAAAAAGGAAAAAAAAAACAAAACCCACCTCTCTCTGGCCTCTGTCTGTGCATCCAACGAACACAAACAGTCCCAAGGAAGAAGAGAAGATGCAGAGGAGTGAACACTGTTTTTTCAAAACAAACTGCGCACTTCTTCTTTCCCTGCTCACTCTCAGAACTTGTCTTAAAGGTACAGAACATACAGCACACATAGAAGAGATGATTGGGGATACAGACATCATAGTCACCCTAGGACAGATTGATACTGATATAAGCATAGAAAAAAAATTATTTGAGGCACATGAAAGAATTCCAGTTCCCAAAATAGAATAAAACTTACAATTTTCTGCATTATAGTATAAATTTATGGCACTGGCATGAATGGACTTCAGATAGTTTGAGAATACTCTATCTGTAGCTGTCAAATATTCACATGTCAAGACCTCAATGGACTCATTGTCAAGAGGTGCTTGTGTGATTTATTACAGCCAAGGATTTATGAACTTCCATGTTCTATTAATTCCATGTTTGCTAGTTGGTTTTTGAGTTACACAATGTATTTGAGGCTTTGGAAGGACATTCTAATTAAGGAAGGAAGAGGGATAATGTCTGTGATATGAGAGTTTTGGTGATTTTCCCTATCATCACAGTATAATTTTCCCTTGTTTTTATTTTTTGTGACTTAGGCCATCWCTCTTGAGTTTGAGTCACAGCTCACACAGTGCCTATTTAGCACTGTACGTTATACGTCTTAACTATTAAGACATAGTGATTGCAATCTTTAAAAATTTTCGTGAATTTAATGGGCAGGAAGCCTGAAAATAAGGCAGCAAGGCACTGGCAGAGGTTGCCCAGACAATCTACAGATGCTCCATTTCTTCAAGACAATCTACAGATGCTCCATTTCTTCAAGGTCAGGCTGGATGAGGCTCTGAGAAACCTGGTCCAGTAGAATGTGTCTGTCCCCATGGCAATTGAAACTAGCTGATCTTTAAAGTCCCTTCCACTCCAAACCATTCTATTATTCTAAGAAGTAGTGTTATTTTCCTCCATTTTAATGTCCTGTATCTTATTAAACCAAGGAAGTTTCACGCTGTGTAGTGGAAGGCACTGCTCTTAAATTATTGTTTGTTTTTAATTATCTGTTTCTTCTCTGTTTGTTTTGTGGTATTCAAATACAGATTTTTTTTTTCTCTTTTTAGTCTCTGAAAATATACAATGACTCATTGAGTAATGTTTCTCCTATGATTTTAATGTGATATTGTCTATTTTCTGAATCACTTTTTGTAAGATAGAGGAAATTATTTACGTAAACACATTGCTATCTAGCAGCCTTAGGTAAGGATTATGGACCCAAATCTGATCCAGTTGTAATCACAGACAGTTTAAGCCCTTATTCAGGGTTACTCAGTTCTTTAAAGGAAAATATAAATCTGTTGGTAATCTCTGGGTATTGAATCATAGCATATCTCAGGTTGGAAGGAACCCA
The DNA here is from genome assembly GCA_003546035.1 of Mixornis gularis. Taxonomy (NCBI): domain Eukaryota; kingdom Metazoa; phylum Chordata; class Aves; order Passeriformes; family Timaliidae; genus Mixornis; species Mixornis gularis. The sequence goes on along the minus strand of QVAJ01000152.1, from coordinate 1,137,462 downwards.
TAAAGACCACCAACTCCTCAGCCTTTGCTGTAAGCTGAACACTCATTTGTGTTCAGCATTCTGCTCCCTAGAGGCTGTGTCTGCATGTTATGCAAAATGTTTTTCAATAATAGTTTATACGCTGTTCTTAGTCTGGTGATTTGACTTGCATAATATAGATTGCAGCAATATTTCTTAGCTTCTTAAAAAGTATTTTGAGATTGTATGAGTACTTCAAGAAATGGAGGTTAAGGAAGGAAAAATGTGAAAGGTCAGTTTCTTGGCTCAAACTTGCTGTCTGCTGTTTCTTTTCTGACACTTTTTACAGGAACTGAATAAATAAGTTATCACACAACAGGAAACATTAGTTTCYATGTGAAGTGAGGTCATTAGTACCAAGGCAGCATGAAGTGCTTTTGTCCTTAATATTCAGTCAGTGAGAGAGCTGACATTTCTCCAGTGGGAAACATCACCATTTTTACAGAGAGCTGCWTGTACAGAAGCATGGGAAATGAAAGAGAAAAACTGTTATTGCATAGTCATACCAATAATGATGAACATTCAGTTGCAATCCCGAACAGTTCCTCTAGGATTTTCTGGGACAGCAGGCAAGATAATGTGTAAATGGGGATTTACAATGATAACCCTTGGTATGTAGTCAAGTTATGCTTGGTTGAATGGAGAYACTAATATGTAAGTGTGGTTCACTGCATCTCTGACTGAGAAAGGACTGCAAGACACATTTGTTTTCATGTAGACACACACAGTTTTGGAGAATTATGGAAGTTAAAGATAACCGTATCTTTAAATGTAAATTCATCTCGCTGTCAGTGGAGGATTGCTGTATAACAGATATTTTGCTGCCCAGAAAAAACCACTGCAAGCAACAGGTCATCTTCTGCTTCTGGAAAGAAAAGTTCTATGTCAACAGGAAGCCTATCCTAAGAGAATTTYTCCTTATATTTAAATGTTTCCTATCTTAAATTAATCCCCTTATTTCTACAAATAACCTATATAAATCAAAATTTTTACTAACCTTTCTTTTTATCACTGTTCTTCACATTTCATAAACTTCTAGTGTCTCCCTGTAGTAGTTGCTGTGCTAGATTATACTTGGCTATAACCTTTTTTCCCACAAGTTTTGAGATGTAATTTTTTAGGGTGAAACACCCAAACACCACCACAGGCAATGTATAGAATATAGCACAGCCAGTGATTGCCTTCCAAGTAAATATTCTTTTGTTAGTGCATCTCAGGATAAATAAGTAGATGTATATGAGAGGATTGATGCTATTAACTTACTGCACAGAGCTGTAAATTACTGTAAAGGTGAAATAAGAACAAGAAATTTTTGTATGAATATATAAAAAAATAGCAAGATAAGTGTTCATATGGAGGCAGCATTGCTGGTAACTCCATCCTGTGAATCAATTGACAATGCAGTGGAAGAACATTAAAGAATACGGCAAACAGAATCAAAGCCAGAAGARTATAGTCTAAGTGACAAAAAGGAGTAGGCCATTCAGCTCTCTTATTTATGCAGATTGTTGCCTGACAATGGATAAGTCTGTAGTGAAAAATGCCTTCTATGCCACATATTATGCTTCTGTCTTACATAACAATGATTTAGCAAAATATTTATTAAGAAAAAGTARTATCTGTTAACTGATTAAAATACTATCAAAAATTATCATGCAAGCAAAACTTTGCTGCTGTAACAATGAAAAAACCTGACAACAGGAAAAAAAAAGGCTTGGAATTGCAGACAAAAACTATGAAACAAGGGTCTATTTACCTTGGATAAAAAGTGGGATATAATAGTACTGTAGCAATTACTTTAGGAGAGGGTGCATTGTTTCAGACAAAGACCAGAAAATGTTGATATGTTCTAATGCCTGCATATGACATTTATCAGATTGTATGACAAATTATATCATTACTCTTTGCAAAAGCCTGCTTCTACTGATTGGATAAAATACTTCCTGAAGCCAGCTGGCATCTGCAACAAAGTCATATGAGTACATAGTTTCATTATTTATTCCTTTAGAGGATAACAGATTATGACACTGTGCAGGCACTAATTCAGAWTTTATTTAAACCTAGATTTTTATTTTTTTTTTGACCCAGGTGCCCTCTTTTAAACAGAAAAAAAAAAAAAAATTGGGCTGAATTCAGACAACTTCTTGCACAAGCCATGTGCATGCGCGAGGGGTATAGTAGGAAATATCTCCAATGGGGTAGTTTACCATGGCAAGGAAATATGTTGTATTAACAATGATATATTTTGATGTCATAACAAGAAATATGCAATCCATTTATAAGTAACCAGACAATGCCAGAAAATTGTTGGGTTTTTTTCAGTTTGGTGTTTTTTTTAATGAAATGATGTTTAAAATTTTTGACCTCAAATATAAACTACACTATTAACTTCAGTTAATTCACCCAGTTTTGGAAACAAATATCAAGATCGATGTTGCATCCAGGTGAGTGAATAATGGCCAAAGAACTGACTGCATTTGTAAAACATAATCATGATATTAYTACTAGCCACAGATGAAAAAGGTGCTGAAGAATGGTCAGGGAAGCAGGTTAACATATCAACAGCCTGTCAAAGACTGCTTCAGAATATAGGTAGCAAAGTTTACTTTTTTAAGATGATCTCATCTGACAAGGTTCTGTCAATCATCACTGTGCATGCAGAAATTAATATTTTCCTGAAGTCTTTTTAGAAGACAGCAGTTTGCAGTGCTTYTAAAAGCTGTGATTTTGTATGATGTCTGTAAGAATTGAGCCAATACCAYTAACCTTTCCTAAATTAACTTGACACAAACAGGTGTACTGTGTTTCGCAAGAATAACTTTTCTCAACAGACAAAATTTGTCTATTTTAAACTATATAGGTTTGAAGATCTTTCCTCATGCCTTGTTACTTAGCCCATGAAGTCTGTTTTCCTCAGACACCTTGCCCAAGAAACGATCTACAGTGCAAAAGACACAGCTGAATCCTAAAGATCCTTTATTCACTGTATTTGCTCATGGTGTTTTCCAGTCACGACAGTTCACAGAGCAGCAGGTTCATGCATGCCCCASGAGAGACCCCAGGCCATTTAAAGGGGAATGGCAGTTTATCCAGAGCACTGATTCATGCCTTTCCATGCCTCTCTGCAATGATCATGTTCATTCACAAATGCTGTTGCAATTTAAACCACATATTACTTTTAAGAAGGCATAGTTAGTTTGGGTTTAGATTTTTTTTTTCCTCCAGAAAAGTCAAAACAWGTTTTTTATGCACACAACCATGAGGGATTTTGTAAGCCTCTGTGCAGTACTGGCTTTCTGAGTAAGATCTTTTCATCTTGTTGATTTGATCCTAATAAAAGAAAATCATTTTACAGGGATTCTATGTTATAACATGTGTTTCATCCTGATTATCTGCCTATCTAGCTAGCTACCCTTTCTATCTATCTAGTCTGTCTGTCTGTCTGTCTATCTATCTATCTATCTATCTATGTCTGTCTATCTATCTATCTATCTATCTATCTATCTATCTATCTATCTATCTATCTATCTATCTATCTATCTCCTTAGACCCCCTCCATGTGACAAGTAGTAATAGTTTGTGTGATATCAATGATGTATAAACTTGAGCGACTGAAATGGAAGCTAAATTAAATACTTTTGTTCTCTTTCCTTGCTTCTCTTAACTCTCTGCCCTGTAAATTATTTATATGCATGTATAGTATCCCAGGAAAATGGTTTCATTATTTCAATATTTGGTGTCTTTTAATTATGAAAATGTTCTCTCCTTCCAATTCTTGGAAWATAAGTACAAGACATTAGTCTATTTGCAGTGCTTTACTATCTAAATTTTAAGCTGGAATGAARAATGGATTGCATCTGCTGCAGAAGTCAAAATAGCAGCTAGAACTTTGGGGTCTTATGAAAGCAGATTAATTTCAGATGAGATTATTGTGAATGCAAAGCCTTATAGAAGAAAAAAAGGAAGAAAAAAGGCTAAAAGAAATAAATCCAAACAGCAGATTAAATGTTGATGAGGTGCTAATTGACACATGATCTTTTCTACCCTCAAGCATTCATGGTACTTTGCTACCAGAATGCTTCCATTCATTAAGGGAGAATAAATCCATACAGTGTTAACTGTCATTATACCATATTTGTCCAAAATGATAGTAACAGAAGCTAGAACTGCCTTATGCTTGTATTTCCCCTCCTCTCCGTGTTATACAAGCTTTGGTTTTGTAAAAAAWAAATAATACAAGGGCAACCATGTAGAGCCTAACTCAGAATACTGGATTGTATGTGAGTATGCTTGTTTTTTGAGTGARATGTACTTTGTCCTTATGAACCTTGTCTATGATTCTACACTTGGAATGWTTTCTGCAAAAATGGTCTGTTAGTTTTCATATCAAGTATGCATTCTTTCATTTTAAGGAGATCTCCTTTGTTATAGTCAGCGTTGTAAGCTCAGTATTTATTAATAAGCTTCTGTCACTTTTAAGAAGCAACTGCTATCTTAATTAATGTCCAAGAAATTTATACTCACAGAATGAAAACATAAATTCAGGTGCCATGGGGATGAAGGCTGAAACGGATTTCATTACCTATAGATGAGTTTMAGAGATCTTCCAAAAATTACATCAGTATTAAAATCACCATGGAAACAGAAATTATGGTAATTCAAACCTTTAGAAATAATGAACAATGCAGCATTTCCAGCTTCCACCTTGCCCCTTCCATAATTCTTATGCTGTCACGATTTTGAGACCTAGATTGTTCAAGGGTGCAGTGAAATTTCTCACCCAGTAATCTGGCTCAGAAGGGGGCTTGTCTTTTTTGCCTCCTTTATAAGGTACTGGGGTTGGCAGGTGGGATAAGTACTAAATAGCAATCCCACACAGACTTCTCAATGGTTTTACCCTTTGAACAACTGCTCTSGTTTGTGAATAGCATCAGTATCCACCTGAAGTGATTTTTTTTAGTATTTACAGAAACTGAAACAAACTTTGCATGAACTAGCACACAACCAAGAAAAAAAATGGTCTTATTTATCTTCTTGAGGAAATACATAATAATAATAATAATAGTAAGTGTTTACATGACCTCGCTTTCTTAGTTCACCTGGCCAGCCATAGCTGTCCGGAGCAATTAATATTTGGCTGTTCATAGATTTTTTTTCCTAGTTAATGAATTAGATTGGCATTCAAAAATATATATATTAATTAACTTTTTGTAATGAAAGCTGCTAAGGTTTTTTTCCTAGATCAACTTTTTTAAATACCATGTTTTATTACAGCCTAGTACTAGATTTTGTTTTTRCACCCATCTAAAAGTAGACTTTTGATCTTTCTTAATCAAGTGTACCCCAACTCCACTCAGTATGATAAAAAACTCAAAAACTAAAAAACTAAATTGGGAGCTTGTCTTGAGAAATACTGTGAAGCACTGTACTGTGCATCCTTTACAGGCTAAAGTGATAATACTGTAATTTTAGGATGGCAAGGAAAGTGTGAGCCATGAGAAGTTTAAAAAAGTCTTCAACTGGAACTGTTAAAGCTTTCAGAGAAGGTAGATAAATAAATTCTTGTTATGTGTATTACCTTTTTGTGTTTTAAAGGACAATACCAGATGCACTGAGCCCCAAAACAAATATGTTYTGTAAACAAACAGAAAGAAAGAAACAAATCAACCTTCTGCTAGGTACAAAGTTCAAAATATATTGATTTTGATTCTTAAAAACAAGAATTCAGTCATAGAAAATTAAATGTTGGTAGAAATGGTGAAAGTTAAGTTCTCATTTTACTCTTTAACAGTAAAACCAAAAATGAAGCACTACACAGGGATTTTTGATAATTCTTAGGACTAGGAATTAATTTTTTTTTTTTGACCCCTAGATACTGAACAGCTTCTTTAAATTAAAAAGAATCTCTGTGTGTGTGTTTTTCTACCATGCTTTCTGTTGCAGCTACTCTTCCAGACAGAATTTATTTTAGGTTTGTTACTACCTAGTTCAACTTTTGTCTCAGTATTAAAAAACAGAAGAATTGTCAACCCAGGAACATTTTCAGCATCTGCTTTTCACAGCTGATGTCCTCTGGCTCCATAMCTCTATTTCCCTGAAAGCCTCAGTTGGCCGGGTTTCACACTGACTTGTTTGAAAATTATGGAATATGCRCACTCTGGGTGGGACTCCGGGGACTTGTATTTTCCACATTTCCACTGCAAAGAAAAACCTGCACCGAGTCTAGTAATATATCACTGTATTACAACCATCAGGGCATTTAATTTACAACTTAAATCAGTTGGGACTTGCTGATGCTAGACAGTAATATACTGTCAGCTTAAAACCCCTGGATACTGCAGCTCAGTGTGTGATGGGCTGTCAGTCAGCAGAGTGACAAAATGACAATTTATGGTTTGTAAAAGCCCAGCAGATAAATTGCAAGTAAAGTGCACTTTGACTTAAGCAGCACACTGTGTAGAATGTGGTTTTGTTGAAAGGACTGTGTAAAGTGAGAGGAAATTTCCTCTAATAAATAGAAACACTTTGCTCTTTTTATTTTAGGGTGCTTTAAAGGCCCTCTTTACTGCTTGAGACTTTTAAAGAAATGCAGCAAACTGAAGTGTATATACTGGGTGTTCTTCCTTGGTGATGTAGGGGTAGTGATCTTGTGTAGATTTTTGTAACCTCACTGTAGCTCACCAGAGCTGTACAGAAGGTTGGTAAGTGCAGTTCAGTGTGTGCTGGGAGGAGGGAATACATACTGAAAGCTGCTGCTATGGCACTGAAATGGCCATAAGTTTTTAAGAAATAAGATGCTTTTTAGTGTTAGAGAAATATGAGGAAGACAGGAGAGACAGATTTGTATGTAGACAAAGGCCTGATACCTCAAATGTCATGAAGCCAAAAAGGAGAACTTTCATTCTGTGGCATCTTCATGGCCTGTGTAAGCAAAAAAAAAGTGAATTGGGAACCTATTGGGATCCATCTGAAAAAGGTTGGAATGAAAGAAAAAATACTTTTGTACATATGGCTTATATTTCAACTGTACCATAGGCTTTGAAAAGAAACTTTTTTTCTTTTTCTTTTCTTTTTTTTTTTTTTTTTTTTTTTTTTTTTAATGGGGGTGGTGTTTTTTTGCTTGTTTGTTTGCTTGTTTGCATTTGTTTTTGTTTTTGTTGCTTGTTTATTTGTTTTTCATGTTTTTAATATTTCAATCTTGAAAGAAAAATAATAACTAATCCTCAAAACTGACCCATGCTCCAAGCACAGGTGAGTTTTCTGCTCAAATCACCTGAGAAATGAAAATAGGGGTTTTTTTTTCCTTCATTCTGGTTACTTCAGGACTTCAATTTTGCAGACTTCTGTAGCTGTTTCATTTTACAATGTTTTATAGTTTTTAGAATGTTTTATAGTTACCATTTTTGTTGTTGCTGTTATTCAGGGTGTTTCTAATTGAATTTTTATAGCTGAAGATATTGGTACTCATTTCTTTGCTTAAGTCATTGTTGGGCAGATCTAGATGTGGGAAATAGAAAATCTGTATTTAATGTTCACCATACTTGCACGAGTTTTTACCAAAAGATGGTAAGTTTTAAAAGAGTCTGAAAAATCTGAATCAAAAATCAATTTTTTTTWAAAAAATGTGAAATATAAATTCACAAATATTCACAAATTATTATTCAAAAATATAAAATTTGTGAACCAAGAGAAAAGCTTRCAGAAAGAGAAACATGTAGTTGTTGTTACTATTATTATTATTATCATTATTGTTATTGTTATTGTTATTACTACTACCACTACCACTACTACTACTACTTGGACAAAGTTCTGTGCTGGGAGATGTTATCTCACCATTCTTATTTCTCCCATATCAAAATTAATGATATAGAYCTCTAGGCAGGTTTTGGTTTTGGCTTCGTATCCATAATTTTCACAAAAAGGAGTCTTCCTCCAGGGAGAGCCACTGGGAGATCAAGGCTGTGTCTTATAATTTTGGCAAAGTGATTTCCCTTTTTTATAGTTAGGGTTTTAATTTTCACAAATCAATAGCATCTTGTGATATTTTAAGCTAATATATTCAACCCTCATCTGGGTACTCTTACTGTTTTTGAATGTCAAGTGTAGTCTCTTCTTTTTATTAGTCAGTCCTATAGATAAAGTTTCATTTTATAGCTTTTTCACTCCCTCTATCAGCTGGTGAAGTTAACATTTCTTGCAAAATAACATTTCTTGCAAAATAACAGTTTTCAAAAAAAACCACTCATGTTCACTTTGCTAGTCTTAACAATATTATGTGCTTTAAGTGGCCATTGTGGATATTATTTTTCTAAACATAGAAAAATTTTTCCTGAACACACTGGCTCTGCTCACTGTGTCCTGAGACATCAGGCAACAGCCTCTGGGTGCAGGAATTCCAGGTGGCACAGCTAGGGATTTGGTCCAACAGTGGGCCCATAGACAGCCGGGCTTTGCTAGACACATTTTTTGGATAGCAAAGAATTAGACAACTGCAAATGAGGTAGAAAAATGGGGATGCAACTCCATTCTGTCTTGTGGTTTTTGTGATGATAGTGACATTCAGGGGTTCATTACAATATGGCAGAGGTCTCTGTGCTATTCCATGAACAATGTTGCTAATATTACTGTGCCACAGCAATCAAAATAGCACCTTTTTCATCTCTCTCTTATTATATAATTGTGGGATGGTTGGAGTTGGAAGGACCTCATCCCACCCTCCAGCTGTGGGATGGGACACCATCCAGAGGGCTAGACCAGGTATCTCCAAGCCACATCCAGCCTGGCTTTGAGCACTGCCAGGGATGGGGGAGCCACAGATCCTCTGGACAACATCTACCATGCCTTACCACCCTCACAGACAAGATATTTTCCTAATATCCGAACCTGTACTTTGTCTGTGTGAAGCTTTTCCCCCTTTTTCTGTTATTCCAGTTCCATTTACACAGTCCCTCTCCAGCTCTTTTCTTTTCTTTTCTTTTCTTTTCTTTTCTTTTCTTTTCTTTTCTTTTCTTTTCTTTTCTTTTCTTTTCTTTTCTTTTCTTTTCTTTTCTTTNTTTTTTTTTAATGGGGGAGATTGTGTTGGGTTTTGGGTTTTGTTTGTGATTTATTTTGGTGGTTTAGTGGGGTTTTTTGTGTGTGGTTTTGTTTCAGTTTTGTGGTGGATTTTTTGTTTGGCTTTTTTTAGCACTTGTGGAAGTGTAAAAATAGCTTTTAAAAAGTTCCAGGTTTTCTCCACACCGAAAGTGGCCACTCCTGAGCAAATGGCATCAGCCATCAAATTAGTGTGTGAGTTTATTTTCATGAGGCTTCCCACCTTTTGCCTCTTGATGAACAATTCAAAAGAAAAGAATTGATAAGAATGCAAATTTTGAATTTCGTAAAGTGAGAACGAAGCATTCTTTAACCTAATTTGCAGACAAGTGTATGCTACAAAGAATCTACATACAGGAAAAGGAGGAAAATTAATCAAATTTCACCTAATTTGTGTATTTTTAAACCAAGAAATATTATTGTCTTGGAAAACCAGCCATTGCATATTATACAGAATAATTTTCCCTTACCTGTTGAAATAACACCATTTGCATTCTAAACACATACTGTCCTGTACTGTACACTTTTAGCGCTGTTCTAGTCCATTGCATACTGTAATTAGCACCTATTTTCTTTTTATGGATTGAAATCTATTTCTTCCAAAAGCTTTTTGAATATGAAATCCCTTACTTCACTCTTCAGACAAAAGACTGTTAAATGCATATAGAACAACTATTGTCTTATGCCCCTTCAGTGTAACTCAGTCTTGATCCCTCTGGGTATTTAGTTGCTAAATCAGAGTAGGAGAGTTGTAATTTTGTCCTCATGTTCTCTTGAGATTTGGCCAGTCTGCTAAAATTCTGCTGGTTGATGACAACAAATATGAAGGGATTTTTTTTTTAATTAGTTATTATTGATATGACTAATAGTCACAGAAACATCACAATAGGGAAGATATAAGTAGGATAGGAATTAAATTAATTTGTTGAACCCAAGAATAATTGAAAATTATTTACACTCTACAAGTCAAGCTATGGAGTAACCATTCATAATTCTTATGCAATTTTTTTTCCTCACATAAACCATAAATCCTAAAGATTTTAGATTGTTAAGCTAGCTGCATATATAGGTACCCAAGGCTTAAGAGATGAAGTAAATTCTTAATTCAAAGTGACTCAAAGTAGGCTAAAGAAATGCCATCTGAATATTTCCAACTTTGACTGACATTTTTGAATCATGAAATGAATTGTAATTGTTGATATTCTTTAATAACTGATAAAAAGATCTTTTTTCAAAGAATTACTTATATAAAWGTTATGATTGAGATGTAACCTTGAAGTTCCTGAGGACCCATAATTCTATGTTAAATTTTATTAATCTTTTTTTACACAGCTAGTATTCCCTGAATTTAAAATCAAATTCTAATATATGTTCTATCCACAGCACAGTCTTGAATTTCTAGCAAGGACAGTTCTTGTTGGAAGAATGCCTTTCTGATGTCAGATTTTATGTTTTTGAGTGTCTGCATTAATTTTAATTTTAAAATATATACTTAGTGTTATATTGCAGAGGAAAAAAATCCAAACACATTCAACATATTTAAATTAATTAAAAATACCTGAGATCATGATTACATTGTTTGTTTGGCTCTTCTATTCTGTTTTTTTCTTTTAATTTATTTTCTTTTTCTTATTCATCTAGGTGAAAATTTCTATCAGATGTAGAGGGGTATAGTCATTAAAAGTTAAGGTTTAAAAAAATCCAGCTTCACATCAATACTGATCCTTTCTATTGTGAAATGACTTTTTCCACCTCATTTAATGATAGAAACTTGGCAACTGTGATGTGCTTCTATTTTATTTTTATTTCACATCTGATAGATGCATGTGCGAGAGACTTGGCAATTACAAAGATGTTTTTGTTACTTACTATGCAGTAGTCTCCTGCCCTTTAGTGTGCAGTAGGATTCTACTATAATAGAGCATGAAACTTCTAATAATTTGAGATGAGTTTTCAGAAGACAGGGTCGCAGCTGCTTCTGTGCTGGAGATGCCTTTACACCGTATTACATCTGTGTCTGTTATCAGCAGTGTCCTTTTGAGAATCATGATTCCCACTCAGAAGCCCAAACCCTTCCTAGAACTTAGAGTATTTTTCTCAGCCTATGCAGAGCTTTTTTGCAGAGAGCTGAAAAGGGGCATTTTCAGCAATCAGCCACGAGGAGCAGGCAGCCCGGGCTCCCAGTAGTGACCTTATTAAGGGGCCTTATAAAGGGGGGGGCGTAAAGGGAGGAGTGGGGCAAGACCAAGGGAGTGTGCATCAAGTTGGTCTTGGGGTCAGTTATTTGGCTTTATAGGAAGCTGTTTCACATTTAGTGCTGGGTGGTTTTGTGTTGTAGAAATGCAGATAGAAATTCGTTCTTTGCCACAGAATCCATGCCATCTGATAGCAGGTAAATGATTGGCTTGTAAGGTTTTTGAGAAACACGTCCAGTCTTTGCTATGGGACACGTAGATCAGTTCCGAACACTTATTTTACTGAGAATCAGTAAATCTGAGCTTTTGCTTATTTTCATCACTAAAATAAGACAGAAGATAAAAAATTATTAGTGAATCAAGTCTCTGTATATGTTACAATATGTTACATAGGGTGAGTTGTGGGAATGTGGAGTCAGGAAGAACAGAAGTTTCAATAGCTGAAATTGAGCTTATCTGTCAAGGTAGTGGTGTGTGTGATGGTGTTTGCTTACCACAAGCACAGATTCGCAGTTGAGAGAGTAATTTGTGCTGTATCAAACTGGTGAAACTGTTCGAGTATTGCTGATGAATTGATGCAAGATTTTAAAAGTGCTAAAGAAAAATAAACTGTAACGGAATATAATAAAGGGTGGAAAAGTCATTCCTTTGATAAAGTCAGTTGGCTTTTCTCCCACTCATTTTGTCTACAGCAGGCGTACTATAACATCCTCACAGTTGCATAGCAACTGGACCCCAAATGTTTTAGCACTTAGCAGTAATTATAGTTCTGTTGAAATTGTTTCAACAGAAAAAAAATATTCTTTGTCTGCTTTTCCTTCTTCCCTGGGTTTAGCCTGTTTGCCAACAGGATGGCTTTGTCTTTGAGGAAGAACACCTGTTGGGAAATGAGCTGAAACCAGCAGTTGTGTATCCCCTTGCTGATGAAGTGGGTCTGTTGTGCTCTGTCCATAAGCAGTGAATGTGTTCCCAAAGGATGAGCGTATGGGCTCCAGTCACTGGTTTAGCCCTCTATGCAGACAAACATTAATTGTCTAGACCAATTGAAGATGACCTGGATGTGTCTGAAGGTTGCTGTTTCAAGTATCAAAGAATTTACATCTCTAACTTATAAAAAAGGAAGACATTAATAAGTGATCGTGTTAAAATATCAACTGTCCCTGGAAACAAAAGGTTTCTAGTCTCTGTATAATGATGAATTTTAAGAAAGAAAAAATGCACTGTCTTTTTCTGCATTATCCTCTAGTTAGATTCTTTAATATAAATTGTTACATCGTAAAGGTATAGTCTTTCTCTGAAGTGGATACAACTTGCATTAGACTTGTACTTTAAAACAATTGGACTCTTAATAAAGATGTCAGGATACAGAAGAGAAAATCTCTGCCATGGGTTTTGATCGACTCAGACTTCTACTGCTTAAATCCAGCACACAGAACACATTTAAACTTTTAACCTGGAAACTTTACCATTTTTCTCCATTTTTCTCCAAAATCCACCATTTTTCTCTGCATTCCCTGCATTGCCTTACACAAGGTAACAGACATCTCAATGAGTTAGGTAGAACAGTATCTGTACAGTTTTTATTTATATGTCTTTAGAAGGCTTTTTAATGGAAAAAACAGTATTTAACAGGATCATTTTGCAAAAGGGAAAAGTACTGATTTACTGTATGTCTTTGCATAACACAAGAAAAACCACAATAAAGTATTATAGCACTTCTTACCTCCCTGGCTGTCAGTGATGGATTATTTCTCAGAATTGGACACCAAATTAAGATACAAATTCCTATTTTGAGCATTTTGCGAATCTCTTCTAGAGGATATAGCAATACTTCCAAGTTGTAAGCTGTAAAATTAAATTCTCCACTACACTCAGAATAAGAAAAGAGTAGGAGGTTTTTTGGTCTACTTCCAGTTAACAAATTGTGCTAAATATCTTTATTGTCTGAAAATTTCTTTTCAATGAAATTAACAGCGTAACTTGAACTGAAAGAAAATATTGATTTAGTGATTACTAGAGAAATTTGTCATACCACCTTTGGCATGATTTTAGCAAGGAATTTGTTTTCCCTCCTTTAATTAGGTATGCTTTTGATTATTATTGAGAAATGCAATAAATAATGCTTAAATGGGTTTGTTCAGCTCTTTCAGTGATCAGAATTTGAGCAGAAAAAGTTAAGGTGAAAAAGATTTGGCAACACATGTCTGGAACCTTCCATATTGTCTTAATCCATTTAAATAAAAGGCAATATGTAACACTGAGGACAGAGATCAAGACTAATTAATCAGGGAGACTACTGAGTGGATTTTATGGGCTCAGAACAGCAATCTTAACTGGGTCTGTCCATTCAGGTTAACCCTGACTGGATAATGGAAAATCACTCTGCTAGATGTCTCTACAAACTAGTTTTGGTTAACTACTCTGCCTCATTTACTGTATTTTGTTGTAAATGTCCAACAAAATTGAATTGCTTACTGGTGTATACCACCAGTGTTGCAAAATCTGAGTACAGGGACCTTTCTGATCAGTGTCTTCTTGGACAGTGAGTGTTATCTGACACGTAACTATGTAATCATGATGACTTGTCTCTTCATTGTCTCTGTTTTTTATCAGTCATGATTGTTTTCTTTTCTGTATCTGTTAATTCAAATGAAGAATGCATGTGAAGTTTACAGACAACATTGCAAATTTCTTAGTACTCTGTATTTTCAGCCTTTTAAATATTTTCCAGTGTTTATAATGCCCTTTTCTGTATATTCTTTGAAGCATGAATTAATTCTGGTAATAGGCAAACCAGAAGGTTGTTCTTTCAGATGCTGTCTAATGTTTTTATTGTTACTGAATTAAAATTAAATCCTATGACAATTGAGATCTAAGTATATGTTGTAAAATTAGCAATATTTCCCTGTAAATATTACTAGACTTGAATGCTTGCCCCCTAATAAATATATTCCTAAATATCCCAGATTAACCTCCTCCTGTTGTAATTATGGCTTGCATTTGCTATGATCAGCATACGTCAAGACTTAAGTTTCCCAAAGACCTACTAAACCATTCTTAAAAATACTTGGATAAGACACTGTGGAACTCTGATCCATCACATTCATTCCGTTATCAGACAACAGTAGCAAATTTGCCTAGAGATTTAGAAAATGGAGACACTCTTCTTGGCAAATCATCGCATGACTTGGGGATAATTGGATTGTCTTGAAACTTGGAGCAGTCAATTTTCATTCTGAAGCATTAATCTGAACATTAATGATCACAAAGCTTAGGTTTCAAAGTTATACAAAATCATTAGTGTCAGTAAACATCAGTCACACTGCCTCTGGTTTATTCTTTACTCCTAGTTTTCAGCTAGGAGTAAAGAATAGTCTAGTTTTCAGCTCAAAGTGTCCAGGGCTTTTTTTTTACCATTATGGACATTGTTTGGGTTTTTCGTGTTTTTCTGATCTGTCTCACAGTGTTGATCTAACAAAGTCATAAACACTGAATTCTCTAGCTGACAAGCCAAATTGAGAGAAACCTTGTGTGCTATCTAGTGTGGAAAGAATAATCTGTTCTCATAACACTACAAATGTGTAACTTTACTTGGGACCCTGAGAGATGAGGAGCTCGAGTCCTTTTCAACTTTGCTTTGGATATCAAGGCAAAGAACCCTAGGTGATGCACAGATGGTTTATAACACTAAAAACACAATGAAACTGGCTCAGATTTCATTTGAATGGGATGTTGTCTGGGTCGTAGTTGACTTTTTATTAAATGCAGTGCTGGATGGGAGTTGACGTGTGCAAGACATTGACACTGACTGCTGTAAATAAATGGTTTAAAATGCAAAAATTTCGCTACAGGTAAAGAATCAACCATATCTGATCAATAATGGCATATATGGAGAGACATAATAATGCAAGAAGTTACTTAAGTCTCACTGTGGTAGAAATGATTAAATAATATCATGAAAATAAATCTCCACAAACTAATGGAACATGGTTTAACTTATCCTTTAGATGTCCTTATCATAATTACTTCAACACGAATTACAAAAATTAGAGTGCTCCATATATCCAGTCATCTTCATGGCCCTTCTCTGGGCTCATTTCAGCAGGTCCACATCCTTCTGGAGGAAGCACTTCAGCTGGGATCTCACCAGAGCAGGGCAGAGGGGCAGAATCCCCTCCCTCAACCTGCAATTCACATTTCTTTTAATGCAACCCAGGACATGATTTCTCTCTAGGCTGTGAGCGCATATTTCTGGGTCATTTATTTTTAGATGAGTTAATGTTTTCCTAGTATTTTTCTTTGAATGTCCAAAAACTTAAATGATTTTGTTTTGTTTGCTTTTTGTGAAATCTGTAGGAAAAGACTTGCATATGAGAAAGGTGTTAAAGTAAAATAGGAAAAAAAACTAGTTTGGTTACTCCATTCTTGTCTTTAGTTTCTTTAGTTGCCAACACTTTTCAGAGAAAATAGAGATTATATGATAATATAACCTGACAGGAGAGTAGTAGTCACACGGTATTTGGAAAGCATCAGGTTCTCAGATGATAGGGATATGAAGTAAACGTTATTTGTTACTATATATAATAGGATAATATATATATATATTAGGATAGATGTATAATAAATGCTGGTGGAACAGATGATGCTGGTATTTTTAACCACAACCAAGAAATCTCTGATGCACATCTTAGAACCAAATTAGACTGAAAAATGCACCATGCATTTGCCTAAACATCAAAATGTTCAACATGCTGCATTTTAATAGGAGCTCTCCAGGTTAGTTACTATGCAAGTTGTAGCAATCTCTGATGAATGAACATCTGGCAAAGTCTAATGTGTAACGGTTGCAATGAATTTATTAGTTGCAACTTTTAATTGACAGCTGAAGTACATTTCTCATCTGTGAAGTCCTGGAAGTTCCTAGATAGAAGGAAGAGGAAGATCATCTAGATAAATCTCCATGCTAGAGATGTTGGAATTTGGGAACTCCTTCTTGAAATGGTTCCTAAACTCTAATAATCTACTTCGTTAAAATATCTCTGATTGACTTTCAGCTAACAAACTTTTTTGTAATGTGTCATCTAAATCTCGTTCAAAGTTTATTTGGTTGGGTTTTTTGTTTGGTTGGTGTTTTTTGGCCAGGTTGAGGGTGTGTGTGTTGGTTTTTTGTTTGTTTTGTTTTACTTCTATTTTTTATAGAGAGAATAGTATAGATGATTACTGTCATAACAACCATTCTGTGTATGGGGAAACTTCTTGTATGTATGTTTTATTGCTTTTCCAACTCTGTTTTATTTATATCAGTGTGATAGAAAAAACTGGAGATTGTATACTCACTGAGACTTCTTTAGGAGTGAATATGCAAAATAGGCATCTTAGGCATCTTAAACTTGATACATCCATGAACTAAATTTACCTTTTGAATTGGATTAATTTGGACAACACCACTCATAATTTAAAATAGCTTTTCAGCTGTGCTGGGTTTGGTTTGGATAGAGTTAATTTCCTTCAGAGAGACTGGTATGGGGCTGTGGTTTGGATTTGTGCTGAACACAGGGYTGGTAATACAGAGACGTTTTTGCTATTGCTGAGCAGGACTCTCAATAACAGAGCCAAGACCTTTTCGGCTTTCCATACTGCCGCACTCGCCAGGAAGTTGGGGGTGCATGGGAGGGTAGGCAGAGACACAGCTGGGACAGGTGACCCAAAGTGACCAAAGGGATTACACTTGCAACCTCCTTTTCTTGGGTGTAAATCCCCTAATATTATATAAGAACTTGAGTAGGGACAAAATTGTAATGGATTCCACTTGAAATGCTTTCCTGAGTTACCAACAGCAACTTCAATCTGGATTTCTAGGGAGTTGCAAATACCTTATTTCACCTAGCCATGTTTCTTTGCTTCACTTAGAAAAATGTCTTATAAATGTCAAAAATCCGATGGGAGTTGTCCTTGAGAAATCTTCTTCACTTACTTTTTAGCTTAATTTCCTAAGGAAATTAGGCTTCTGCAATCACACTGTGTGTGTCTGTTCTTACTGATTAATAACCTCTTTTCAACCAAATTTGACATTGACCAGAGGGATAGAAGTCTCAAATATAATTAAATCCCTATGCACTGCAGGGAAGTAGGCAGCTAGGTAAATGAAAATGCCTTTTATAAGATAAAGACTGAAAATTCAACACATCCAGAGACACTAGTGAATCCATCCAGGAAAGGTATTACTTATTCCCTGACCTTGGAGAAATTTCAATGAGTGCTCGACGTATTATGAGACAGCAGAGAATTTTTAGGGTGCCGTTCCGGATGAAACAACGATGACTTTTGACACTGACCGTGTTTAAGTGAAATATATGATGATTTGTTTAGTATTTTTTTCCAAACCTGAAGGTTAGCTAGAAGATAGATTTAGAGTTTCAGATTTTTTTTCCAAATTTTATGAATGACCATACTCACAATTCTGTCTTCTGAAACTTACAAGTTTTTGCAAAAAGATAGTAATAGTTCACAGACTACTTCTGAAAGTCTGTTGACAATACTAAATATGTATTTTAGAGCTATACCGATATATGTATGTATCATTTATCTGATTTTTCAGAATTTCTTTCCTAGTTTTACATTTTTGTCTCACTTCAAATTAATTTTATAACCATATGACTATTTAAAGACTACAATTATTCAGTTTGCTTCATATGGTTTGTTATATACCCCTAAACTAATATAGATGGGGAAAAATATTCTTTTGCTTTTCTTTTTTGTTGTTTTTCTGTGTCTATGTTCTACACCCACAATCCTTAGTCTTTTTATTTTTCCTTTCACAGAAAACTGTATCTCCATTTGCTATAGAATTCCTGACTTTCAGACTAATAATGAACCTCTAGAGACATAACTGTTCATCATGATGCCATGGTGTATTTGATACTGTTTCTTTCATCAACTGCAATCTTTCCTGTGTTCCTTTTACATTTCATACTATGCTCCCCTACTGAAACATAGCTTGAGGCACAGGGTGAATAAGTAAGTTTTGATACTGTACAGAATCGACCACAGGTATTCAAATATTTCCCAGAGACTTCTTTTTTTTTTTTTTTTTTTTTTTTTTTTTTTACTTCTAATCTTAAAACTTCTGTAAGGCTTTGTGGATAGTCTGAATTTTCTTTTCTATACTTTATAAGGGTTTGTAATAGCAACTGTCTCTTGGATCAGTACAGAGATTTAAACAATGCTTTTCTTATTCATTAATATTTGATTCTTTTTAGAACACCTATCTGTAACACAAGAATGAAAAAAAAAAAAGGCGAGGCAAAACAAAACAAACCCCATTTCCCTCAATCAGAGTTTTGTTTTTGTTTTGGGTTCTTTTCTGTGCAACCTGCACAGCTCCTCCAATACTGTTTCTGTCGTTATTTATAACATTTTTAAAAAATACACATAAAAAATCCATGTTCGCTTCTTTGTTATTGTTAATATTTTTATTGTTAATATTGTTAATATTTTAACAAAAAAATAATAGCAGGAAAATGTAATTATTTTATTTTTGTGCTTTTCTCTTTAATTTGATTGTCTGAAGAAAGTAATCTCCATAGCAAAAGGGCAGATGGAGCTGGAAAATTAGACTTCAGAGCATGGCTAGTAGTGCAAGCTGCGGATCAGAATCACGTTGTCAAATTGTCCCCAGGTGTCTTTCTTGCTTTACTTTAGTCTGCTGAAAGTTGCAAGATTCAGAAATAAGGAATTCTGTCCCAGTGAGTTTGCATGAACAGAAACAAAGCCTTTGATTTCATCTACCTACTTACATGTCTTGGATAAATATTTTTTCCAATCTCACCGGAATACATTGAATTTTTCTTAAGAAAATTCTTTATCACACCACCATGAATTACAGTGCAAAAACACACATGGTAAAGCTGCTTAGCTTTTCCAATTTTTCCATAAAAGGTTACAGCATTAGAAAAAAATTGCATGCATAGTTAAAAAACTGGCTCCAACTGGCAATCAAAATAAATTCCTCAGGTCTTAAAATCAAGTCTCTTCCTCTAATAAAGAAATGCAGCAGGAAGCAAAGACTTCTTTTCACTGTTTATTTTAGAGGATAAATAACTTGCTTTCCTGTCATTTCAGTTTATATTTTAGTGTGTGTACGTTATAATTTGTAGGGTTATCTCTGAGGTTTTTCTTTAGACTGTCACACAGGGAATGTGTGTGTACTGGACACAGGGGGTCTTGGGCAAGATAATTCTCCGCTTGGATTTTTATCRTGGCATCTGTAACATGACCAAGATATGTCAGAAACGGTGGGGATGCTTGAAGTGTTCAGCTTTAGTTCCATTTTGCCACAGGTAACCGCATCATGCACTGCTTTTCAGAACTGATAAAGCTTTTCCCTGAAAATAGTTCAATTATTGCTGAGGAATGTTAAGGGCTTCAACTGATAGCACTCACTCACCAAAAGGCTAGAAGGCATGAATTTGTCAGCTTTCCAAAGTGAAACATTGTGATTCAGATTGACAAGTATGCTTAGTTAAGGAATAGCCAAGCACTAAAAATGTTCTTTAGATTTTCTGACAACAAAATTGTTCATTGTCTGCAAAATCAGCACTTTTCTACTTTTTTCTTTCCTCTTTAAAAACCAAATTTCTCACACRTACTGTTGACAGTGAATTTTCAGGCAGCACTTGAATATTTTTATTGTCCTTATTTAATAGTTATCTAGAGAACTGAACATGGTAAAGTTAGATCTAACTATTAATTTAGAATACATGAAAATCCCAGTAGATATCTAATCTAACCTAACCTATTCTTAGGCTTTTCATTGTTAGTCATTCTTAAGTGTCAATCTTTTCCACTGTCTGCCTGAGGCAAGGGTTATTGAAGGACTGATTTTGTATTTGTTTCAAACCCATTCAACAGGAGGTCAATACATGGAATTGTATCCTCTACAAATCATAACTAGATAGTTGAGTCAGGGTTTTTTTTTTTTTGTCCTAAACTCTATGAATTCTCTAACTTTAGCAAATTTTGTTCACCAACTTCTCCATTCTGCTTCCTATTTTAACAAAGATCAATATTTGGACATGCTACAATTGATTCCTGAGGCCAATCTGTTACTAAACCATCCTGGTTAGTGCTTTCAAACCAACCTTTTATGTGCATCAATTTAAGAAACAAAAAGCTTTTATGGAGAAGAACATCTTTTAAAAGTTCCAATGTATTTTGTCTGTAAAACTGACAGTAAAAAGAGACCATGGGTAATTTGTCACAGTCATAGTTGTTTAAGGGTGACTTACAGTAGCTATTTCTTATTTCCCTATTGCCAATTACAAGACTTGCAGTTGAATAATCATATTGTAAAGCCTGAAAATCTAAACAGATATCAGAAGAGGGTAGGAAACGGGGAAAGTTTTAAGCCTGATGCCTCTATTTCTTCCTGCTGAAATTCCCTTATTGGCAGTCAAGAGCACCAGATGTTCTGAAATCTCCTGTTTGGTACTAGCTGATGGTTTTGCTCTGCACCCTGGGTGAATTTCAGGCCAGCCTGTTTAGTCTATCTGACTGCTCAGCTAGAAAAACAGTTGAATAGTGCTTAAGATGTCCAGGAAATGTAAGCCTGAGCCCCCAAGTGACATTTGTAGCTTAAAAAGAACAAATTTCTATTTTGTCAATTTAGGAGGGGTTGCTTGTGAAATGCAACTACGTTAGGGATTAAGAAATACAGTACAGAAATTATCAGGTAAATATCAACCAGATTTATCTCTTAGTACAATGAAGTGTTTAGAATTATTCTTCTATGTTATTAATACCGAGTAAATACACAGAAGAATTATTTTGCAATAAAATAAAGCTTCATATCATCTAGCCCCTCTTGCAGTGTTTTTAGAGATGCCTGAGGTACATCTGTACAATGAAATCCATTTAAAACCTCTCAGGGCCCCACAGCTGACGTGCCTTAACCACTCTCCATGTGTGTACCTAAGCCCACCTACCAAAGGCCAAGCAGTGCTGATTGACTGCAGTCTAGTAATGAAGACAGACCACAAGCATAGAAATAGTAAGAACCAGCTCTAACTTTTTCTGGAGGTCCTGCTAGAACATTCTCTCCACAAGGGATACGCTGTATATCTTCAGGTTGTCAGTAGGACAGAAACCTGAGCTTCCTTTCAACAAACAGAAACAAAAGAGTGTAAAGATAGATAAACTATGTGTACTAATTATTAAAAATTCAGGGTTGTTGTAGCTGAGTTTCTCATATTCTGTCACAGTTCCTCAGCCTGGGTACTACCTGGACTTGTGAGAAAAACAGGAGAGGATGAGCCACTCCTGTGTAAGGTCTGCACAGTGCAGTGCTGCCAGTATCCATCCTCTACAAACCCTTGTGTCACCCAAAAGAAATCTGCAGCAGTACAGGCAGGAAACATCACAATCCCCTGCAGACTACTTCTTAGTAGATACCTGGACAGAATGAGCTTCCAGTGTTTATTCCAGAGTGTGACATTTCATTGTTGTTCCTAGTGACAAAGGCTTTTCTGCAGCGTTGGGACTGGAGAACTGGAGGAGAAGGAACTGCACTGACCATGCTACATCCCTGTGGTTTGATGCTTCCCTGATGTACTTTTCAGATTGTGCTGGAGTGGCATCTATCCTAGTGCCTCTGCATGTTCCCCTGGGGAGYTTGTTACTTCTCAGCACAGCCATGTGCTCTGACAAGCATGTTGCTAAATGTGCTACCATCACCCCGGGGTACTCTGTTCCTTTGCTTTTCCCTCTGCCACGGCCTCTCCTTGTAGAAGGGAACATACACGTTAGGGGTTTACAGAAAAGGCTGAGGAGAAGGTGGTTCTTCTGAAAGTGTTAGTGAAGACAGAGTGAAGACGCTAAAAAGCACTTTGAGCCATAATACTAACCTTTGGTATGCAGCCATCTACTTTCACATAGCTTGAAGGGATTATCCTTTACTTCTCTGTCAGTGGGTCCTTGCCACTTAAATAATTTGCTCTTCAGTTTATCCTGCTGCTGTAAAGCTGTTTCATATTATCCTTGAAGCTATTCTGTCCCTAAAGGGTTACTTGAGTTTAGATTTGACTTCCAAGAGGCTTATGTTATCTTATGTAGTTTTAACTCTTTCAAGGGCTGTCTTTACATCCCTTGAAGCCATCCCTGAGCCTTGAGGAGAAGCCCTTGCCTTCTAATGGATGCTTTGACTTTGTCAGAATAATTGCTTGTACACATCAGTAAGAAAGTTGGCGAAACTGGATTTTAATGCATATGTGGGGACAAGATGGTAGAATGCATCTATTACGGCAACTTAATGTCTGAGTTTTCAGAGAAACCGAATATCCTTTTTTCTCTGATTCTGCAATGCACCATAGGCTGTGGGCAGCTAACTTAGCTGAGAAACTTCTTGGGGTTACAAATGATAATATAAACATAAGGGTATGGAGCAGGAGGGCAGCACATGCCATCCTTCAGGAAAGATGCCTTAGAAAATCAAGACAAATGCCAGGATGCAGCACTTTCAATGGCACCTCCACCTTCTAATTTAAAAAACCTTCGTTTGAAGCATACTACCATATCTTCTTGAGTCACTTGATAGGAGAATATCTGAGTGCTTCAGTGTTTTTATAAGTTATAGGATTGCCTTTCTTAGGTTACATGGGGCAGCATTCACAGTGGCTTCTGAAATATATGTGTAGCAAGAAACCAGAAGCTTGTAGGGAAAAGTTCAGTGGAAACTCACATGAATAAAATTTTATAGCCTAAGGAGGTGAACCTGTGCTTGCATTTTGAAATAAATTCTTTGACATTTCTCATTCTCAATATGCTGTTGAATATATTAACAATATGATTTTTCCAACCTGCAGTTTTGACTCCTGAGCAACGTCTTGTCATCATGCAGAATTATAATGACTATTTTTAGTAGTCCAACAGCAAACAATCTAAAGGTTTAACATATGTCTCACATGATGAATTTAATGCACTATAGCCTTCCCTAGTGTCAGTGACACAAAGGTCTGTGCAGATTGTTCTTTGAAGCTGGACAAATGTTATTCAGAATAGAGATGTACTATTTAAATGTTGATTAAAAACCCCTCAGTTCATCTTTGAGGAGCATGTTTCCTAATGAATATCTGTGGTGACACCATTTCTAGCAAACTTGCTCTTTTGCACCTCTTATTACCTTGAAAATCAAAGCATGGATGCAATTTGAGAAGAACGAGGGAGAAAATCCTTGACTGTATGTTTTCATTTTGTCGTGTTCGTTTAAGGAAAAAAAAAAGAAGATAAAAATTTAAAAGATGCCCCCAGGTTGGATTTGGATGCCCAGGGGGTGATTTGGTGTAGTGCATTAATCTCTTCAATGTCACTGTAGGCTATGGGCCTGAGACAAATTGAGTCAGTCAGGCTTTATCTCTTCATTTCTGTACTCACTTGTCAAGAAAACCTTGAAAAATAAGAGAAAGAAGGTGGAATTGTTTGGAAAGGCAGCAGAGGTGAAAATCCAGACGCAGCATCTCTTCTTAAGGCTAGAACAAGACTATATTCTCTTCAGCTAGGGCACAAACACTGTTCAAATGGGCATCAGCATATTTCAAAAGCTTAGTTTCTGAAAACATAGGAAGTTATGTGTGCAGATTTTGCATTAAGATTCTGGTGTTGTACTAGGGAAGAATATTATGGAACAAAGGTTAAAAACTCAGCCCAAAGATGCAGTAACATTTTTGTTGCTCCACCAGCAAATTCCCATAATTCACAGTCCTCTGTCAGAGAGATTCCTCAGACAGGGAATCCAAAAGACTGATTTATAAAAGCTGGATACAAAGAAAGCGAGCGTTTATTTGTGTGAAACAAATTTAATCTGACGCACAAAACTTCGAAGACTACTCACAGTATTGCTGACATCCATCTGCTACATACTTGCAGCTAGTGAATATTTGAGAATTGGGTAGGATTAAATGCAGTACCTGTGCCCCAGAAGACACAGAGCTTAAATTAAAGCTTCAGAAAGGGGACTTTCAAAGGTAATTGGGGAAGCGTAGGCTATCACTCATATCTGAGGTAATCTTCCTTGCACAGGCCACTAACATCTTCCTTTGAGAACAAGGAAAAGAGAATTAAATACTTGGTTTCAAGAATAAAATTGTAGTTAAGTCAAGGAATTATATCAGGGAGAGCAATGTACATATGGCTTATTTCCAGAAATAACTACATCTCTCCAGCTGATAGAATCTGAGAGGTGCCTGTCAACTCTCTCTCTGGCAGAGTAAAAACCAGACATTTACAAAGTCATTGATCCTCATTGTCATCTCTGCTCAATTTGTCTTTATCTCCAGACTTGCTCCATCGGTATCAAGTAATTTTTCTTTTTCAGTCCTTAGCTCAAATGACTCTTCTTCTGAAGTAACTGTTTCAGTAAAGCTGCTTTTTCTTCCATGTACCACTCAAATTCTGAGTGCAGGAGCTGCATTTCCTTCTCCAGTGTAGCTGAATAGGTTCAGTCACTCTCCTCATGCCCTTGACAGTTTTCAGTGCGATTTGACTTTCACCTCATACAGTAGAGCTCCAGGGAATGCTATTGTGAAACACTACCCAATCATTCCTTTAACTGTCGAGATGCACTGATATATGTGCCTAGTACAGAAAAACATACAAGAAATTGTGGAAAACATCCCACGAGATCCTGAACACTAACGTATCCTGAATGATCTCTACCTCTCTTTACTTCATCTGTATTTAATACCTCAGACTATAAAGACTCAAAGCACTTCTTCTGGATCTATTCTCTATTTCACAGGAATTTCTTCACAGAAAGACTGATTAAACATTGGAATGCACCAGCCAAGTAGGCGGTGTGGCCATTCCAGGAAGTGTTTTAGAAAACACCTGTGGCACTCAGTGCCATGGCCTAGTTGATAGGGTGGTGCTCAGTCATAGGTTGGACTCGATGATCTCAGAGGTCTTTTCCAACCTAACTGATTCTGTATCTGTAAATGAAGTTGGTATCTCTTTAAAGACCAATTTATATAATTAGAATAATTAGACAATCTTTTCAGCAAACATACATTGCTTAGGACTGAAGCAGAAGAAATGGATTTCTAAACACAAACTTTAAAAAATTGATCGTTTTTGACTCTATTCCAGAGTAAGTCCCTGGAAAAAAGATATTTGGTATGTAGGGGCCAGAAAATTAGTGGGGAGAAAAGTARGGACTTAGTAATTGAATTATGCAAGGGAAAGTAGACAACAGTTTATATTATGCAAAATAGAAAGGTTAGAAGAGGACCGGAAGACTAATTTATGAAACTCCCAATTTTTTGTAGGTATGAAAAAAAACTCACAGTCATTAATTAGTTATTTTAGTTTGCAGAATCTTCTTTCTCAGCAGTTTAACAGGTTCTTATTTTGGTTCAAGACTAAAAATATAGTAGAATGTGAATTTCATAGGCTGTGTTCCTTCATTAAAAGTGTGTGGTCCCATGCATATTTTCTGTGTGAATCATTATTCTTGTATGGAAAAGGTGCTTAATTTCACCTCTACATTTGCCATAAGAGTATTTTTCACTGGAGGAAGTATGCAGCTGTAAAGATTTGTAGGGTGCTAATTGTTCTGGTTGAGAATATTTATTGTAGTACTGTAGTGGCGGGTACATTCTCCATTTTTTATTCAAGGAAAACCTGTATTCATTTAGTGTGCTTGAGAGCACCASGAGTTTCCTTTCAGAATCAATTTGGTGAGGCTACAGGGCTGTTTGAAGAGCAAGAATTTTCTTGTATTACAACTCGTAGCTATTTAAACACACTTTGTATAGCTTCTTGGAGAGGATGGGCAGTTACAATAGAAGATGTACATTTGGTGATGGGTGGAGGTGTCATCTAGTTAAACATTTCTTCACATGCTGTTTCACATCTTTTTCTGCAATTCTTTTCTACATGAGTAATTCTGACATATAAAAATCTTCTTTATTGCTAAGGTGAGCACTGTGAGTGATCTGCTGTATATAAAGGCTTCTGAGGAGCCTGTATATGTGCTGGCCTTTAGTTTTCCATTTATCACATTTGCAGGTTACCCTGCTGATGTTGCTGTAGGGAAATGGTGCTGGTACMTGAGTGTTGCAGTGACAGTTTGATGGAGAATGGTTATTATTGGATTTGTGGTAAAAATCAATAAGAGAGTCCAGATTTCCAATCGAGATAATAAAGATGTCATCTATAAATCTTAGGCATAGTGTCGACACAGTGATACAGTTATTTAACAGCTCTTTGTCATTGTAGCTCTTGAAAAGCTTGTCATAACACAGGACTGGAGAGAAGCTATCAAAAGAGAAGGATGTCTCAGTTAAGTTTTGCAGATGTCTGTGGATTGAGTTCTCTTGAGTAATTTCACTGATGGTCTGTATGATGGAATAGAGAGAAAGGATGACCTCCACTTGGTAGAGATGTGAATGTATTAAACAATTAAGAGCTCTAAGACTCTTTCACAGGATTAGAATCAAAAGTACACTAATGGAATTGGGAAAATGACTGGAAAAAGCAGAATGGAATTTAATAAGTGCAAGGTTAAGGAAGAAAAATATTTAGCACAAAAACAAGATGAGGAAAAAAGCTAGTTAGGGAATGGAAAATGGGAGAAGCATAGCGGCAGCCAGTATTGTGGGCTGCAAAAAGGAGAAATACTGCTAAGGATAAATTTCTTCAATTTAACAAGAGTCATTACAGACAGCTATAAATACATCTTAAAATCTGATTGTGTAATTTCAATAGACAATGAAATACTTTTATATTAAATGTGTGATATATTTCACAATTCATCTATCTTATATAGGAATTTGGCATCAAGCTGTCATGTTGCCTCATTGTGTAAATATATTCAATGTTGTCTATAAATGAAATTCTATTGTTGGGTAGTTCTTAACACATATAATTTAAAGMTCTATACTTTTAAACTTCATCAATTCTTTGAATGGTGATTTACATATTATAACTCTTGACCGTCTATCCTTGTGGAGTAAAATTATAAGTGCAGTCAAACTACAATAATTGTGTAATGAAAACCTCAGGGCTTAATATTATCCTCCATTTCTCTCAGCAGAACTTGGATTGCACTAACTGTTCATGTAAAATTACTGATTAATCTTTAAAGCTCATTCAACTGATGAATAATTGTGAGAAACAAGTACATGATGTATGAGCAATTTTTGGCAGTAAATAGATTTTTCAGGTACATTATGCAATTTTTGGCATATTCAATAACTTTACAAAACATTCATGACCATTAAAAAACAGGTATTGTATTTACACATGTATGTACTTTGTAGTTTATTACATCAKAATTGCTTCAGAATTGCTCAGTGACTGTAACATTTATTTTCTTCTATGTTAGATAAATCCTTGCAGATAAGAAGTTCTAGCATAAACTGCATCATAACTCAGTTCAGAGAACAGCATGTGTTTTTTTCATGAAACAGCTATTTTTAATGGAATTTTGGATATCAAATGTTTGAAAAGGGGAAAAATATAGAAATAGTTCTTTATATGTTGTTCTTTACATTTGTTTGTACAGAATTTATAGTGCTGCACTACAAACTCTTACCACCTCACTGTCCATAAAAYCTTTAGATCAACATTGACCTTTGACTGTCTGAAGCCCTTTGCCACAAAAAGAAATTCATATTTGTTGAACGGCTCAAGTTGTGGGAAGAGATTTCTGACTGGTAGACAGTGATGGTCCCTCTCTACTCTGTGCTGGAGTGGCCTTACCTCGAGTCCTGGGTGCACCACAGTATAAGAAGGATATAACATCCTTTGGATTTTAACATCCAGAGGAGGGCYACAAAGATGGTGAAGGGCCTGGAGGAGAAGCTGTATGARGAGYRGCKGAGGTCACTTGGTCTGTTCAGCCTGGAGAAGAGGAGACTGAGGGGAGACCWCASTGCAGTTACAGCTTCCTCCTGAGGGGAAGAGGAGGGGCAGACACTGATCTCTTCTCTGTGGTGACAGTGACAGGACCTGAGGGAATGSCYTGAAGTTGAGTCAGAGGAGATTTAAATTGGATGTTAGAAAAAGGTTCTTCATCCAGARGTGGCTGGGCACTGGAAAAGGCTCCCCAGGGAAGTGGTCRGAGCACCAGCCTGGCAGAGTTCAAGAAGTATTTGGAGAATGCTTTCAGGCACAGGGTGTGACTCCTGTGGTATCCTGGCCGAGAGTTGRACTTCATGGTCCTTGTGGGTCCTTTCCACYTCAGGATATTCTACAATTCTAGACATGAATTTCCTTAAGACTAGACAGGGTTTTGCAAAGAGAGATGGCAGAATCTCTCTGCAGTAAGGCTCAGAGTGATCARGGGATCTACTTCTATGTTTTCTATGTAGTGGTGCTTTATTCAGCAAGATAATTGCAATCCCATGCCATTTTAGTCCTTCCATTCACACACAGCATGCAGGATTTAGGATGGATATRAGATTCCATCACAAAGTTCAAAGCTATAACTGAAAGTAGAAACAGAATAAAAAATGCCTAGGAATAATCAAAAGCTTGAAAGTAAAAGAAAATTTCCAGCCATCTATCAGTTGCCTCTAGTGGTAGAGAACTGACTTGAGAGCTTTGAATTCTTTCTCTTTTTTCCCTATACCTGTGAAYCTAATTGCATTTGGTTCTTCCATAGTCACAGAAAACAAGATAAGAGTTTTTCAAATTCCTACTTTTTAAKTTAATTTTTCTAACAGCAGCAAAAATGCAGATTCCATGACTTCTAATTAAGGAGCCTTTGAGTTAACAGTGGTGGCATCACTTTAGTCTTCCAGGTAGGTAGTGTTTTGTGTTCCAYCCATTATAATGCAAAATATAAAACTAATGCATTATTCTGTCACTATACTTTCACAACTCAGCTGTGAGGGGTTTTTTATGTTTTGCTTTTCCTGATGATACCATATATTTATCTACTGCCTCTTCACCAGATGCTTTATAGCCRGATTGCTTCATTAACTTTTTTCTAAGTAATTTCAGCATTGTCTTTCGATCATGCAAATCTGTGTATAACATCAGGTACAGATTTAAAGACCCATTAAAAGGCTCTCATATACATCTAAAGGAAAAGAAAGGGGAGTAAGAGAGAAAAAAGAAAAGGAAGATAGCAATGTTTGATAATTCATATCAAGTAGTGACTTTTTAAAGAAATGTTAGGTGCTTGATAAAAACAATCAACAGACAACCAAAACAACCCCCCCAACACCAAAACCAAAACAAACAAAAAGCCCCAAGCAAGAAAAAAACAACCATATGAAACAAAAAAAAACCAAGAGATCACAAATAGGTATTTTTGCCAGATKCCAGTAGATTTGCACTGCTTTACAGCTCACAAAATAGCTGCTGCAGGGAGAARCCTATTCTGTTCTTGAAAAGGCTGAATCCTTTGCTTCATGTCCTTGATTTTTGAGGACAGATAACACAGGGGAGACTGCATGAAACTCCCCTGTTTATTCTGAGTCTGGATAATTGGATCAGAAAATTATACACAAACAGACACTGCTAGTAAATATAGTATAGGATGATAACAATTACTTGTAATTTTCTTTGCAGCGGAAGCAGATGAAGGGAGAGATAAATCACTGTGTTATCTGGCTGAGTACTCTGTGTTAAAACATGTAATGCTTAACCAGTAGTAGTAATTTATTGCATTAGGACCCACTTTTGCCTTTCACTCTGCTCTTTCCCTGTACAGAGACATACTGACTCTTAAATTAAGTGTAGGGCTGAGAACCTGAAGAGGTGTGGATACCTCTTGAAATCAAAAGACAGTAAGACCCAGCTGGTGAAGATGAAGACTTTTCACCCAGACAAGCATTACCACTTGTTCTGCTACTCACTTTCTGCTCTAACCTTACTTTCAAGATTCTTATTTCAGTTATCATCCCTCTTAATGRGTTACAGCTAATATTTTGCTATCCTTGTAAGTATTTCTGAAATTTTGTGAAATATCCTTGATTACTTAAGTTATCACAGGATAGTTTTATTGAACTTCAAATCCCAGTGATCGAGTAATTTTCATTTTCATTTATTTAGACTTTTTCTAATTTTGTATGTCAATTTTTATGGCTTGTGTGCAAGAAAATTATACTTCTAACTTCTTCTAAAATGGAAAAAAATTATTTCCTAAAAATTTAAAATAAAATTTATTTATTATGGGTAAAGTAATTACACATTGCTTTATTTTAAATATGTCAGATAGGAAAGATTTTTCTTCTCTTCTTCCTTCAGTTCAATGTTCAAGTCAGCTGTTTGAGCTCAGGTTAGTCTCTTTTGGTTACAAGTTCATGCCATCCATAATTATGTGGATTTTTGTGGCCTAAAATACTGTTGACTCTTAAGGATAACAGCYAATTCCATTCTCATGTTGGATATATTTTATCCAGAAATATTTTATTAACCTTGGAATTTGAGTTACAATTTTGAACAGTCTTAGCATTTTAGGTTACCTGCTCACAATTTTGTTTTTCAAGTTATTGATACAAAGCTTGTAGTTAGACACATTTCCAGAAAGTSCATTAGTGTATACAGTATAGTTACATAGAGGGTGAACAAGTTCACCTAAAAAAGCCATTTGGTTTTATTTGAATAATAAAACAGCTCCTCCATATCTGTTAGTGGTATAAATCTATCYCAGAAACAAGAACGGTTTTCAAGCTACATATTAAAGTGCTATCAACTTTGGAACTTCCTTCTGTATTGATACAATATATGATATCCCCTTTCTCTCAGCAAGGATGTGTCACAATCTAAACACAAAAAAGAGGAAACAGGACCTTATTTAATTTCAAACAAAGAACAAAGATACTTAACTTGATTTTAAATTTACCTGAAAAATCTGCATGCATTCAGAAGCTCCTGTGTGTCGGAACTAGAGTAACTGGCAGATTAAGTCATATTAAATGCTATTAAAGCATAAATTAAGCATAGGTGCTTCTCATTGTCTTGCAATACAGCCAAATGGTGCATATATGCTTAGCACAAATGCACAGTGACTCTGCCTATGTCAGAAAGGTTGATTATGATTCTAAATTAATGATTTTGAACAAGATTCTGAATATTCACTTCTGATGCCAGATCTGTAAAATGAACACTTTCATAGGCAAGGTAAATTTGCCATTGAGATCATTGAACTCCTGCATATTGCACATGCAATTATGTAATTCTTTAATCATTTGCAACCTTAATGCAACATTGTAACAACTACGATTTTGAAAAGACAGAATTTTGAAAATGCCCTGCTCTGAAGGAGGCTGGCTGTTTTTAGGCCCTTTGCTTTGTCTWTTGCTTTAAATCCTCCCAAGTTTATGCATACCTATGAAATAAAATTGAGATGACTGTAACAACATATGCAATATCTTGGTCATTAATTATCCCATATATCACAGACTACTGGTTTGTCTTATGTATTCTGTTGTCCTTTCAGTGTGACTAGCAGCAAGTTCTATGAGCCGGTCCACATAACTGTGATGGAACACAATGTAAGMCTGTCTCAGTCTTTTCCTTCTGTTTTCCAGCTGCCCTCTCCCTTACTCCTTGGAGCATTGATTCACATAACAGCATAAGGCTATGMGAGCTCATTTTAAGTTATCATCTCCTAAGTTTGGAAGCAGCATACATTTCTCCAGTGTTCTTTCACATTTTGTCACTACTTCTGTGATAACGTCAGTAATTCCGAGACTATTTTGCAGATGCTTCATTAGGCTTCTTGTTATCATTGACTTCCAGTCGTCAAGTTTGCCACAGTACAATAATGCTGAAATTATAATTGCATCAGATAGTTTTATCTCRTGCTGAAGGATATATGCTTCATTCTCCAGATGTCCAAAACATGTAGGCACTTTTTATATTCRTGCATTTTGTTCCTCATCTTCTATTCCACTGCAGTTTGTAATTGCACTAAAATATATAGGGCATCAAATGGGTTTCACTGCTGATCAGTGCTGAACAGCACTATCTTGGCCTTTTCAGGTTGTTAAGATGTTTCTTTGTGCAAGCACTTGTTTCAGGCCTTGTTCTGGGCTGTCAGCAGCRAAGACCCATCCTCAAAACTCCAACATGAAAGCAATTTTATTTCCTTGGAGTGTATATGAGGACAGCAAACGCAG
Organism: Mixornis gularis; assembly: GCA_003546035.1. Lineage (NCBI taxonomy): Eukaryota > Metazoa > Chordata > Aves > Passeriformes > Timaliidae > Mixornis > Mixornis gularis. The sequence goes on along the minus strand of QVAJ01000152.1, from coordinate 1,105,034 downwards.
AAGTAGTTTTCTCCATATTGCTGACACCATGCCCATCACAGTTATGCTGCCCTGAAATTCTCCTGCCTTTTCTCATGTTTCATAAACTGTTGTGGATTTCACTGTGCACAGAGCCAGAAGGGATCACACCAGCATCTTATCTCATCCCTGCTTAACATTGCCTGTTTCAGTTCATTCAACAACCATTTTGCATAAAAAAGGATAACTCTTAGTTCAAAGATATAAAATATGAGTAGAGTTGCAGTTTGATACATGCATTTTCTTTGTTTTTTTTTTCCTAGTAACATAGTATCTGAAGACTATGAAGCCTAATTTTCAAATAACATGGATGAAACATGGAGTTTGCTTCCAGGTATCTGTCTTGAAAGTATTAGGAATATAGAACTTTATCTCAAGATGAAGTTTCTTCAGAAGGAGCTTCTTTGAACTGCCTCAGAAATCAGCTAGTGTCTCCTAATATCATTAATGAGTATAGCTTAATTTCATTCAGATAGGATGTTTCAGAAAATTTTGTAATATAGGAAACATGGTTTTCTCATTTAAATATTCTTCTGTGGTGTAATAGCTCTAAACACTGTCACGCATAGAGAAAAAGACCTCTGACTTCAGCAAATTCATTATCCTTGCCTTGAGAGGTTGTTCCTGCATTGGCAACTTCAGCATTTATAAACAAGTGGGAGAATATTGAACCCAACACAAATTAGAGCAGAAAACACACCCACAGTGGGAGTTTTTTGCCAYAGTTGTCTTTGTCATTTGAATACACAGGCGTAGATGGTATTTGGGGAGTGTGCTAGAATGGTGCTTTTGAAAGCTAACTATGTGATAGCAACGTTAATTTATGATGATTATGAACAGAATTCGCAAATAAAATTTCAACATTTAGCTAACACAGSTGTAATAATTTTCATTAAGCCAATACACATGCAGCAGACTTTTTTTCCCTAGTGCAAATTCATGATTCTCAATTACACATTCAGGAAGGTGTTAACACACCTTCTTTGCAGGAAAGGTATATAGTGAAGGAAGCATTTTAAAAGATAGACCAAATAGCAAGCATAAACAACAATAAGGCAGTTGCCTTCACATTCCCTTGACATTTATATTTGAAAAGTGCATTTCTGGTCAGTGCTATGTTCCAATTTCAGTTGTGAAATTATGTTTTCCTTCCCCAGTTTAATATTTTTGGTCTACTCTATTCTATTCTTATGTTGGCTGCATTTAAATAGGGAATTAGGAGACTCTCTTAAGTTAGTGGAYTCTGCATTTTTCACCAGTATGATTGTATGAAATAGTCTGTGTGTGAAAAGAAAAAATATATGGGAGAGAAAAACTGACCTCTWATCTAAAAAACTTTCCCTACTTCTTCCTCTTTTCCTACTTTGTGAAAAAAGTCCCCAGGATTTCTCTCACCTGGTCATAGCACTTTTTATCACCAGTGGACACCCCAGCCTTATTCAGGTTGCTTATTTTTCATGTCAGGATGGTGCAGTGTTGCAGACAGGAAAATATCAGTGATAATTATGTACGAGTTAATGATCAGTTAGATTGAAAATTGGGTAGAATAGGCAGAATTATCTGCTCAAAAAGCTATATCTGTGCTGTATGGAGATACTAGAATAACCTATATTTAAAATATATGTTCCGAGGAGAACTTCAGGAGGTCCAAACAAGACTGAGTGGCTGAGGTCTAAAATTGTAGATGAAATTCACAGGTTTAATACGAAATGGTTTACAGAGATGGAATAATAAAARCAAAGAAAAAGTTGATAGTTTTTAATACAGAATGAAATCTAGGAACTGTAACATATCATGCTAAGAAAATGTTTGGTGTTCAGTAGTGGTCAGTAAGCAAATCACATGTGGAAAATATTAGGAAAAATGATAAGTGCAGACAGTACCATTAGAACACCATAAACCCTTAGTGTTTCCACAGTTTGGACATGATGCACAGTATTGGTCACCAAATCTCACAGAGAAACAGAAAAGATTGACAAAACATCACTAAGGATGAGGTCAGCCTCTCCGTAAAGGGCAATTGCTTCGACTAAAACTGTTCAGCTTGGGAATGAGACAGCTGAAGTAAAATAGGCTGCTGGGAGTTTATAATATCCAGAATGAAAAGGAGTAAAAAGGTGTTAATGATGTCTTTATATTTAAAGCTCCAAACACAAGGAGGATGTAAATAATATAAAATCTCCACTGCATTTTGTTATTTTATTTATCAAACAATATAAATGYTAACACTCCCCTTTTATATATACTCTAATAGTATCTATTATTTCCAGAACTGTTTCATTTTTTCTTCTTTTAAGCTTTAAATCGTCATGATGCTCCTTTTTTTTTCTAAATTCCATTCTTTTCATAAAACATATTTTATTCTTACGTGAAGATTTGTTTATTATCTCAATGACTTTTATACTTTAAATAAAGGTAAGAACAAAAAGGATTTTTATGCAGACATTTCTGCCTCTCAARAGGTCATTGCCTCATTTGCATACAAACCTGCAGATATTTCAGAATTTGCAGAAAGCAAATTCACAAGAGCTACAAAAATATATATATTTGCAGTAGACAACATGGAAGAGAGAAGAGTACCAAATAGCTTAGTTTCTTTTTCCCTAAACAAACTGASTATATTTTCTTACCCTTTTACTGCTATCTGACAAATGTTTACTGTTGAAAAAAGGAAAAAAAATGTTAATGTGTCATGTTATTGTGTGCCTCGTGCTGTGCTCTGAATACATTCTAAGTTTTCTACCACAGAAATCTTCAATACCTTTGTATTAGTAAGGTCAAACACTTCCAAAAGGCTGTGTTAAAAAGAAAAAAAAAAGAAGAAAGGAAAGAAAAAAGTTCTTGACTATGTATAGTTCATACACACTGTAGGTTTTAAAACAGAAAACTGGTTTCTATTCACAAATACTGATCTGTAGCTGCAGCTATAGATTTTTTTAAGCTAACATTTGACAGAAGCTACTTCAGATGGCTCTTTCAATTCTGTTTTTTCATCTCTGTGTCTGTATAACTTCTGTTTGAAGATAAGGCACCTGAGTGGCTTAGGGATCAGGGTAAGCTCATCCAGAAGGTCACGGTACAATAAAYGCATCTTGACCTGCTCCTGCACAGACCTCAATCTATTGCTGCAGAAATGCAGCTGCTGGGACAAGGAGTCACTGCCCTGCGAGGCTCCACCAAGAGCAGCTCCATGATGGTTCTCTGTGATAGCAGGAGCATCCCTGGGACTCAGAAGATATACCCCCTGTTATTATGGCACTTATCACTCRCAAGCCTTGAGCCATCTGATACAAAATAATATAGATTAGTTGTTTTGAAACGGGTTTTTTAGGACTGGAAAGTTCTAAAAGTTAAAACGCATATGGAACAGGTTTTTCTGCTTGTTTTGAAAGGTTTGTGCTTCCCATATTAGGTAGTGAAGAGCAACAGTGTTTCTTGAGGACTAAAGATGACCATTTATTTCAGCCCCAAATAATTCTTTGTAGCAATTTCCCCAAGCAATATTGTGCATGTATAATAAAAATCTGCCTGGCTTAATCAAATGCCTTYCAAAATTTCTTCTTTTGAGAGCACAAATATCTATTTAGTTCAGAAAATCATCAACTGCTGCAGTGATTACCTCTTAAAACAAATAGCAGTTCTTGAAGCTTAAAAAAATGAGTCTGCAAGTCTCTTTTTAATTGTTATTTTTATTGTAAAATTTTTAGTAATTACTAGSAATCCTCAGGTATACAGAAGTGTTTGGTAGCTTAGCTACTTAAATATTAACCTGATTGCTATCCAGCAGTCCYACATGAGTGAGCTCTTGCATTCTGATGCTCCACTTCCATGTACTCACTCATAAGTTAATGTAGCTTTTTGCTTTGTAGAGGCTAAAGACACTGGACAGAACTCAATAGGGAAATAAAAAAGAATTTTCTTTCTAGGACATCCAGACTCTTCACACTTAGAGACCTTCCCATCTTCTTTGGAATTAACTGATTCAGTGCCAAGTGAAAAGATCTTAATGCATCATTTATGACCTACAGTTTCCCTCACCAACAGAGCCTACTTTAATTTATAGTTAGGAAGAACAATGAACTTGCTGCTTCTATACTCTTAACATAATAAATACTGATAAAAACAAAATGGAAAACATCCAGTCTTTGTGCTCCTTGCTGCATAGTCAAAGTTAAATGTTTCTAGAAAAAAAGATAATTTTATCTACTATGTTAGGTATAACAAATGCAGAGATATCTCTCCTGAAAGAATTTAGGAAAATAAGGAAATATCGAAAGTCAAGATTGTCTAGTGCATAATGAAATAGTAAATGGGACCGTTTCACCAGAAAAGAGTTGTGGAAAATATGATTCACTTACTTTTCTGCTGTGTTCTGTTTCTTACTCTGATAGAAACTGAGACTTTCTGGTAAAAATAAATTAAAATACATACAATTTATGAAACCGTAAGAGTCCATGGCAATGCAAGCCTTGCTTTTCTATGACAAGTTGAGGCTTTTGGTCACAATTCCTGACAGTGCTATTATTCATTGACTGCATAACAAATATTAGTGATAGCAAAGTGATTTGGCTAAAATCAAGGGGTTACTGTAATATGTGGTTATAAGTTATCCAGGAAGGACATTTAGGACATAAAAACTGGGGGAATTTTTATTCATATAAAAGGTTCAGAATCTGAGATCACCCTATGGAGAGATTACAGAGCACAACATCCATGGCCTAAAAATACAAAGTCTTACAAATGAAAAAATACAAACATGCTATCCAATTTCTGCAGTGAAACAGGATGCTCACTGTACGATAGGAAGGAAACCAGACTGGATTTCCGTGGCTGGCACTACATTAAAAACAAGCAATTGGCACATCAGTGGTTCAGYTGATAATAAAATCACAGAAAATTTTGTTGGAAGGCAACCTAATCTGATCCACCCCCCTTCACAGTGAAATTGTTACTTAATCTAGATCAGCTCAGCTGAATCCTGAATATCTGAATCCTGTTACCTCTCAACAGTGCTGTGCATTTTTAGACATGATTTTACAGAAAAAGAGTATTAGCTGCCTCTCATCTCTGTATGACAGAATGCAGAACAGCCAAAAGTTTCAGGCTGAATATTTGTTTAAAGGCCGTTGCTTCTGAGAAATTTTGTTTCATGCAAACCTTGAGGAATTATTCTTGGCAYTGGCTGAGATTGACTAAATTATTTGAAGAATTGAAATGCCAAATATCAGACACATGGAATAGTAATATTTCTGCTGTTCATAAGGAATATTTGTAATCACACAACTGAATTGGAGCAATTGCAGTATGATTTGAATATTCTGTCATAATGGACTTATCTGGAGAGGTTAATTACTCAATTTCTAGATCAGCAAGTTCCATATGTCTGGTGYAAAATACTAAGTCAGCAAAACAGGACTAAGGTGAGCATCAATAAGATTGGCTAAATTTGACCTACAGAATTTTTGACACTAAAGTCAGGAACATATTCAAAAATACAAAACCAGTCTATTTACTACAGTGGAAAGTTATTAATAAAGTTGTATTAAATATTTCCAACAATCAGCAAACATGTAAAAAAATAAAGGGAACAGCAAGTCAGATGGGCAGCATTATTCTCCCATTTCCTGAAATAACTCAGATGAATATTGCATGCTTTTAAAAATTAAGTTTTATTTGTTAAACTATAATTAACTTAAAAATAAAATTATTTGAAATTAAGATTTAAAATTTTATCTTTTATCTCAGAAATAGAAAAAAGTGCAAGCAATTTAAAACTGAAGTATTCAAAACTGTCACTAAGCAGCATTCTTGCTAAGTGAAAATCTGTCTCTGTGTTTGCCACAAGATTTTTGTCTTTGTAGCAGATGTATARTGGAAAATATAATGAGATTACTGGAACCAACTCAATAGTTATTTTCTGCCCAGAATAAATTACTTGGATTCTTAACTTTRCTGTCTATTATTAGGAGTAGAAAACATCACCAAAGCTACATAAGAGAAGTGGCAGTGGCATATTCTAGAGAAAACACAGGCAGGCACGTTGTAACAGGCAAAGCTTTCACCCATTTCAGTGATTCCCATTGCTCACGTGTCCAGCTTGGATTGGGAGTCACCTGTCTCTCTGCCAAGGCAATGTCAGAAGTCTTCAGTAATAGCRTGGAAAAAATCTCATTGATAGCTGTAGAACATTGCTGTAATTTCAGGATTTATTACTAGAAAGAAGAATGATGGACAGTTATTTTACACAGTGTATTCTCACAGCATTGGCATCTTGTCTAAAAATATTATAACTCGGAGCCTTCAGGAACCTCGAGGTTTTAAATACAATTACACATGAAAGAGGAGAGTTAAAGTAATGGTACAATGTTATAACAAAGCGATGCCTAATGCTTGACAGAATTGGTAAGCTTTCCTACATGCTCCTTTGGCCCTTATTTCAGATTGGTAGTATTACAGTTTCTTCCAGGCAAACCCCATATACTGGCATGGTCTCAAGAAAATAATGGGAATTTATTCCCTTTATTTCTGTGCAGGGGTGTCTGAAGATTCATGTGGTTTCAGTCCTTTTATCCATCGTCTTCATTATGTCTCCAGGATGCAGTTCAGTTCCTGGACTTTGGTGTTGTAGAGCAGCTTTTTGTCTTAACCTCTYCCATTTCCATGGAAATCATCTACAGCATTTTTGGCAGTTTTCATCTGTTCTTAAACCTTCCACTCTGTTTTCATGCTGCAAACACAATACTACTTTTTGTCAAAATTCAGACTTTTCTGCTGCTAAAGCTTTTTCTTCTTTTCTCCCTCTATACTGTCAGCCAGTGTCCTCTGTACTTCCCTATATCAGTATGAACGATCTTGTCYTAAATCTAGCTTGTTCATGGAATCCTAAGATTAAATTGCACTTGTTTTACTGTAAGAATCTACATTTCTTGTGTTTAATATGAAAAAGAAAAGATATAGCAAAGTTACTAYTGTAGCTTGGGTTAAAATTTTGATGCTAATCACTCTATGTGAAATAAGAAAGGAGTGTGATGTATAGCTACATACAAAACAAGCAGTCACTTTATATGGAATAATGGATAARGTAATAAGCAGCAAATTTTGCCCCTAACAATACAGACTTTGATTTGCACACACAAAGTAAGACTTGATTATATGCTTGGGTGCTGATAGCACCTGGAAGGGGATGAGCACTGTGCATTCATGAACAAAGTAGTAAGAGACTTTGGGTTCCGAGGGCAAGATAAGCAGGAATGTAAGCCTGTGTCAGCACATGGAATCCAAAACTAGTATGTCAAATAGAATACAAAATATTTAGCCATACTCCTCAAATGGAGCAAAAGCAAAAGTTTCTCGTTGTTTTAGCAGAAGATAACCAGTACTGCATAACTTATTCCCATGCTTCCCATTATTGGTCCAGATAAACATGTTGTTTTGTTTTCACCTCATTTATAAGCTTTAAAATTTCAGTAATGAGTAGGGAAATGACCACATAAAGGAGACAACTTTTCTATACAGCATACTAGTGAGTCCCTAAATTGAAATACTTTTTTGTGATTATGAAATTTAGAAGTTTCTGGACTGATTGTAAAGATTATAAAAATTGCATTAGAAATAATGTAAGTAATTATGGAACTAGGCAATATGGCCTCCATGGAAAGACTGAAAGAGGAAATATTTTCCAAAGTTATAAAACACWGCTGATGGAGGAAAGGGGGGGAGGGAAGTGGCTTAAATGATAATAAAAGAGACCTGGTTTAAAGAGAAAACTTAAATAATTCCCACAAATGAAACTACTAAGATACTGAAGAGAATTTTTCTTGGGAGAGTGTGAAACCACCATTTATAGAGTCTCAATTGTTGAAGACTTTAAGAAGAGTTCAGACAATTATTAAGCAGAAATTACACAGGCATAATTAAGCTTGCCTTCAGGCAAGAGAATGCATCTTTTTCAGTTTGTTCTTTAAAGTTATTTTCATGATAGWTGTCTACAAAGCCATTGACTTCTCTTTCAAATTTCTCTTTTACAGTGTCTCTGTTTTAAGCAGAAAGTACTTTTGAATGCCAAATTGCTTTCCTCTGACTGTAAATCTCCTTGTTTTCAAGTCAAGGATTAATCTTTAATTACAGGTACTACATTTCATAAAACATTTCATAGAGTATCTCTCTACCTACAGTGGGTCATTTCAGTCAGTAAAAATACACAATTCAGTCTTTCAGTGCCCACATGTGCAGATTTGTTGTGACTTAACCTCAGGCAACAGTTAAGTACCACACATTTGCTGCCTTACTCTCCCCCCATCCACAATCTTGCCTGAGAAAGGTAAAATATGTGGATTGAAATAAGAACAGTTTAATAGTTGAAATAAAGACAAGAAAGATACTAACACAGATAGTAAAGATTATGCTAATAATGATGATGATGAGAAGAAGAAGGAGAGACAAAGAGACAGGCATTAAACCCAGGGAAAACACTACCTCCAGTTTATATACTGAGCATGACATTCTGTGTTGTTAAATATCCCCCTGGCTAGTTTGGGACAACTCTCCTGGTCATGTTCCTGCTGAGTTTCTTGTGCACCTCCTCACTGACAGAACAGTGAAAACTGAAACATCCTTGATTTAGGGATCTTAACAACAACTAGAGCATCAGTGTGTTATCAACATTATTGTCATTAAATGAATTATTAAATCCAAAACATGGCACTGTACCAGCTAGTAGGAAAAAAATTAACTCTATTCCATCTGAAAGCAGAACAGGGTTAAACTTCTTTGACCTGGTGTAAGAAACACAGCAGAACTACTTTGTGGTCCACTCCCAATAAACTCCCAAGTATTTTGTGAGACTGAAAATTCATTCATGTTCCCAGTGAAGCTGTGTTAGTATAGACAGTACAAATGGTGCCAAAGTAGCTGCCTGTGTCTCCTTTGCACACAGGTGTTTCCTGTGTCTTTTCTGCAGTAAGGTTACAGCTATTTCAGTCATTCCTCTTCTGTCATACTGTGTATCTGCCATCTTTCATCACTAAAGCATCTTATAGCTCACCCTCTCTCCTCATCCGACTGAAATATTTGTACCACCTCTGGATTGTGACTAGTCCATCAAAAAAATTGATGCAGCTGAAATTCTGTCATCTGTCTAGATTGCTCAGAAAGTATTAGACAACATCTAGGGTTGAGCATTTCTTCCTAATATTCATCTGATATTTTTGCYCAGACAACTATGCAGTGACACACAAGAGGAGGGGAAATATTAAGTGTACCGATAGAAGCATCCTGGAACAAATGCAGAAACTGCACAGATACTCATAGTACCTCAAACCCAGCCAGGACAATGTGATGATATTGCTTCTGGACACTTTAATCTCATAAATTCTAAGATGAATACTGATTTTCAAGAGTCTTTTCAAGTAGCAAATGGTCCATAGGCATGAGAGAGAACTGCAAAGTTTTGCAGTAGGAGCAAAGGCTTTGCAGTGGTATCTGGAGTCTCTTGCAGTTACTAGGATACAATATACATTAATCTCTGTTTTTATTAAACTACAAYTACAGCATCATGTGTGTTTCTCCGATACTACAAAACGTGGTATTCATGTTGCTGTGAGAAGGACGTAAAATGACCCTGAATGCTTGTTAGCAGCTGGAACCCCATTCATTCATGTGCCCTGGGAGAGCATTTCTCAGTTCACTTTTTTTCCTGAATGAAATTCTGTTCAAGCACTCAAGCACTCCACGAGTCCTACATGATGTGATTTGGAGCATGGTAAATGTTGCCCAGAGAGATTGCGGATGGAAGTGTTCGAGGCCAGGCTCTATGAGGCCCTGAGCAATCTGATCTAATGAGTGGCATCCCTGCCCAGGACAGGGGATTAGAAACAGATGATTTTTAAGGTCCCTTCCAATCCAACCCATTCTATGGTCCTATGAAATAGAGTTGATTGGAGATTCCCTTCAAAAGCACATTTTGTCTCCGAACCAAAATACTAATGTGCACTCACATTTCAAATTTCATCTCCTATTCTGAATCTCAATTAAACTTTTTTTTTTTTCAATACATAGCTCTGCAATGTTTTATATGGAAAAAATAAGGTTTAAAAACTTAATGTGTTTCGAGTAAGCTTATTGCATATATTTGCTTCAAAGGAGTGTAAGTGTAAACAACTTATAAAAGATTTTTTTTCATAGAAAGAAATTTCTTGGTCTGCTAAATAACTCAACTCATTTTTTTAATGAAGGGAATAAAAAATGACATCTTTTATTTTAAAATGATTGTTATCTGATTGACTTTCAGAAACTATAGATACAAAAATCTCCAAGATTCACATCAGCCCTTACTATCTGAAAAGGACATCTTCTTCCATTCCTGAAGTGCAACTCTACCTTTTCCATGTAAATTGACAGTCTTTGAACAGTACTACTTAAGGAGAGGAAAATTTGGAGATAAAAGTGCATGTTATGGCAACTTTCAAGGATACTTAGGTATGTGGTATGTAAATAAACACTTGGCACTCAGCCAAGACACCAGGGCTAATATTCAGACACTTACAGAAAATACTATGGAAATAAAATGATCACTTATTTTGATTAGCTGATGTATGAAAGACATTTTCAAGAGGTGAAGTGCATATTTTTATTGTTATTTATATTCTATCTCAATCAAAATGAAGGCACGTGGTCAAAGATTTGACTTGTGAGAATACAAAGCAGAGTTAAGGCTTTTTGGGTAAAGGCAGGAAATGTATGATCACTGAGGGATGTGGGAGGACACAAAAACTGAGGGTGCTAAGGAATAGTCAGCAATGGTCATTTGTGAGATGTGTTTTCTGCCTTCTGCTGGATGCTCAGTTACCTCTTTCTGATGTTGAGCACAGCTAAATAATATTTGCTCTTTAACCATCACTAAATGCCCACATCTTGGTGAAAGGCAGATCTCAGTTCAGCTCCTGCTCTTGCTGTGATGCTCCACATAGTGATGCTCTGAAACATAGGATTGCAATGCACTTGTCAGCCTTGATAAAAGTAGGAATAGAAAAATTTTCTTTTTACCTTTCTCTTTCGAGCCCATCACTGCTGTACAAAATTCAGTATTTCAGTGTTTGTCCAGTTTGGACATTTAGGTTTGCCATTTCAGTGGGAGATCAGCTTGTGACATTAGCTGCTTGAGCTTTTGGTGTCACTTCAGAACAGGGAAATCACAAATGTACAAAAACTGATTAAAAAAATTAGATGTGTCTTAAAATGTTGTTTGGAGGTTTTTTATTACAATTATTTTTCAGTCTTATATTAGCTTATTTCATTTCACCCACTTTACAACTTGAATATTAAAACAATGCAAGCAGTACAGACATAATGTTTATCACCATAAAATCAAAGGTCAGAACAAGCATTACATAAAAGATAAGCTCTGTTAAGGTCTGTGTTTCTTTGCATATAGAGATGTCAGAAATATTTGTTCGAACACCTGTAAATCCTAAACAGAATTAGCTGTCCGAAAAGTAGAGTTGTCTAGGTTCATAAATCAATGAAGAAAAATAAAAGTCTTTAGATGTTTTTTTTTGATTTCTGAAATCAACACTGTAAAATATTAGAAGTCATTACTCTGTGTGCTATGCCATCTATTGGAAAAAAAAATCTAAAATTGTTCTGTACATTTATCTGGATTATAAGAAAATGTGTACAATACAGCTTTCATTATGACAGATTCAGTAAAGTCTTGTCCCTGAAGAAGAGATCAAGGAAACCATAAGTCCTGTCAATTAAATTCTGATCTAAAATGGTGATTTTTCTGGGCTTTCAAGGGCTTATCTACTGGTAGAGCATCTTAATCTAAGTGAAATGGTTTAAAAAGACAAAATAGACATGTAATCTTTTATATGGAGTTTTTTAAAATACACCCTAAATGAGAACCCTGGATGGTTCACTGCATCCTTAACAAGTTCATAAAAGCTTTAATGTGCTGAGCACAGACAAGGCTAAACTTGTTGAGAGGGAGATCAGGTCATCTTATTTCCCTAAGAAGATTTTCCTTGAAAAAGGCATCTCTGCATGATATTTTTTCAGATATTTTCAGGACAACTTAATGATCTCAGTATATTCAAAGTAAAGGCTCTCTAAAGACTTTTGGTTTTGATATTTGTTTCCTTTGAGGTTTTGTTTTTCCTGCAGTGCTGGCAACCTTTCCKTTCTAGGTGGATAAGTATTTCCTCTAGGTTTCTACCACTCACACTGGGAAAACTTACATCTCTATAGCTAAACTTTTTTGTTAAAGATCTTCAGTGTGTTTAAAAGCAATCAATTAATGAGAACTCACAGTTAATGATGCTTCAGGTAGAATGATATCTGTTTTTTAATTTCAGCATGTTCTTTCCTCATCAGTTTTAGCTGTTCCAAATTTTTTTAAAACTGATTTCTCTAGTCCAGAATTTTTGGCTTCAGAAGAGGTAATGACCCTTCTCCTCTTTTAACCTTGGATATGAAGATTTCAATGATTATTTTTACTACCTTTGTAGGAGTTTTTAAAAATCCCAAATCAGATTCACACTCCTGTTGCTCTAATTTTACCATATAGAGAGAAAAAGCATCCTTTTAAGAATCAATGTCTTAAAAGAAAGATTAATGACTGCACTTAGATAATGAATAAACAAAATGGGAAAAGTTTTCCCTTACCCCATGATTTGAATGGTGAAACATATTAAAATATGTGTGAAAAGTAGTGTGGTATGATGCCAACAGATTGTGGGCTGTGTATGTAGTGCACTGTGGATTTTTGTTTCCAAAAAGCTCTGCAGAACTTGTCCTGCAATCAGTAACAAAAGTTTCTCTTCCATGAACCAATAAGGGGCAAGAAGGAACTTGACTAAGGGAGGGAAAATTCAGGTTTTGACTAAGGTTTCTTTAGAACTGTGCTTACTGTGTTTGTCATTCATATGAATCTATATCTCCAGTGTATTTTTTAATCCTAATTAACTCTCTGGTGTTGACTGAATTGTGCTTCCACCCTAAGATCCCTATGAACTGTTGGGGTTATATAGATGAGAAAGAAGATTCAATGTCTAGAAAATAGAGATGCAAGATACTAGTCAGTAGAGTATGAATGCTGTTTAATGCATTTTTTTAAAATTACGTTTACACCGGTGTTTTAAATGTAGTTTCAGTATTCATATCACCCCATTGCAGTGCCCCCAAAACCCTGAGGTACAGAACTGCAAGATAATTGCTAACAAATCCATCCAGAAATGGTACAAAAAGAGAAGTTAATTTTGTAATTTTCATAAAAGTGTAGCATGAGGATAATTTAGGATTAGGTGGGCCAATAGGAGAGAAAAAATCTACATTTTCAGGGTTTTCTGTGAAATATTTAAGTGTGTCTGTGTGTAAAAAGCAGCTTCTGTTCAGCTTGCACTCACTGCATTCTCACAGAGTGTCAGTGAACAAGCCTTTTCTGCTTTTAGGACAAGSACGCCTGCAAATGTAAAAAAGTCTTCTAGGGATGAAAAGTTACTCGCTATTTCCTTCTCTGGTCAAGGGCTATTTTTATGATAATCCATATGAAATATTTATCGAGCATAAAAACCAAAAATCTTACATTGAGTGTAAAAATTTTCCCACACCAAATGAGACTTTTTTTTTTAATCAGATTTCTCTGTAGTGTTCTGTGTCTTTTTTGTGTCTGCACYTGGTTTATAAATCACAGATTATAGTCCTGAAAGTCCATAATAAATGAGATAGACCTCAAAATTTGCCAATGTWATGATATTCCTAGTGACTCCCTTCAAAGCCTGTGTATTGTGGCCAACATTACTTTCCCATTCTCATCTGCTCTTCTATTTACTGTAGATTGTCCAGAATTGCTGGACTTCTTGGGAAACTTCTTTATACTGAAGTGTTACTAAACAGCCAAGAAGGAATTGCTCCACCCTTGCTGTCTTGTTCTCTTCATTTTGGCATTTACAGGTTATGTCCAGGCTGAATTTTTAGAGTTTAATCATTTATTAGGTGTGTGACAATAAAATATTTAGAATGTGAGAAACTTCTTTAGAGAAGCATCTGAAAATTAGTAGAGGAATACACCCTTACCCTCAAAAGAAATTTAGCACTTTAGAATAGTTGTATTTTCAGGAGTCCTTCTGAACTTCTTGTACTTATGGAGATTACCAAACTGCTTCTGTGGTTCTCTTGTATATCAGCTACCATGCTGTCTTTGGTTACTACATCTAGAGTTGTGTTTCTCAGGCTATGGTCCATGAGACATTGATAGCCAATCTGCAAAAAAAGGAATATTTTCATGCGTGCAAGACAGGAAAAAAACAAATTAGGAGAAAATGAATAATAGTGGTAATAAAAGGAAGCCAAAGTTCAGCTAGACTCTTCTGTTTTAAATGAAAGCCAATGTAGRAGCACTGCATAGTTGAAAAGGTAAAGTAAATACTTCATTTAAAATGCTGAGAATCCCTGGAGCAGACCATTCATTACAGTGTCTCCTCACTCTGATTACTTTTCTAATCAGTATGCATCTCTGATGCAGATTTAGTATTGATCAGATGAAWTGGGCAGTAAAAGATTAAAAAAACTAAATAATGTAAACCCAAGAACAACATTAAAAAATAGAAAAATGAAACATCTAGCTCACAAACAGCTGCTGCATTCTGCCTCAGATCCGTTTCTCAGCTGCTATATAGAAAATCCAATTCAAAGTTGTTTAAATATGTATTTTGTACCCGACTTGTTCTAGATATATATATATATATATATATATGTTTTTCTGCTTAGAGAATTTGCACTCTATACATCACATTATAAAAGGTTTGGATGGGGTTCTTTAACACCCCTCTCCTTTGTTCATTCCACTAGAACTGAAAAAAGCAGAAATTCAGCATCTTTGATTTACATATTGGAGCAACACATGATTTGATGCCTTCTTACAGACAAGGAACATTACAGAGGAACAGTTCTTTTACGTGTTAAATAGCTTTACATAGCAACTGTGTCAAATCAGGAAAGATTTGTGTGAAAGATCTGTTTTTAAAGCACCTTTACAGTCATCAGAATAGACCTCTCTTCGTTCTGTCTTTCATGCCCCTAACCATTAAATAGAGCAGGGACTAAGAAAGGTTTAGAAAGAGTACCTTAACAAAGAGTGAGTTGAAATAAAAATGGAATCTAAGCAAAGAGGATCTTTAGAAGAGTAAACTTCTGAATACCCTTCTTGCTCTTCTCTTTCCAACACTGTATTCTCAGTCTTTAAAACGCAAGCAGGCTATAAAAAATGCAGAATAAAAACTTATCAAAAAATCAGATTGTCACCTAGCCATTCCATAATATGAATTTTCCTTCAGTTGTTCCCTATCCATATTTAAAAGTACCTAGGAATTAAGTAATTTTAAAGAAAAGAAACTCCCAAGCTGCTTCCCACATAACTATAATTTTAAGATCAAAAGAAAAGTAGCTMCCAGTTTCTTCTCTGCCAGATCCTTATATCCCCTTCAGTAGTACTTGCTTGGTCTAATATTAAATAACAATGAATCATTCTGAAAATTATTTTTTATGTCCTGAAAACCCATTTTCAGTTTGATAATTCTTATTTTCCATGTGTTGTAAGTATAAATATAACCAAGTAAATCTGTTATAGAGATTTAACTAAACAGGAAACACGTCAGGTTTTTCACCCAATTTGTTAATGGATATTAGTGCTTTCCAAGAGTTTTAGTTTTTTGTGGTTTTTTTTTTTTTTAAGTGCTATTTCACATGAAGTTCAGATAAAATGTATGCATGAAAACTTTTCATCCTCAAAGTGACACATGCAGGCACCATTTAAATATAGTTGTTATATGTCACTAATAAAGACACTTTTCATTTCTTGTCAAACATACAAACCATTAAAAATAAGAAATCTCTCTTGAAAATGTCAGGAGGAAATAGATATTTTAAAATCACAATTATACTTCTGAGGTAAGCTAAGGACAGGCAGTGCCTCTGTAGCTGAAAGAGTCCTTCCTCAGTAGTATATAAATCTCAGGAGGAATAATTGAAAAGAGTCCAAGATAGAAACAGTTTTTCCCAAAATATTCTTCAAACATAATTTTATTGCACCATGTGAGATCCCATAAAGATTTTTTTTAGAAGTCTAGATGTTCTGCAATAGCTCTGAGAACAATAGACAAAACCCCCAAATTTCACCTTTAACAAGCAGCATTTTTTAACAAAAATGTACTTTTCTCCAAAGAAGTWACTGTGCCTAATATTAGTGATTAGATCAAACTGAAACTCTTTGAGGTAAAGGAATTTTTTAGAAGTTGGTATATGCTACATCAGAAATACATCAGCTTCAATGAAATATAAAGTATATTAGGAGTTAAAAGATGGAGAGGTAGAGCACAGTGAGAGGGCTGATACAAAAATAGTTTTGTTAACACCATAAAGTAACAAAGAACTTAAAAAGTTCTGTGTCTTGTATTGCAGAGGAATAAAACTGAATGCATCCCAAGCAAATATTAATCCTGGATTGCTAAAACAGCATATCACCAACTGCACACACARCATGGCTGAAGCAGTAGAGCAACCAAAAGGGGTTGTCTTCAGCTGTCAACACATGGGACAGCACAACCTATCTAACCCCACCTCGCTTCACTGTGGTCAATACACAGAGGGCATAGCACTGAACACTGCTAGTCCTGTTATTCTCCCCATCACTACATTATATTTGTTAAAAAAATATTACATGGGTTATCC
>QVAJ01000152.1:950252-1087851 GCA_003546035.1 Mixornis gularis | reverse complement strand
TGAGCACTTCCAGGCGTGGGGCATCCACAGCTCCTCTGGGCAACCTCTGCCAGTGCCTCACCACCCTCACAGTAAGGAATTTCTTCCTAATACCTGATAAAAACCTGCCCYCTTTCAGTTTAGAGCCATTCCCCCTTTTCCTATCACTACATGCCCTTGTAAAAAGTCTCTCTCCAGCTTTCTTGTAGCCATTCAAATACTGTTGAATTCTTCTTTCCTTCGCAAAGACACAAGGCAAAAATCTTTGCAATAACGCAAACAGTACAACTGATTACAGTGGTATCAATTGAATGCAGTAATATTGAAAGAAACTTCAGGGTTTCAATATCAAATAACATTAGGTAAACAGTCATTTCTATTCTTTCTCAGTATAAAAGTAGAATGCAGACTATGGGTGTGTAATCTACCTTATCTGGKAATTTAAAGTGAAAATTTGAGAAGAAAGTAAAACTTTAGTTATTTTCATCACTGAAAGTGATAGAAAATATTTTTCACTGCAGATGTATATTTCTCCCTGTGTGTTTTCTTCTAAMAATACACCTGCAGAGTGCTAAATGAATATCAGTGTGCATAAAAGGRCTCACCATAATTTAAAGACAGAACTTTCYTACACACACACATAYATATATGYGTAATTGTATATACAGCTTCCTATAGTTTACTGAAATGGTAGCCAAACTGGAAAAGAAGAGATTTACACAATCATAGAAGTCTTTATTAATTATTAGGGGTATATGGATAAAAATTTGGCTTTGCAGCCTAAGCAGGGATAAGGCAGTGTGTAAAAAAATGTACTATGTGTGTGAGCTATTTTTAGTCAGACCTGAAAGTTACCATCTTTGTTTGGTTAGTCAAACCTGCAGCTTACCATGATTGGTTGTCAGTGTTTCCTGTAGGTACTAAAGTGGAAAAAAGCTTTCTTAAAATAATTGCTGGGGAAAATATATTGCTTGAAATTTAGGGCTTTCTGGGCACTGTGCATGTTACTATCTTATTTATCAGGCAGTTCTGATCTTTCTGTTAGGTGRGTTGCAAGATGTTTCAAATCAGTCCCTTTAAATATCTTAAGAAAAAGACTCTTCGTTTGGAGAGAAACTCATGATCAAAAGAGATTAMTGTCCATCCTGTAATATCCCCTAGCTTCTAGGGGAGATTTTCCCATGCAAAAGTTAAGTATGAAAGCAGGGTTGTGCCCACATACATCTATTGTTTATACAAATATTGATATTTAATAGAAAAACTCTGCTGTACCATCTTTAACAAACCCCATTTAACAGAAAAGGAAATATAACTACAGACACAACTTCCTTTTTTAGTTCTGGTTCTTTMTTTTGGTCACAATTTTTTTAGCTTCAAAGAACAAATGACTGTTTAGTAGTTCTACCATCTCCTTGTTTTAGTAAAGACTGGGAGAAACCTCTTCTACACTGCGGGCACTGCCTCATCACTGGCACATTAGGAAAAATGCACCAGTACCATGAAGATTTGTGCAGTCAGTATTAAAGGAAAACAAAAATTAAATATCAGCTCTTCTGTCTTGAAAATAATCCTGCTACAAATATGACCCCATTAACAGTGSGTTTTAATTTTTAATTCAGACATTGTTTTAAATAAAATATTTATTTGAAATGTGCTGTTCCTTCTCAGTTTAATGYAGCTGTCACTTTAGTTTGCAAAATGTGTTAGAACTCACAGGAAAAGCAAAATCCAAAGATACTGGATAATTTTCCCTAGGTATAAGAGACAGTCAGGAGACATCAGCAAAAACAAAATGTATACCCAAAGTGCACTTGATTAGGGATTTTACTCCATGAATTTTGATTCGTAAGAGTGATAGAGACAACAGGTAATCTTTGGCTTTATCTTTTGGCTCATCTTTTTTTCTCTGACATGATAGTCAAGTATATAACTTGTTGAGTTGGATGCTGTAATAGATGATTTGCTGCTACACATTTACCTTGTTGCTATCTGACTCTAATACTGCCCTTCCTGGAGTGGCAGCATGTCTCATAAAATTCATATGTATCTCCGAAAAGTTTCTCTCAGCCATCAAGCCTAGTCATATTTTACTGATTTGTTTARAGAAAATGATGGCTGGAACTCTGAATTCTCATCTCATAATGAAAGTTCAATGCCTAAATATCTGGTTGACTGTAGTCAAAGCACACAAAGGAGAACGCAAAGAACATTTTAATGTTTGTATTATCCGWGCTCATTCTTATGCATTATGTGATTCCAGACCCAGCATGCACCCTGCCCATGCCTTATTTTATCATATGTAAATGCAACCCATCTCTTTTCACTATGACTTTGGAAATAGCCTTCTAAAATGGAACAAGTACATTGAGGGTCATTTTGTAATCAATTCAGCAGATTATGTGATGTGGCTCAGTGTACCCATTAAAAGTGAGATTCAAACTAATTATGATACAAATAGGCGTCTGCTTTTTTATGTTGYGTTTTTTACAGCTTATTTGGATATTTCTTCTTTTGTTTTGTTTTCTGAAAAAATGTTTTAAAAACTAGGCTGAAAAGTAGACTAATTATATGCATTGGGATCCTTTTAAAGGGACACCATAGATTCAAACTGTGACAAAGTTATTGCTCAAATACGGCATTTATAGTGATTAAAGTGGACATTTCATATTTGATGAAAGTGCTTTTTATTAGTTTAAAATCCTYCATTAAGTTTCGATGGCATACAAGTATGTTGCATTTTTTTGTTTAGCCTATTGAACAACTTTATAGATTCCCATCAACTCTCATAGTTCTATGACCTTTAACTACTTATTTAACAAGTAGTACTGTTCCACTRCTATTAAACTACTTATGTCCTCAGTAATTCCACTGTTCCTTTTATCAAAGCCCAAATCCAGCAGGGAAAAGAAAATACCTTTAACCATATTATTTTTTCTGATCTTACAAAATTGTGAGCTACAAAAATGACCAGGAGGATGGAGCATTTTTCCTATTAAGACAGGCCGAGGGAGCTGGAGTTATTCAGCATGGAGAGGAGAAGACTCTGGGGAACATCACTGCCATATTTCAGTCCTTAAAGGGCACCTGTGAAAAACAGAAGAGTGATTTTAACACATGCAGATAGTGGTAGGACAGGAGAAAGGGTTTTTAGACTAAAAGAGGAGAAATTTGGATTAGATATTAGGAAGAAATTCTTTACTCAGGAGGTGATGAGGCACTGGAGAAGTTGCCCAGAGAAGTGGGTGCCCCATCCCTGGTAGCGTTCAAGGCCAGGTTGGATGGGACCCTGGGTGAGCTAGTGGGKGACGTCCCTGCCCGTGGAACTAACTTTAAGCCTTTAGGGTCGTTTCCAGCCTACGCTGTTCTGTGATTCTACATATATGTATACATCACATATAGTACCTGATTTACAAGAAGAAGCTTCAAGGAACTCAGTGATAAAAAGCAATGGGTAAAATTCTTTATTTTTTTTAAATGTAGATTTTTGACAATTCCTTTTTAGACTAATATTTTCTCCTTTATATCAATATCCATTTTAACCATTATCAACAATCCATGATAAAGATCTACAGAATAGATACGCAGAGCATATATTTCTCTATTTTAATATCCTCTGCTATTTAAAAAAGTATTACTGACAAATGGTGGTTTCTTATATTAAAGGAACAATGAATAAGTGTCTGGTGTTATTCCTTAAATATAAATATTAGTACAGTACCATGCTCAACAGTTTTACTTTCCAAAGTATCTTGTAACTTCTACAACATCTATTTTTGCAGATATTATGGCCATATTTGAATATACCATTCAGTTAGTTTTGATCTTCTGTTTCTGAGGAATACATACTTAGCTCATAACCTTTCAGATTTCAAACAAAAATTTGAGACTCTTTTATCAAAATTCAGTTTAAAATTAACATTTTTCTCTTGCTTAAAAAGGTCATTTGCTGAAAGTAAGGATTTTAATATTGACAGTTTTGACTCTAAGATCTTCTGCTTGCTTCACCTTGTGTTTTAAAGACCACTTCCCAGGTTCTCTTCTACCATTTTTGGGTATGGACTAATAAACAAACAAGCCTTTTTTTATTTTTAGTTTCTGTGATGGTCTCATCATTATTCAGATTATATTTAAACAGACTTGAAATCTTATTTTTAAGAGCTATTGAAGCTGAAGTACATGCCAGAAATGATCATGATTTGCTTGGAGTCATGCTCCACAGAAGAGCTGGCAGTAAGTACACAGGCTTTCTCATTTCTAGGTTTTAGCTTAAGCCATCACTGTCTGACTGCAATAGAGGGTAGAAAATATAACCTGTTACTGCCTTTGTGCACTTTTCTGAGAATTTCATTTAAACAGCAATAATGTCAAGCACAATGACCTATTCCATTTCTTTAAATGTTTCTCATTCCCACCTACTTGCCGGCCAAGTCTGGTGATGAGACATTGCTACAAGTATAGAAAATAGCAACATGTGAATCTATTTTTGAAATGCGGCTGTAACAAGACTGGCATGTAGAATAAACAAAAACTCTGTAACATGTAATCTCTGAACTAGTAATTTTGTGCTCCATCCTCTGATGACCCTATCACCCTGCTATCTTACCTCTGCATTTGGGCTGGCAAATAAATGACATCTCATTTCACGTCACACACCCAAAAGCCCTAAAGGAAAATTTTCAATCAGTATACCATTTCTGTTGTCATTTTGTAAACTGTAGTAAGAATGAATGTTTTAGAGGGATTTATTTCTTTCTAGGAAGCATTCCTTAAGGGCCCTAACCTTCAATTTTGACTCTGGCTCAAAACATGGTCACATAGAATTATATGGCATTGTCTCAGCATTTCAGTAAATTGAGGAGTGAGTATCAGAAATGTCTGTTTAATAGATTTTGACACTTACATGATTTCCTAAAGTTTCATCATTTACAAATTGAAACTGTTGATAATAAATGATTTTTAAATAAAAAGTAAACCAGACATTTACTTCCTGTGAACTAAYGTCATGAATTTCTGAAAAGATGCTGTTCACCATAATGTCAAGTAACAGTGCTTTGTGTTAGTTGCAGTAAAGCACAGTCACAGWAAAGTGGGTTTTAAGCTTTATTTTCTATTAAATGACATATACAATAATAAAACAGCTACATGAAACTACACATAAATAATCATTGACCTTTAAAACCAGATGAATGTGTATAAATTTCACATTGTTTCTGGTCTTGTGTGTCAATCCATTAGAACTTTGCAAGGATCTGCTTAAAGCAGAAGGGCAAACAGTACTCTGACCACATTGTTAGTTCCAGGCTGGTGGTGAAAACACACTTTTGAAGYGCTGAAGTTATGGAGTACATTTCTTCAGGCTGAAAAGGACACTCAATCCAAAGGTTCCATCTCCTGAGCATGTTTTATAGTTGGTTAAGGAGGTACTGCTGTGACCTTCATGTAAATCTGGAATGCTCCCTGCTAATTAGTTCTGACAACATATATTGGCTGTGTTCAAACCATACATCTTTCACAGAGATCCTTTAGGTATTGGGCAGGTCCTGGTTTGTTGGGTGGGATTTAAATTCAGCTGAATTTGGCTGAATTAGGTGCAAAGTTATTCAGCTCTATTAACTGAATGCACTTCTGAAAATRCATAGGGGAAGTTTACATTTCCCTGTACATTGCTGCAAAAATAGAAATTACCATAATCTCTCCAGACAATAAAAAKACAGAAATGTAATTTATTCCTATCTAATATTTAAGCCTGTCAATTTCACTGAAGGTGTTCTTAARCTGTTAAATTATTTCAAATTCTTTTCTGTTTTACCCTTTCTCTCTACCACAATGAACACTAAGTATCACAAAATGATAATGGCTTTTTAAGTCTGCAAAACCCTTGCAGAAATTAAGCCAATGTCAGAGCACTTTCTAGTAGACAGAGATGTGTGTTATGACTCTAACTGAGATTTTGGTAGAAGTCTCTGTAGAAAACCAAACAAGGTCTCACAAAGGACATTTTTGTCTTCTTRGCCTTTTAGTGGCAAATTGACACACAAAAAGCCTTCCTAGATATCTTTGATACAAAGCATAAGAAAAACATTTAGTTCTCTACCTATTTGTATTTGGTCTGTTAGAACCTCCAGCCCAAATGATGTCGCATTCCAAATTTCAGTCTCCCTTTCCTGTATGTTAAAAATAAACTCTCAAAAAGAAAGTAACTTGGTAGCTCCACACTGAAAGGATATCACATATGAGTGCCTTTATAGACCCAAGAG
Source organism: Mixornis gularis (assembly GCA_003546035.1). Classification (NCBI taxonomy): domain Eukaryota; kingdom Metazoa; phylum Chordata; class Aves; order Passeriformes; family Timaliidae; genus Mixornis; species Mixornis gularis. Next base: position 1,081,615 of record QVAJ01000152.1, on the reverse strand, counting down.
ATACGAGCACCTCCATGAGCAGCCRGTACTTTCTGAGCACCTGAGATTAGAATCATAGTGTATATGTAAATAAAACATTATAAACAAATTTTTCATGTATATATGTGCACAATATAGAAAAAGTGGAATGCATAAATAGATTTATACATACATATTTAAAGTGCAAAGCCTGAAGAAAAATCAATTGTTAAGGTATGTAGTAAGCCTTACTTGTTTTTCCTCTGCAGTCTTTCAAGTAGCTGCATTCCTGCCTCATTATTGCTAACACAAAAGAGAGAGAACTAATATGCATTTACATAGTTACTAGGGGAAAAATATGGCTTCTGTATGTAATCTTGAACAGTCCCAACAACAAAATGTTGATGGAATATATAGCAGCCCAGCATGTTTCTTCAGATGTGTTGCATGTTCCTAAATTAAATTAATTTACAAGAGTAAATAACATATGTACAATTCTTTCTCTGTGTGTGTATTAAGCTGCTTTTAATCTTCCACAGAAAGACTATACCCATTAGCAACTCTGTCTTTTTGAAGCCATAAGTTATTTATTTATAAACGATCCCCAAATATCATGTCTTCTCAGTAAAAAATAGTAACCTGGAAAGACACAGAAATGATGCAGACTCAACTGYTTCTTTCTTGCTTCCATTTAGTGTTGGAATGTCTGAGAACTGCATTTTGAAAATGTTTTGAACCAGTAGCAGAAGAATTTCAGATCTTGTACYACTTCTCTCAACCTTTCTAGAATATGTAGACAACTCAGTTAAACGTGGTCTTCAAAATTCTCCAGTAGACAGGGTCTGTAGATCCAGRGTATTTCATATATCACTGTTAGTTATGATCCTCCTGGAGAAAAAAGCAGTACTAGAGATAAAAACCTCAAAATTCTCATGCCAAAAAATAAACTGATTCTGAGTTGTTCTTAACATTTTCAGGCTTTTTTTGTCACTATTTCTGCTACCTAAGAGATTTCTTAAGATTTTCATTAAAACCTCACTTTCTGGCCAAAAATATTACTTAGTTCTGACTGGCTGTACTGTTTCATTTTTAAGAATCTCTTTCTGCTGTAAGACAGCCTTTCTACATGAGCACTAGAAAGGATCTGTCTTCAGTGGCTCCTGTCAGAACATCTTCATTTGTGTGAAAACTTAGGCAAATGAAGTAACTGTCTTCAGACAGAAGTCAAGAAATAATGATTCAGTGCTGGTAAGAATTCAAATATAGTTACTGTACTGCTTGCATCTGTGACAACACCTTAGAAAAGAAGTTAAAAGCAGTAAATTCCTAATGTGATAAAACCATTYACGTCTGTTTTTCTGTGTTTACTATTCTCTGTGGCTACTTTTGAACCATAATATATTCTGCAATGCTTTCATGCACACTGAAATGAACTCCATCTCTTCTAGGAGGCATAGCATGAAGACTATGCATTAAAAACAACAACAACAACRAAATTATACCTTAACACTCTGACTTATTTATAATTTTTGCATCCAGAAGTAGTTTGTGGTCCATCAAGATTATGCCGGGGACAAATATATCATATGACATTGTGTCAGCACTAYAGTAAGTTAGCTATGCAGCCAGGTACCAGCATGATTATGCAAATAGAGGCACTATTGCCTTATCAGTCAAAACCACTGGCAGAATGCCTGGGAGACAGATTTCAATAAAGGAGATACATTTTATCTCAGCGAGGCTGACATTAATAATTTATGATTAATCAGTTTATGGAAACATATTAACAACAGAAGGCTGTGGACAGCAAGATGGATTTCTTGCCTTCATTTTCCCCATTTTTTTTCCCTCCTACCTGACTTAATTTTTTTTATGGTTAAAAGCCATGTAGAGGACTCAGTTCTTCACAAGAAAACGGATTAGCTTCTAAAAGAAGCTGAGCTGGGGATGAAGTAATGAGAAATCRTCTGACTAAGATCGGAGCTGAGTTGGTGTCGAATTTGCCTCTTATGTCTCAACAACCAGGCCTGTGTCAGGACATCTTAATAATAAAAGATGAATTAGTATCATGATTAGTATTCACACCTGGGCTTCAGCTGGRAAGTGGAAAATACCAGAAGTCTAAATAGCGTATTCCAGCATAAACATCATCTGTCCAAACAAAAAGAAATTAATGCAATGTTCCCTCATAAAGAATTGCTGAAAACGTGACTTTCTCTTGGAGCCCATGCATAAATTATTTAAGAAAATATTAATTTAAAAGCTGTGAATACAATTTCGCATTCAGACAAGGCAAGATCACCCTTTGATAAAGTTCTACATACCCACTTCTGAGCTGAGCCTCTGAAATGCTTCTACAGCTTCTTAAAATCCAGGTGTAAAACCATTGAGCAGAGTCACCTGGAGCTTGATGACATTAATCTCTAAGGCGAGAACAACACACACAGACATTGGCTCAAAAATGTTGCTCTTCCACTGTAGCTTGCTTTGAAAATCTAATAAAATGGTCTCTGCAGAAAGGGCAGATAGAGCAATGTCAGGTTTGAGCATCTAACGGGGCCTTACTGGGTTCTTCTGAAATTAAGTGGGTTAATTCAATTTTACATGTTGCAGAGTTCATGTTTAAGAGAAGAAGAAGAAAAAGGGAGGAACAGAAAGAAAATCTAGCCAAAACAAAAAAATTCTCCCCCAAAAATTGAAATAAAAAGTAATGTTCTCATAGTCAGGCTGCCTGGAACTTACTAAGTATAATTTTCTTTAATTGGAGGACTGTTTAATGTTAATACATTTTATATGCCACAAAGGGCTTTTCCTTTTAGTGTTTTTTCTAATTTAGCATCATGATACTGCATTTTTTCTTTTTTTCTTTTTAATTTTGTTTTTTAGTTATGAACATTCCTTAGATGTTTTGTACCTAGCAATACATACCACTATTGAGTAACAGAAGAGTGAAAGACACCAAAGTCCAAAATGAGAGTAGAAAAACAACTATATTATTATCAGAATATATACATCATTATACTCCTCTGCTTTGCTATTTTAAGGCTTGAAAGCTTTAATTTATACTTTTTAATTTTAACCTGCATATATATTTATTGCTGTTAACCACCAAAGACACTGAGTGCCTTAAAATGTGTACTAACAGAATCTGATGTAACTAATTTGAGCCACATTGCAATGCAGAATGTTTCTGGAACCATCAGTAACAAAAGTAATTGATAAATCAACCACTAATTAATTTGAGATAATGAAGGTACTTTAAAAGTGCCGTGAGATTGTGTCCTAATTAGCTTTGTAGAGATAGAAGAAAGATTATCTTTACTTAAAGATTTTTGGGTAAGTGATGGGTTTAAACAAATCAGATAAATATGCAATTTAAAAAATTGGTAAATGATACGGATTGTGATTCTGTTTTTCTACAGAAACAACTTTAGCCCAACATTCAAACGTCCAGAATTTTTTTTTTTTTCCTGATTCAGGCACGTATATCAACAGGATGCTGTGATTTCTAGTAGAATTTTTATATCCCTCTGTAGGGCAACTTTACAAAATGTGGCTGTTTCAGAATTTCCTAAATAGCTATTTATCTTTTTAATTGTATCTACTTAATTGTGTATTATTATTATTATTATTATTATTAATATCATTATTATTATGCATTCAAGGGGATTTAATTTGTATGTTACTGTCTACTCATTGTGGACAGATCTTGCTTATTTTGCTAATTCTAGGAATGTTAATACAAATTATGACACAAGGCTTATCAATTTTAGAAGAATAAGGTTTTATTTGATCCTTTGGAGACTGTTTGGAACTGAAGGAATATGTGCAGATACAACTTTTATGTGATTCCCACTTTGATGACTGAAACTGTTAAGTATGGTTGCTATTATTTCTCAGTACAAGTCATTCAGTTTTCTTGAAGGATCAGCCGCAAACATCTTGACTATAAATTAAAACAGACCATGTAGGACAATAAATTAAGATAAAGATTCTTGCTTAGTCCACAAAATGGATTTATTTTAGAGCAGGCTTGACTTCCAGAAAGCAACTACCTCGAGCCCATGAAAATGAAAAAGGCATCAGGATGTGTTGCTCTGGAGGAGACCAAGTCTTCCTCTGGTCTCCATTTCCCAGTGTCAGAGCACCKGCTCCAAATAAATCAAAATTCTGAGGGCTTTTTTCATTTCCTGATTATTCATTTCTAGGTATCCTATTCAATTTATCCTTCAATGGGAGCTGGTCTATGCTTCACATCTTTCTAATATCCATTCTCAAATGCATGTTAAAATCTTTGTAACAAAGAGAACAGAAATCAATTGTTTTCAAACTGGGATTTAATGAGTGGGAGTTGATTTAATTTATAAAAAGTACAGTTTAGATGTGAATTTGGAGAAAGCATTTCTCACACATGCTGTCATGCTAGTGTTGTAACATATCAGAATACTGCAACCCACACCTTGCAGAGATTTTAAAAGACAGGTTTGACAAATAACTTCCAGGAATGGTTTAGTCGCATTAAGCCTGTTTCAAAGCCTGTAAAAGTAACAGGATGACCTAGGAATTTATTCAGGAGATCTTTTCAGTCCTATAGCAATGAATACATATATGATGTATTATGTGTCATATCCCAGCAGAAATTACTTTCTCACCAATCTAAATCTCTCTGCTCAGTCCATAAAATAAGTCCACACAAGTGAAAGTTTCCTTTACATAAGTGCCAAAATCCTCAGGTAAATATTGGACCCCTACTATAAAGCTAAGGATTAYGTGTAGAGTACAGAAATCAAATTAAGTAAAATTTAAATGCAAAAAGACATTGCTCTTTCTGTAGCTATGTAACCCAAAGCCTCAGATGACTTCAGTACCTTCTATTAATTGCAGTATGAAGCTACAAATTTCTTTTTTATTTTATACTTTTTTTTCTCTCTGATACTTTGTGCATTTGTCTTGAGATAACTGAGGATACTTGGCTCATACTACAGATTGTAGTTCTCTGGATGTCACCATCAGCTTCAAATACCTTGAATTAATTAATTTAATAAGCTCTCAACTGAAATTATTGACCCCATTTTCAATCGAAAGTCTAAGAATTTTATACTTCTTTGAAATCAGAATTTCACCCAGAGTATCTTTACCTTACTTTAAGTGTTCACTGCTTCTGGTTGATCTATTTCTGTATGAAATGTGCCTTTCTTCTCTCTCCTCTTTTTTTTCCTGTTTTAGCACTTTCCCACTACTTTATGTCTCAGGTTCCCATCCCAGCTCTTCCTTATCTTTACTTTTAAGAGGTAGATATCATTAACTACACAAAATTCAGTTTGATTGGGTTATATCTGGAAGGTAGGAAAGGCATGTCACTGGACTTTTTCTGATCCTTTTTCAAAAATGGCACAGCTTCTGAAGACTTTTATTGCTGTTATATTTCCCAGCACTGGGAAGAAAAAAATAATGCTGGTGTTTCATAGGTTTTTTTCTTTAGAAATTGTTTTCTGTGTTTAGGAAGTGACATGTTGGGACAGCATGAGTCATACAGCATTTTATTTCTCCTTACAAAAATTGTTGTAAATTTTGCATTTGTGTATAGTAATCTTACTATTTCATATCTGTTGTACTGTATTGTAATGATGCCTTGTTTAAGTACGACCTGAATTCCAAATAGTACTTTCCTAAAACATTTAAAATAATTGTAAGAATTAGTACTGATTTCATAAATATCAGTCAGACTTTAAAAAAAACTACTAAAATAATTTCATCATATTTGGATTAAGTGACTTGTTCTGTCTCTGGGACTGTTCCTTAGTGCCTCTAATTTTATAAGGCTGCCATGTCACAGCTGAAATTAGAGTAAAAGGCAGCTGTCATAGATGGATTGAGCAATATTTTCAGTTTATCAGAGAATTGATATAATTACATTAATTTCTCAAAGGAATATCAATTTACCCTTGAAGGGATATAAAAATTCTACTTAGAGGACAGCATTTAAATATGCCAATCAATTCCACATTTTAATGACTTAATTTTTCATCATTATTTTCTTTTTCACTATCTGCATCATCAAAATAATCCAGTGCTTCATTTCCTGACCCAGTGATTGGATTAAGAGCAATAACTGAAACCCAAAGAAAGAAAGACAAATAGATGGTGTCAGTGGGCTAGGAGCAGTACTTTAAGGAACCAATTTTGATGTAATTTCCTTTTACTGGAAGAACACACTGCTCACGCCATGCGCCTGCTTAGGAACTGCTTTCCACACTGCTGTGAAGGCTTGGACATAATGTCATCTGTGAGCAGTCATTATGATTTGCCATTGTTCGTTCTGAGCATGGCACTGGCCATGTATGCATTTGTCMCTTCTTCTCCTGAGTGGGGGAAAACTTGACAGCAAAAGGTTCAACCTTTCTCAAGGTCTTCTGTAACTACAGAGCATTGAGAGGCACTTCCCTGCAAGCAGGAGTGCTGTGGACAGAYCTGTAAGTTAATTGTTCCCGTTTGTGTCTGCACATTGACCTGTGGCATCCTTACCCTGCAAGTGGCTGGCTCAGGGGAGCGTTACTGAAAATCAATAACTGTTTGTGTCTCCTATAGATAACAGCATCAGAATAATCCCTTCTGTATCCAAATGAAAAGGAATATGGGTATCCTCTGTCCCTGCAAACTTCTGCCACAGGTTCRAACACCAAAGCCATTGAATATGTGATATCAAGCCTTAAGGTCTTTAACTTAACTTACTGCACACAAATTTGACTTTTTTATGGCTGCTTCCATCACTTAAATGAAGCCAGTCACTGGCTCAGAGTGATGCCTGCCTCAGGTGGTGGTCTTTTCACTTTTAATCTATGCAACAATACACTTAATCTTAGGGACAATTAATTAGCACTGTTAATGGTCTCTTGTCACATTACTTCTACTAATATAATTTTAAGCAGCCAATTGAGCTATTCATCATAATTTACTAAAGACTGAATGCTAAAAAAATGCAGATTATTGATGCCAATTACAAACTTCCTTTTGTCTCAGCCATCTAGGACAAATTCTTTTAAAATCTTGAACAACACCTTATCCACTGTAGGTACCCTATAACATGCATTTCTCYTGTATCTCAGCACACATATAGTGCTGCTGATTTTTAAAGAACCTGTATTTCGACTTTATATTTAATTTCTATATGGAGCCTACAAGTAAACAAGAACATAGAACGTGCAGGTGTAAATACTTTTTGTAAGCACAAATGTGAACAAGTATTAAAAAAGTTGTTCTCTGACAGTTAAAAAAGTCTAGTTTCAGATCTGACACAGCAAAAGGAARGGRTGCCCTCCAGAGGGACCTGGACAAACTTAAGGTTTTGGCCCACAAGAACTTCATGAATTTCAGCATGAAGGGGGTTTATTAAAAAGAAGGAGAGCAACTTTTTATATGTCCTGAGACTGGTAGGACAAGGGAGAATAGTTTATAAAAGAGGAGAAGTTTAGATTAGATGGCAGGAAAGAAGTTCTTTACTTCAGAGAGTGGTGAAATGTTGATACAGGTTGTTCAGAAAAGTTGGATTGGGCCCTGAGCAACCTGATACAGCGAGTGGCATCCCTGCCCTTGGCACTTGATAACCTTAAGGTCCCTTCCAACCCAAKCCTTTCTGGGATTCTATGACAAATCAGAATTTCACTCTGTGCATGAAGAATACATGTAGAAAACCTCAGCTCTATCAATACAAGAAAGCTCATGTTAAGAGGAAACTTCTCTGCCAGACGGCATTCTGGAATGCAGATAGTTGAACACCTGATTCTTCTCACACGTGTATTTTCTCCACTACGATTTCATCGTGTCTAGTAAGTAGACTGAATACTAGCTGAGGGAAATGTCTGTTACACTAAATGTTAACAAGTTCTTGTTTCTTACATTTGTATTCAAAGTGTTCAATACTACAATAATACAACTTCATCCTTTTCCATGTAATGTAGTACTTACTTTATCCCTTGTTCATGTCACACTTTCCAGCTGACTGATTTGTCTAGTGAGTATAAGGGATGATTGTCAGATTGAAGCAGCATTTATTTCCTGGTGGATGTGGTGAACTGTGTACAACAAATCTTTTGCTTGATCGGTGTTGACTTTCGGAGATCTGTGCAGTGAACTGCTCAATCAGTACTCTAAATTGTTCTTTTATCATCATCACTTCCTATCTGTAACCCTGATGACCAAAGAACTCCGTCCATAAGATGTTATGTTTACAATTCATATCTGAGTCATTGTTAAAAGCTCTAATTCATCTGCTCAAAATGTAAAATTCATGCAAGGTACACAGATTATTCTCTGAATCTGGAAACTGTGACAAGGTCTCAGGGTTAGCATTTCAGGGCACACAGGTTTGTTTCTAAGTTTGAAAGGGAACTCTCTGAGCATTTAAAAATGGGTCTCATCCAATATCAGGAGAGAAGCACCTCCATCACTCCCTTGTAAGACTAATTACAGGTAAGACTTGGTTCAAACTGTTCAATGCAAGCATTCTTTATGAAGCATTGGTCTTAAAGGTGTTTGTCACCCATTTGGGATTATTTTTCTCGTTTTTCTGATGAAAAGTCAATACTAGATTAATGATCAAATACAAACAAAAACCCTAGGGTTGTGGCCTCTTCTCCAACACCTCTATGATATCTTCTAAGCACCAGCTGATCAAATTTCCCTGTTGCTTTGCATCTGTAACTGTGAATTACAGATTAAAGATGAAGTTAAGAGCTTTAAATGATGCAGTAAAAGTCTGTATTTATCACATTTTCAAGCATATTTTTTAAAAGCTGCTGAGGTAAGAAAATTAACCTAGTCCAAATTCTGAATCTGAACTTTGAATTTTCTGGGGTTTTTTTTTCCTGTTCTGTAGATTTAGCTGCCTCTGACAGATTGAGACGGAAAAAAAAAATCAAAATCATGGATAAGTTTAAAATCAGTTATAATTGCCTGTTTACTATAAGATAATGACATAGTCATGACTGAGGTCTTTTCTTAACTGCTAAAAAATGTGAGTGAAAGACATACAATGTTTTTTCTCTATAGCTTTATTTAATTCAGACTTCAAATTAACTGCTAAAAATTAACCACTGAAAGACCAGGTCGATAGACATGAATGAATTCTAAAGTGCTCTTTACCCAGAAGAATGGTTTCCTTGTCTATAATGTCAGTTATTGTAGACTCTTTTGTCTGAGAATATCTTCTCACATTTATTCACTAATCTTTATCTGCTGATTACCTGAATGGCAGCCAAATTAGTTTGCACATGTGAATTCTACTCTCAAAAAATCAGCTAGACTAGGAGCTGATACAGGATATTTCTGAGCTGATTGTTGCAATTAGCTTCCTGAAATATGCCCCTTACGAAGATTAAGTTTTTCAGCATCAGAAATAAAAATTAAAGTTGTGAGCCTCTGAGATGTTCATAGATACCACTGTTCCATAGAGGGCAAGTAGAAGGAAATGCATCACCTGAAGTGTTTTGACCCTTTTATTGATCAAATTGATCTTTTGTGTGTCTCCCTAACAGTTCATGTCAATGTATATTTTATGCTAACCAGAACACTTACCCTTTTGGGATGAAAAAAAAAATACGATTTTTAACGTACCACTGTAACCCCCTGAGGAAATAATCTGAAATAATCAATACTGTGAATTGGTATAGTAGAGGATTTTTCTCAAGTGTGAGCCAGAAGCATCTACATTGATCAATATCAGCTCTGTATGTAGAAAAGGGAAATTGAGATCCCCTTTGAGGAAAACCTAAATCTAAATCTGAAGAATAAAACATTCTGAATCCATGTACCTCCTTTACATGTTGATGTGTAATATACCCCAGCACGGAAATGAAGGAAGGGAGGCATTCTTGTGGTCACAACAGAAGGTCCCATGTTTGGGGTTTTCCATATCAGGTGGCACCTCGTGGTGTGAAAATAGACTAAAATATTTTGAGTTATGGTCAAGCAATATGTTACTTGTCATTTGGAATAAAAGAAAATACCAAACTAAAACAAACCCAAACAAAACCAAAAAACATAGAAGGCCRAAATAGAGAAATAAAAAGCATGACAAATATGCAACAGTTTTTTATGCTTGCATTTTTTATACAGAAATTCCTCTTTGATGCTGTCAGACTCCTCCCTATAGCTACTACAATAGGCATTTCAATAACAACAAAAACAACAATAATAATAAGGGTTTTTTTTATTATTATATTTAGCTCTGAACAACCTGTAGGTCATTTACATCTCTACAGGTTCATCGAGTTGAAGGGAATGTGGTTCGTACATTTGAATCCCATCAGAGAGGAAGGGAGATAGAAGTCTAACTAGAGAGCATTTCTGTGGGCTAATGACAAAAAAAAGTATAAGTTTTTTATACTTATGTATTAAAGTGGTTAAAAATATCTCCTTGATTGGTTCCATGAATCTTCATGGCCACCTCATACTTTTAAATATCATTTATGATGGAAATACTTCAGGAAAATTGAGCTTTAAAACTCACAGTTTACCATAGTTTATTCTAAATTCTGCAGCATCAAATTTCAGAAAATATTTTTAAAATTAAAGTCTTGCTCTGAGTCTTTTGTAAACAATTCTAAAGTCTTGAATAGCACTTACAATTTCAGAAATTCATAGCACAATAATTAAGCWTAGCAACACTCTATGAGTCAAATAGTTTTTGACATATCAGTAAAATAGTTTTGCATGGGGCTATGATATTATCAGATTCCTCCAGCAGGTCAGTAGTGAGACCRGTGGTGTAGTTCAGATTCTTAATGTCTTTGCATAATTCTCTCTCATGTTAATTGTGAAGCATTTTTGCATCACAGGAAAACAAATGAATCTTTATTCCATTCTGGGAATGCAATAAAGTTACTGTGAATTTGCACTGGGCTGCAGCTGCAGAAGCTCTTGCCAGGAATGCTTGGTAATACATGAATTGTCTCCAGGAATACAAAGAGACATTAATAGTCCAGCCACTAATTTTAGATGAATACAATAATGCAAAAGAAAATTTAATTAAAAAAAAATACAGTAATTTGGGGTAGAAAGCATTCTGTGTTTAATCAGAAGGGCTATGTAGGTGTCCTAGGGTGCAAAAGAACAACAAAATATTAGCAGAAGGGAATGTCAAAGGAAGTATGTTGACAAACTCTTTGAAATTAAGAATTCAAAAAATAAAATTGGGAAATAATCTAAGTTAAAATTTTAATAGTAAATATTTAAATTACAAGGAATGAAAACTGCAATGTTGTGCTAAATGTGTACAAGTGTCTACATATTTTTTTTTGTAATATCTGAAATTTTTCAGTTAAATGTCCTGCTACAGAACAGGCCAACTGAAAACTGTGATTTTACACAAGTTTTCCAGCATAGGAAAAATATCCACTTGTTAACAGTTTAAATTTGTGATGTGATGTGCAGCAATCATTTAAAATTTCATCATTAAAAATGTCGGTGGCATTTACTGACTTCATTAACAGATTGATGACTCTAGATTGAAATTAATGAAGAATCTTTTTTTGCCAGTCTTAAGGCAGTAGCTAATGTCTAACAGAACACCCCTTATGAATAATAAAAACTCCTTACACAAACTGAACTAACGTTTTGGAAGTTTATAAAATGAAGGATCACTGCAAATAGAGCAGCTATGATATTTCCTGATGATTTGCTTGAATTTATTCTCTGCGTACGTGTCTGTGTGTCTCTCTGCCATCGGTGGAAGGTGTTTGGGTTTGTTGTGGTTCAACCCCAGCTGTCAGCAAAATACCACAGAGGTGCCCAGTTTCTTCCTTCTTCTGTCAGATGGATGGGGACAAGAACTGGAAAGAAAAGGAAACCTCATGGGCTGAGATACAAACTGCTTAATAATTGTAATAAAGTGGAATATAACAGCAACGACAGCAATATGATCTTGGTGATCTTAAAGGTCTTAACAACAACAACAACAACAACAATAATAATAATAATAATAATAGTAGTAAAGGAGTGAGGACTAAAACCCAAGAAAAACAAATGATACATAATACAGTTGGTCCTGGAGAACCAGTTTCTGTACTGAGAATTACATTGTGTCACATGAAATTTCCCTCTGGCCAGTTCAGCTCTCCTGRCTATGCTCCTTCACAGCTCCTTGCACACCTCCTAAGTGGTAGAGCGTGGAAATAATTCATAAGATTGACTACTGAATATTTAGTTCCTCTAGCAAGTGAACAGGCTTTTTGTTTGTATTGTTGTCACATAGTCCTTTTTGATCACATTTGTTAACTCCAATAATACACCTCCAAAGAATGCACTCTTGTCTCTCAGAATCCAGCTAAGGGTTRTTCAAACAGCAATAGCTAGTAGCAATTCTTTTCTTTTTCAACTATCTGATAATAGTTAACCATAGTAACTAATTTGAAGTATTACGGGTATTGCAAAACATATTTAATTGGGRTTTTGCTTTGGCTTCAGCTTTAGCTAAAGGAAACTACCAAGTAGAWAGTACCAGCTATAAATGCTCTGCTTGTAGCACTAGAAAGAATTCTATTGGAAAAATATGAGAGTGACTGACCTCCTTTGCTTCAGAAAAAAACCCAAAAWACCCAAATATTCTTGACTGATTCTGAACACATACTGAAAAATTTGCTATGGTTCTGAAATGTTTTTCTGCCCAGAACATCTCACTGTTTTGCCCTAATTGAAGCAGACATTTTTCAGAAAATTCACCTGTTCTTCCTRTATCTTACTTTAACAGAGGCTTTATTTTAAATACATTCTCTCYTCTGGTATACATACACTGTTCATACTCTTGGTTCTCATGTCAAAAATTTGAGGGAATACAATGTGTGGGAAAACTCACAAGGAAGTCATTCTSTAATTCCAACAATTTTGTCATTGCTGGGCAGTACCTACACTTTCAGTTTATTCTACCATTTGCTTTTGTTGGAGCTACAGAGGAGAATAAACAGGCAAACATGTCAAAACCCAAAAATACAGACTAGTCAAAATGATAAATGACTGTGTAATTGAAACAAAGCCCAGCAAATATTGAGTCTGAAGTCATGGGTTTCACACTTTTTCATTTTACAAAAAGCCAAGAATGTTAAGATTCAATAATTTAGGACCGGGATGATATTAAAACATATCTCTGTGTATCTCTAATTCTTCACTGGAATCTCAAAATCTAGTGAAGAACTCAGAGAGTTTTACTGCACATACACATATATACACTAAAAATGGAGCGGTGCTAGAAAGATCTCAGACACATAAGCAAGAAAAATTACTAAAGAGTTTATTTTAGACAGTAAATTTAAGGTAGAATTTTATGTCAAACTGTGGGCTGAAACAGGATATCTTGACTGCATTTGCCATGATATTTTTCACATATAAATAAGTCACGTAGAGTAGATAGCCCATACTAAGTTCATATTTTACCTCATAAAAATCTAATTCTTTACACCAATGCCAGAATTCCCTKAAAGTGAATCAGTAACCAAGCCAGGAAATAGGTTTCCTGTCATTCAGTCTTTTGCACTCTCCACTGCACCATGTTGATTTCTTAAGGGTTAGTCCAGCAGCTAATCACCTTTCTGAGATGATGAGGGTCTGTTTGCCACAAGCTCCTTCCAATAAATATGTGAGGTCTGTTCTACCTGCAGACAAGCCTACAAAACAATTTTGTATGATTAATAACACTCGGAGGAATGACATGGGATGGCTAAATACTTCTAGGTCATCTGAAAAAATCAAACCCAGTTTCCTTTCTGAAGGTTTCATAAGTATTAATTGTTTTCCAGACACCRTGCACAGACAAGCACAAATCTGGAGAGTTTATGGACTCACTTAGGAAAAAGCATTTCTATCAGACAATGACAGCTTGAAGCTGACATAGCCTCCCTAATTCTTCACACGTAGCCGAGTTTGACACCACCTTTTGGAAGCAATATATGACAGTTTAAAATGAAAGTAATCTTTCAACAGCTTGAAAGGCTTCTTTTSTTTTCTCCTTGAAACAGGCTGTGCAAAGAGGTAATGACAAAAAGAATTAATTTAAATCCTCCTAAAATTTCATCAGTTTATCTATCCAAAATCTGCCCCTTCAGAGAGCCTGAAGGGTAGTTATCTTCCTCCAAAATAAATTTTAATAGCTTACTAGAAGCTGCTCAAGTGTGGATATTTCTCTTGTTTATCAGTGCTTTGGGTACATACAAGCAATTTTTTTTATTTACTGAGGAAAGACATTCTTCAGGCTCTTAGCAACAAGTATATCCATTAYGTAGTTCATATCTTTTAGTACCTGGATTTGTTTCAGGATGTTTTAATATTTTAATGAAAAAAGTTGATTTTTTTTAAGAAAAAGATAAAGAGTAAGCTTTCAGTTGGTAGTCTCCTCCCTTTATTAATTCAAAAATGCAGATGAAATGTGCTCTTTAGTTAGTTATTATAGCTAGGGACTTCTACTGAGAGTTTTATYTGCAAGCACTGCTATTAAAAAAAGGATGAGACTGCTCTGACTGGGGAAGTTAATAAGCAGGCACAGACAAAGAGGTGTGTCTGACTGCAGCATTAAAAAGAGGAAAGTCTAACTAGGCAAGTTCAAAACATGAACTTTCCAAATACATACAGATTTTGTGGGTGTAGCCCTTTCTGTAATGAACAAAATACAAATTTCTTTTTATGCTTTTGCTCAGCTCTTTCAAATGAAATATAGTATCCAAGCCCAATCTGTGAGTTTAAACAGAGTTTCTATCTATTTTTGATCTTGGTTTCAACAAATTCCTTTTATATATGAGATTTGTGGAAATGGATCTTGAAGAGCTGAAACTCTCCCACCTGCTAAGGAATCCCTCAGCTCCCAGGTATTGATCAGATGCTGGTAATAGCAATGTCAGTTTGGCTGAGTGAACCTAGACACATTGCCATAGAGAGAAACATAAAATTAATTCAGACATCATGCCCTGAACCTCAGTCTGGTGGAGATCYACAGCCCTCTTTCTGGAGCAATTCCAGTCAGGAATAGCCTTCTCCCAAACATCACCATTCTTGTGCAACTGGTCTTCACTGGTGTCATCAGTGGCAATTTCCTTCTCTGAACTGAACCATCCTCCTCTCTGCTGTCCTTCCACWGCTGATGACTCCTCCATGACTCTCACTGACACCTCCATGAGACCATCAGTCAGGAAAGAACTTTTTCTAGGCCCTTGCCCAAGAGTGTTGTCAGTA
Source organism: Mixornis gularis (assembly GCA_003546035.1). Lineage (NCBI taxonomy): Eukaryota > Metazoa > Chordata > Aves > Passeriformes > Timaliidae > Mixornis > Mixornis gularis. The sequence goes on along the minus strand of QVAJ01000152.1, from coordinate 1,066,444 downwards.
CATYCAGGAAAAGGATCACAAAGCCACTGGCCCTATAAGTCTCTCTCTCACTAGAAMCTCACTGCTATCAAATCAAAGTCCATTTCCAAATTCTCAGGGTGACCCATCATGACTGGGTTCATAAAACATTTTAGGAGCTTAAGGTTTTAAACCAGCTTTTATACTTAAGCATCTTTTAATCCTCAAGGCAATTTATGCACAAACATCTTTAAGGAGATACAAACAGCATTGTTTCTTAAATGACACACATTTAAGCCTTCTCACCCYTCAATCTTTTGAAGTGGTTTATGTRTTAAAATCATTAATAYCAGTATTGCTACTTAGTCGGTCTCTGGCCTTTGACACACCACTTTCTCTGCATATGTGTTTCTCTGCCTCTGATATGGGAATAAAAACATTGTAACTACTACTTTTCATAACCAGTTACAGCCTGAACAGAAATCAAAATATGGAAGAAAAAAAGCATAAAAATACTTGGTGTTGTTATTAAACACCAGACTATTTGTGGTCATTGGATCAGTACTGGGAAATGAAATTGCCCAGATGAAGTCTACACCTACTTTTGGAAAGATAATCACTTTTACATGCACTTGAAAGATCTTTTTCCARCTCTAACCCTGCTGTGGAAGAAACCACCTGATTTTTTATTACTGTTGTTATTTTTAATATTGCTATTATTCTACTGGGTTTTGTTTTATTTTTTCATTGTCTGTCTCCTTTGAGATAGTAACATGACAGGAAAATATTTTTCTTAACACAAGAACACATCACTGATATATGTAAAGGTCAGTATCATTATTCTGAAAACAGACTAAGATACTCGTCTGAGTGTTTTTGTAAGTGGCTCTTTCCTAGAAAAAAATTAGGAGAATTTGGGATGTAAAATAAAGGGACAAAGTTCAGATTTTTTTTAAGGTTATACTGGAGAAAGATTGACACTTCATTCAATAAGCTTTTGAGAAAGAGAGAGAAGTTATAGATGATGTAATGCTGAGAGACAGATGAAGTGACTTTGGGTAATCAAAGTAAAAATTGCTGCCTGACAGAATCTGAGCAGCAAGGCCCTTTTTTTTTCTGAGGTTTAAAAACCTAATGGGTTTTTACAGTGTTATAACATTTGAGTTTTATGTTTTATGATATTCACTGAGTGACAGTCTGACCCTCTTCTCCCCTAAGATGTTATCACTTCTCTGTGTCAAAGTAATTTTGTTGCTGTCTTACCAGAGATGAACACATGAATCAGTGGTGTGGACAGGGGTGGCAGCCCAGATAGCACTCTGCGAAATCTATAAATCCTTTAAGAGCGACTATTTTTCTGCTGCCAGTGGTTATTATAGTGTCACAATCAGGCAATTTCATGCTGAAATGTTGGGTGGCCTGGATTTGAGTGCTGAAAGAAGAAAAGCTACCAGGAGATTATGGTATTGGCATGTTATATGATATGAAATGTAGGCAGTGAAGTCCACCAATCTTTTTGCTCTTTCTGTTTGGTAATGAGCATTAGAGTATATTTTCTCTGAATCGTAATCTTTTATAACATCTAGTGGCAGTTACCATAAAATTTTAAGAMCTAAATCTGTATTTTTTTTCTCCACATGCCTTGCCTTAACCATGGGTTCGCATGTAGCTTGGTAACTTTCAGTAATTAAGCCACACCGTATCCATGACAGATCATTTCACGCAGAAAACTTTCCAACGTTTGCATGCTTAAGATTCAGGTSGGTCAATAGTCCTCATGGACTCCCTTGTGCAAAAAAATGAGTAATCAAAGTCATGCAGTGAACTGTCCATAGTAACATGCTCTGACTGTGAATATGCATACAGAGTGACTAGGTARAGGTTATTAGGTTTATTAGGACAGGTACATACCAGCATTTGATACAGCCACTGATGACATAAAGACTGGAAAGCTGATGTACAAATAAGTATAWATTAAATACTTTGTTTTACACAAAAAGTCTCTTTGGATTCACAGGTTCAGGTGTCTTTGAATGCACAGAAAAGGTTGTCGGATCCTAAGCCAAAGAGTTACAGTCCCTGACTGMTCTTCTGGATGGGTTACACCACTATTTCTATAATTTTTAATGTCTGTTCTTGACTTACCACTGCTCATCATTTTCAAGACCATGTCTCAGAAAGGCTTCTTGAGCTTTTGCCAGCTTTGGACTCTTTTGTATTAAAATCGAGTGGATCATGAAGAGAAGCAARAAAAACATGTCAGTTTGTTTTCATGACAAAATCAAGCAAGTCTGAAAAACAGCCTGAGAGCCATAATATAGTCTGATTTTGTCATTTGTGTTTTAATTAGAAAGGTTGACTATAATCAGCAGAACACCAAAAAAATATTTTCTCTCAAATTTCCCTCTTTTTTTACTCTGTTAGCATTCACAGAGTCACCAGCAGTTGAAAGAAGCTGGAAGGAAATATTGCTTTGCATGAAGATTCAGACTAGCCTCTGTATTTATTGTATTTGCTCCTCATGGCTCCTTCGGTAAAACAAGATGTAATACAGTTTTTTTTGTGTTTAAGATTAGCRGATAGGAGGATTTATAAACTATCTGTGTGAGCGATCTTGTAATGTTTGGTAGATTCAATGACAAAATAGGATTTTTAGAAATTGGGACAGTCTAGTGAAYTACTCAGTGACTTTAACACTCAGATGTTAAATATTTTGTTTACAAAAACTTTGCAACAGGAATTTAGAATGTATTTRTTTCAGAGAGGAAAGTAATTAATCTTTTTGAATGATTAATATATTTGTCCTTTGGCTATTTGGCATTAGATGCAAAAAATAAAAAGAATGGAAAGATGAGAGGTTGTACATAGGGGGAGTAAATAGTGGTGCAAATAACCTGCTGATAAATTAGCTCAGAGAGAACAGTCCCACTCCCTGACTCTTTTAGTGGTGCTTYCTGGGATGCAAAATTTTGGGGTGAGGTTTGGTTTTTATTTGTTTGTTTGYATCCTCTGGAAATGTTCAGGTATCCACAACGTAAGGCAAATGAAACATGATCRAATTTGGTAACCAGTTTTAATGGTGGTTAACCATTGCTAATTTTTGTTAGTCAATTTTACTTTGCCTATAATATTTTTTAAATACATAATGCTAAAGAATCTAGCCTGTAATGCCTTTATGGAATTCAGGCTTAAGAAATGGAGAGTGAGAGATAAWTTTTTTTCCTGTTAAAACTACTTTGCTTGACAAGATAAATTTGTAAATAAAATATTGCACATCAAGAGATCACTTTCAGTTGCATAAACATTTTTAATAATTTAAAAAGTCATAGAATTTTACTTCTCAGCATTTAACTTAATCTTTACTCATAAATTATTACAATATATGATTGCACTGCAAATTGCTGTAGAAATAAGGATATGATGCATCACTTCTGGTCACCACTGGTGCTAGCTCTCCTTCAAAATCTAAACAATGTAAAATAAGGAAAAGCAGGGACCTACTGGTGTGTGAATACAGTGGAAGGTTCTGGTCATCTTCTGCAGAAACCACCAGTAGCTGTGATGTAGAGTCTGCTACTCCAGCAGTGAAGCTGACAGCCTCTGAAATTATCAGATTTTATTCAGTCCTTCTGAAAGCATGSCAGTGTGTGCAAAAATATTACTTCTAGCACTGATCAAGACAGAGTAAAATACAAGCTTAGCTTCTGATCTAAAGAGAGATAACAGTAGGGCAGACACTGCAATCAAGTACAGTTCCATTAAAATCACTAGCTAATTCAATTCTGTAGATATTAAAGGTACAGAAAATTGCTAGGGTACCATGAATAACTAATGTTTATGAAAAAAATGATTCCTAGCAGCCTAGAGAAGACTGCTGGACACCACAGGTGGTACCTTCTGGGAACCAAGGTTCTTTAATCAGCCAAACAAATTCTGATTTAGAAAATCRAAATTAAATACTTTAGTGCTGGGTTTGGACTGGATGTATTTGAAACTAAAATTTCCTTTGAGTGACAAAATTTCTCAGAAAAATAAGATCAGACTTTTTCTTTATGAACAGACTATAATACTGTAAGGGGATTTCCTAAGGGATCAAATAWAGTGATACCTGCACGTGTGCAAGTCTGAGTGCTGATGTGCTTACACAAAYGTTATGTGCACACAYAYACACYCRCACACASATTAGTATCAGGCTGGCTTGTCCCATTATAACTGATTCAGCTTCTGTGCTGACAATAATTTGAGTCTTTTGAAATAAACCTTAACTTACTTAAAGACCACTAAACCTATAATAATCATCAGTGYGTAAATGGAAAGAAATTTCTCCTTGATGACACTGTAGAATCCAAGCCTTGTAAGAGAGGAAATCATGTCATTTCTTTCTCTTTTCCCCACACTTCAATTTTCTTATGAAGTGATATCTTTGACCCTTGAATCCAATTAGGGATGATACRACTGACAGCTAATAAAGTACTGCTGGGGTGGTTCTGTGTCTGAGTGAGGTGAAAGATTGCATTTCTCTTTCTCTACATACATGAATCTTGCCACACTGAAAATTATTCATTGCTGATAAAAAATAATAAATATCAAAAGGCCAGAAGAGTTCTCTGCAATGGGTTAGTAATTTCTGCATAGTAATTACAAACCTGGCTTTTTCCATGTGATAGGAAATTAAASAGAATGAGAATTCATTACTTTTCTTAAAGGTTGGGAAGAAAAAAAAGGAAAACTTGTATCTCCTGTTGTGTGACTTCAGAATATTTTAGCAGTTACCTAGTAAAAACAGGAAAAACAGCAGATATTAAGAGCACAACAGCATCTGTCTGAAATGAACCATTTGCTGGAAAGTTTTTTAGAAAGGGGAGCTTTGAAAGGCTGTTGCACAGTTCGTACAGAAGGCTTGTTTAGGATTCACCCTAGAAGGGCTTCTCACTCAGCACCCTTCAATTAAATACAGGTTATATTCATTCAAGGGTGAGCGTGGCATGTATTTTGCAAATATCATAATTTATGGACCTAGTTTGTTAAAGGTCAGGTCAGGCTATAGTGTGAGAGTGAGGATACAGAATTCCTATGCACTGTCCTCTCTACCACATGCTCATGAAGGGAGAAAGAGTGGACTTGGTCTCAAAAAAAAAAGGAAAAAAAGTGATATGGGCTGAGGCTGGGTAGGAAACACGGTTTGCAACTGCAATTGAAAGCAGTCAGAAGATTGAAGTTCTACTGTTTCTTTTGCCAGCAGTACCCTTCAGAAAWCCAGACTTAGAGCAACTTTCTGTCTGGCTTTCTGAAAGGAGTATCTCCCTGGGGTGAATAATGCAAAGAGATGCCCTCGGAGTTGCCTGTGACCCTAAGGCTTTGTTCTGTTTTCATTCTAACACACCCTCAAACCCCATGAAGTATTTATAAATGCAAAAACTTTCAAATTATGTTCTATTTATAACAGTRATAAAATGACATCTCTCTAAAGTACATTTCCTCTAAATTTTTAAGTTGTGTCATGCACCCTGGGTATGATAAATTAAAGAGAACTCCACAACTCATGGGAAACAATGAATGATGTGCAGCTGAATAACAGTTCAGATTCCTTATAATTTCTTAAAATATTTTTTCCCTCCTATCATTTTGGTGCACTTCACTGCAAGTGGAATTACATTTTGATTTTTGCTGTTTCTCTCTGCTGGTTAAACCTTCTATTTGTTTTGTAGTCTTTGAACTTTTTTTGTGTGTACATATATTGACTCTATAAACATGATTCAATTATTTCCTGTAAGGGTGTAATGAATAATGCATGCCTCTGGGTTTTGGATAGCCTCCAAATATGAGGTGGGTTAAGCTGGAAGTATACCAGTTTTAGCAGTAGTCACCTGTGGAAAACAAAACAAACKTCTAGACCAAGTCATCAGCAGGGTGGGGCAGGATGCTTGTAAATTCTGCTTTTGAGATTAACTTCTGCCTCACAGACCCCTAGGTGCTTGTGGTAGTAGTGACTATTGATGTTTTCTGAAGTTCTCTGGAGACCAATTTCCATTGCTGAGGCACAGATGTATCATCTATTAATAGCAAATTTCTCCTTCCTGGATTGCCAAAATACATGTCAGTTTGGAATCCGTGGTATGAATTTGATTGTGGTGTTAGAACTAGTGAACCAGAAAAATTAACTTGTTTCTAGTTACAAATCCCAAAGTTTTCCCAAGTAGGAGTAGTCACGATTTACCAAGAATATCAGAGGAGAGAGAGAGAGACAATATGCAGTGGCAAGCCTTTTATTTTAGATGAGATAAAATCATAAATCTTTTATCATCAATCTTATTATCTGAGAGGAACAGCTCAGTGGCAAGTTTTCAACAGAGCCTGGATCATTAAACTTTACAATATGTTTACAAATACCACTAAAGAGACGACTCTCAAGAGCATCAAGACCGAAAATGAAAATACCCTCTGATATGCCTGTTGTGGTTAATGCTTTGAGATAACTGCAGTTTGATTTCTTGTCCTCATCCAAAGGAGGAATACCCCACAGTGACAGGAGTAACATCTAAAATTGACTCAGAATTTTGCCTATTATACACTCCAGGGTATTGCATTTCAAAGTGCTGMTGTTCAAGCAGCCATATTGCCAAGKGAGTAAAATGAGAAGCAACCGTAATTCCCCATGAAGTTGYATAGGATAAGGAAAAGCTGTAGGATTTTGCCAAGCCCTCCACGCTTGCTCYCAATAAACACAGAAACTCCACTAGCTTACAGAAGGCTTCAGCGTGGGAAGAGAGACTCAAATTAAACCAAGGATTACATTTTGGTTTTAGTCAGAAAACAGGACATGCAGATGGAAATGACCACCTAGATTCATCAAGCCCCACCAGAAAGCTGGGAAAGCTTTTTAGCTCTCAGGTTTTTTAATAGAATGGCCGTAGGTTTTGTTAGAGAGCATTTATAGCGAGGCCAGTATTTTGAAAAGTAAAAGAAAAYTCTGAACTGCAATACACCCTTATGAACACAGCTGAGTTATCCCTATATTGTCTCAATTTCTTCTCACAAGATATTATAAACTGGGTAGTCACTATCACATGTCTTTTATGGTAATTTTATTCACAAGCAGAAGCAGTCAAACTGGCAAACGGTGTTTTTAATTTGCTTCTGCTCTGCCAGCTTTCCATGCCAGAACAAACCCTTTTGAACTCGGTGACAGGAAAGTAAATATATGGAAATTGGTTTCCAACAAAGYCACTGTTATCTCCCCTAATGGACCACTGTCCAATATTGTAAAAACAAGAGCTGTCCTTCAGCTTTTCAGGAGTTGGCTTTATACAGCGTTGCACACAAAAGGCCATCGATGTCCATGAGTTTCAGGCCAGCCTTCTTTCTATTTGATATGGCTTAGAAATCACTGGACCTCACAGTAATTTTAGTTCAGAGTTAGACATGAGCTCAAACTAAAATATTTTATGTGGTTTTTCATTGTTGCTGGGCTTATACAATCTGCWTCAAAACCTGACTTTGGCAATCAGCTCTTTATAATGACAGAGTCTGTGATAAACACAGTCATACTGTTTCAGATATGCAAAATGCAGAATTGCTGTTTGCAGAGATGACTAAATGGCTGTAAATCTGCTAACCGTGCTCTTTGTGGTCTGGAAATTCAGTAACACTGAACAAATAAAATTRTCATTTGAAGTTGGCCGTTCTTTCCATTGCACAGGGATAATCTCTGAAAGATGTTATATAGTGATAGTTCTTTGAAGATAGTTTGGGAGAAATTGCACTATTTTACTCATTGCTCGTTACTCAAAAGGTCACTGAGATTGTTTCTTTGACCTGATAGAATATATTGACCTAGTGGGACTKGGGGTTTCTAGCATCAGTGAATTTTTTTTTCATCTATGACTGCAGGAAGAAGAGATAAGGAAAATTTTTTGTGATCTCTTAGTTGAGGCATTTTTTTTTGAAATATTATTCAAGCCTGAAGGAGATGAAGGAATTATTTTTAAAAAATTAAATCCAAGTATTCGAGTCACCTGTTGTGAGTCTTCATATTTCAAGAGGTTTCTTGCAGTGAGAACTAATTTCTGATCAATACCAAGAATAACTGCAGAAAAACTTTAAAAGCACTTCCAGAGAAATTACTGTCCTCTGATATTTGCCCAGTGCTACTTGTAAAAGCCCATTTACAGGTCAGTCTTAACACTAAGAGCTTACCAGATCTGGATTAATTTTTTCACTGCTGGTGTTGACATCTACTACTGAAAACCAGTAGGAACAGTATATATTTGGCAGTTCCAAAACCAATGTTTTGCTCAAAAAAAGCAAAAATACTAAACCTCCACACTTCCTGGTGATGGCTGCCTCTGSAATACAAAGAGAATAGGCTTTCAGCAGCAGCTTTTTCTGGTGAATTATCAAATTCATTTTATTAATAGAAAAATCGGCTAAGGAAACCCACCCCCTCTGACCTGCTACAAAGTGTGATGTGTTAGTCCTAATGGGGGTAACAGAAACTCTTAAGCTTTGTCCTGTATGCATTAATGCTAATGAAATTCAACAAATGGCTGGTTTCAGGGAAGGCAATGAAAGCAGAAGAGAGGGCAGTGGCAATAATGAGCCTGCAATTATTTGTAGAAATAAAGGGGAGTGAGTTCTTGCACASGAAAGAAATCTCGTGTAAAGACAATACTAATACAAATGGCAAGACTACATGCAATGATTTTCAAAGTTGTGTATGAATGGAAGGGGATTAAAAGAGGAGTTWGCAAAAGCTGAAACAGCTGTTATTTACGAGTTAAGAGCATTAACAGAGTCAGTACATCCTCTGTGCTACCAACAGTCTTTAATGTAATGAAATATAAACTTTGCCTCATTAAATATCATGCAAGAGTCTCTCTATCTCTAGTATGCTCTATCTACTGCAGAAAGAAAAGTTTCCCTCACATTTTTTTAAAAAAGCTAATGCCATATCTCAAGTAGCTCCTTTTTCTTTTGCCTAGACAGAAATGCTGGTAATGTTCCGTTAAAATAATTCCTAGCCAAGGCATGATGTTGCTTATTGTTGTATTGTATTGGAGTAAGCTATGATTTTTAATTACTTATGTATCCAAGGTGGTGTCTCTAAAACTACAGTGGTGAGGTCTCAAGTTACATCATTTTCAATAGAACTGCTGGCAAACAGCTTCCAGTATTGCAGTTAATATTCCATCTATATATATTCTGACCTGAGCCCTCAAAAAGGCCTAACATTTTTCTTTTTCTTCCTTTTTTTCTTCTTTTTTTTTTTTTTTCCTTTAATGCGATCTCTGCATTGTTGTACCATTCATATGTGTCACGTCACTTTGACTCTTTTCTGGCAGAGAGAGCTAAAACGAGCTTCTATTAAAGTTAGGTTAATGCCACTCCTGATCAGCCATTGCTGCGAAACGATGCAAGGCTAACACCTCCTCTTCCAAACTGAGGTCACTGCCAAGAGCAATGAGATTTTTTTTTTTGTACCAAAAGCATAACTGACATTTTTTTCCCACTTTTCAACATTTCCAGCTGAGAGTGAAAAGGGGTTTTCACAAATGAAATAAACCATCTGCTTTCTCCACTTGTACACAAATAACCCTTTCATTCAAYAGGGACACCAGATATATTCTGCTTGCTTTGAAGAAATCTGTGTAGTAGAGCAAATGGGGAAGGGAGGTGAGTGACACTGTAAACCAGAACCTCTTAGATTTTTTTTCCTATAAGAGCCTGTCTTGTCTATCTTCAGAATTAACAGGTATTGTTGATTTAATTACATCCATCTCTGTAAAAATATCAACAAGAGAGTGCAATTTAAAGTAGGCAATGACTTTTCTAGTTTTAAGTATTTTCATAGAAATTCCTTCCATATCACCTTCTACCCAAGGATTTTGGGGGACAATTTAAAACTGGGCTGAGATTCCAAACAGACTGGGTGGATATCCTTGCTTTGCGTACAAGTCAACAGAAGCAAAAAAGAGAATTTGCAAAAAAAGAGAATACTGCAAAAATATCTGTGGCTTTGATGTCTTTAAGCAGAAGTCTGTGTCCCTTCATTTGACTGCTGATGSAGATGTAAACTGATGGTGTGATTTTCACCTTTAACCCCTCTTTTGAATGCAAATAGATGTTATCAGATGTGTTGAGAAGGTGGTGCATAATGCTTATGTAAAGCTTTTGTATTTTATGACCTCTTTGGTGATTGTTTAAGAAGACACACACCTTATTTGGCATACAATATTGTGTTCTGCCTGTCCTGAACTGAACTTCGCTTGGAACTGAGTAGAGGGCACTTCCCCAAATGAGCACCATTTTCTCAAGTCTGTAAAGCTCCTCTTAAATGCTGCTCATTATCTCAGTTTCCTAGTAGAATTAAAATCTATAGGTGTGTAAGAAATGGTGCTGGTATAAGAGGTCAGAGAAATACCTATCACAAAGGAAAACATTAAAATATAAAATCCCTGGAAGCAAAAGAGCTCACTTTTCTWTCCTTATGATGTTGCATTTTTTCATTTTATTTCTTTATTGAAGTGTTGAACTTCTATTAGCATTCTAAAGGTTTTGCAGTCAGCTGTAGGAGAATATCTGAGGCAAGCTGTTGAGGTTTGACCCCAACTGGTAACTAAGTATCACTCAGATATTCCTTTGTCACCCCCACAACACACACTCCCCACTGTGTGGAGGCAAATCAGAAAGAAAAGGTAAACCTCTTGGGTTGAGATAAGAATAATTTTATAATTAATACAAAATATAATAATACTTAGTAATAATACAAAATACTACTAATAAAACAGYAATGATAAGGAGAGGAAGAGAGTAGCAGAACACAAGAGAAACAAGATATGCACAATACAATTGCTCACTGCCCACTGACTGATACCCAGACTGTTCCCAGGAATTGATCAGCCCCTTTTTGTTTAACTCCTGTTTATATACTGAGCATGACGTTCTGTACTATGRTATACCCTTTTGGTCAGTTCAGGTCAGCTGTCCCTCCTATGCTCTGTCCCAGTGTTTTGTGCAGCTCTTCACTGTCAGAGCATGAGACATTTAAAAGCCCTTGACTTGAATTGCAACAGACAAAACATCAGTGTGTTAATAACACTATTCTCATACTAAATCCAAACCATATCACTGTACCTCTTACTAAGGAGTAAATGTACTCTGTCCCAGCCAAAACCAGGACAGTTTMTGCTCCATTTGTGTCCTTCCTGACCTTTGATAGACATACACACCAATATAGTCTATGGACCATCCCTCTAAATGCCTGTTGAGTTCATTGGCAGGCAGGGGTCCATGCACCTCCAGGACAGCAGGGCTCCATCATGWGTCATGGTATATTGGGAAGGCAAATGCCATCACTCTGAATATTGCCACTTCTTCCAGCTGTGCTTATTTATGTCCTAGGGTGTGGAATACCGCTGTGGTCAKCTGGGTCGTGTGTGTGTGGTCCTGTAGCCCGAGACACCTCACCAGTGTGGCAGCAGAAAGCAGAAAWGGCCTTGCCTCTGTGTAAGCCRTGCTCAGCAATAACAAAAACCTCTCTACATTATCAGCCCTGTTTTCACTGTAAATCCAAAACATGGCCTCATACTAACTACTATGAAGACAATTAATTCTACCACAGCCAAAACTAGAACAGAGGTTAACAAGGATGAGAGTGGCTTTTCCTCTACCTTAATTATTCAYTGACCTGGTTTCTAAAAATAATGCTCTTCACCTTAGAGCATTTGTCACAAAAATTGGTGCCAGTGCTGGACACTGCAGTTCTAGCCTATGCAGGCAAGAAGATATATTTTAACATTAAAGTCCTGTGATTTTTAATTATCTAGAGCTCATAAAAAAGCAAGCCAAACCAAATGAAAACAAACAAACAAACACACCACCATTTTGGCACTTATGTGAGAAAGYAGGAAGAAAGGCCGTGTGATTGCAGTAGGTTCTCCTTCTTTAAGAGGGAAGATGTTATTCCTCTTGCAGCTGTGCACACTGGAACCGAAGCAGAAAGCTCTGTGAAGTCAGTCTAAAGATAGCAGCCTGGTTGAGCTTGTGCCAATCTGRAGGCTGTGTGAACAGACTAAGAAGCAATCAAAGGCCTCAGTGCACATGCTTAATTCATATACTTGGGCGTGATTCCATGTTACTCAGTGTGTGTTTAAATTATACCTGAACTGTAGTAGATGGTCTATAAATTGTGAACAAGAAATTCAATTCATGGAGAAGTTGAAATCAACTAAATATTAGATCTTTTGGGGAAAAAGAKGATGTCAGTGAAAGAATTTTCCTGATTTGTCAGACAAAATGTTGTGGACAAATTCTCAAAAGTAGTTGGATGGTATTTGTGGGATGAAAAGAAAGAAATCCAGAGAAGATTTAATTAATGGGATCCTCATCACATCAGTAAATGGCAATTTTTATGTAAGAGAAAGAGCCTGCTAAAATGAGCCAGAGTAATTACAGGACTGTAAAGTTCTTATTATATGTTSTCTTTATCGAGGGAGATTTAGAAGAAAGTTTTCATCCATTTATTTTTGTTTGATTTAAGAAGCTGTTTGSTGACTGCATGGTGGTACGAGGGTGTCTGGGAGTAGTAATTTTCAGACACTATATATTGACAGGGAAGGATGCCAGTTGTTCTAGTGACATTATGTTTGGGTTTTATGGTTGTAACTACCTTTCTAAGAAATACATCAATTTTCCTTTAAAGGATCTGAGCTTAAGATCACCATTATGCAATCTCAATAACAATGGAATACTCCGGATGAAAGCTTCCTGTGATTAGCCTGAATGAGACATTGAATTGGCATTTCTGTATTTCCATAAGAGACAGGAACTTTTGTTTTGCAGTAACCAGAGACTGCTGACAGTGACCAGAATCAGCTATCATGCCAAAACTGTGCCTGTAATAACTGCCAGAAAAGCCTTTCAAAATTCAGAAATGTGGTTCAAAGTCTAGTCCTGGAATCAATGTTTTTCTGACAGTTTTGTTTCTAATCTTGAGCTAGATGAGCCGAAAGCATCAATTTCATTTACCTCAGACTAATGTTTTCATTTCAGACTAATGTAYCTGACTTTTCAGTACCAACGTGCCCATGTGACAGCCCTCCCSTGGTGATAATTCTTCTGATAACTCCTGAAGGTGTGAGTATGCAGAGCCCAGCCCGTTCTTTTCTCCTGAATGAAATTCTGGCACAACACTGCAAAGCACCATCCACGGTGAATACTGAGGGACCTGTGAGCTACCATCAGCTGTGTTGCATATATGTTGTTTTGGGGTTTTTTTCTCAATTACTACCTACCATCAAAAGATGCCTTTAGGTTAACAAAGGAATTCATGTATCAAATGAAAGATGTATCATTACACTTATAAAATATATAAAAAACCCTTGAAAGGTATACAGCACAAATTGTAGCATTTCATGTGTTTATGAAACCTAACTTTTCATTGTTCTTAGGTCAAATGCGAATGAGGGCACTTCTCACTGAGGGCAGAGAATAATAAAATATTAAATAAGCACTTCCTGCCTTCCAGTTGCAAATCTATTCCTTAATATCCTTGGCAACTGCCTCGTAATGGAAGAAGATTGTTGAAGGAAAGTGTGATATCCATGAAGCAAGGCTGTCTTTAAACAGACAACTGTTTTATATTAATTTGGTTTGATTCTGAAAACTGTGGAGACCATTCTCAGATGGGGACAAGTTTTCTAAGTAGGCTAAAATGGCACCTAATTGAAGAATAGAGTTACTGAAAAAAAAATCTGGAGTGSTCCTTCCAGGTCTAATGTGTATAAATAATTTCAGTAGTGAATGTTTACATGGCACTTTGAACRTGTAAAGTGCTTTTCAAGCAGCATCGTTAGTTATTTAGCATATACAGGTGAATAGTAGAGTTTTCAAAGGGGATATTTCAAATAAATTGAACAACTTCAATAATGTTTAAAGGAAAAAGAGGATACCATGCTATGTTTCTCAAAAGGAAAGAATGATAATCATAATTTTCTTTTAAAAATCAGAAATTAAATCTAGGGGAACTCTAAATATTYTTTTATTATTTATTTAGAAATGAGAATTGTAGTTTTGAAAATACACGGAATATATGGGCCTCTTCTCCATAAAGGATTTGCAAATACTATATTGCTTTTCCTCAATGAGACCTTAAATACTCTGTGTTGTGTAGAAACCAGTACTCATCACCTGCTGCAGGAGAATTTCAATAGAATGTTACTATTGGAGTGATGGTATGGGTAAATATTAACATTTCATTAATCACAATAGAATTCATCATGAGCTGGGGCACATTTCTAATAATTAGCCTTTCCAAACATTTAAACTACTTTTCTTTTGAGCAGTTAAATATGCTATAGATGACAACATTAATGCAAGCATCATTTCAAACAGCTGCTTTTCTCAAAATAACCCCAAAACACAACCAAAAAAAAAAAAAAAAGTGTGATATTGCTTAAAGTTCAAAGCCTTCTGATAATAGAGCATTTTGTTTGTTTGCTGATCCAATATGATACCATTCTACTTCGTCTCAGTACTTCTGACCATCTTATGATCAATCTTCAATTTGAAAAGCAAAACTCTTATGAAGTAGTGAAAATAAAGGAGGGAAAAAAATGGCACTCTTCAAAAGAATAGAAGTGTGATTAACTATCTATCCTCTTGAACAAATTCTGATGATATTTTATGCTTAATACCAGWTCTCCTTGAAGCTTCAACTGGGTGTAATAATCCTTACTTTCTCTCCAAATATGCCCACTGATACAAATCATAGGTGGTGTTAGACATCTCCTGTCTTCTCCTCAATTCCAAATATACTTCAGTGTCTCAGGGGTAGAAATAGAGYTGAATTATGGCTGGGGTTTTTTCACAAGTGTAGTAGAAGTGACAGGTCACAAGAAAGATTTCCAGTGATAGATCTTCTCTTCTGGATCAGTTTGTTCAGACTTTGTGTGTAGAGAATCTCTGAAAGCAGAATATACAGAACTTACAAGTATTAAGCAAATACTCACTGATTAAAGTACAAAAGATGTCTAGGACTTAGCAATCTCTCAGGCTAACCCTTCACRTACTCACCTCCTCTGACACAACACCTGAAGAGTCTTTGCTGYCCAGAGAACCCCAGCCAAACTGGAAACTGATAACCTCTGTAGCAGCTGTAAGTTAGCTCTTCCCTGTTGCTGAGATGCAATTTTCAACCAGCTCACCAGCACAGGTTGATATTTTGATGTGATGACCCAAAAACACAACCCCGGCCAGATTCACAGGGTTTTTTTCCCTTAGGTATTCTACATTCCCATGGAGGAATCTCTTTCTTGGCTCTCTGATTTGATAGTGATTTCATCTTGACAGCATAATTTATTGATTTCCTATCGTTCCATGAACTTGGTCAGAGATCTCCCTCAGTAGTTTGAGGTCTTGGATCTGTGCAGTGTCAGAGCTGAGCTGTGGTCCTTGGTTCACAGGCAGCAGGAAGAAAGCAGGGTGAAGGMTATACCAGCTGTTACAGAGAGAGAGGTCTACACCAGGAATAATACAGGATTTTTGTTGCTCCCTGTACATGAAAGCTAAACAAAGGTCTTAGTCTCCCAGTGGTGATGTCAGTGAAYAGAAAGAAAACGTAGGTCTTAATAGGTGTTACTGGGCAGGAGAATATGATTGAAGAGCTTTAGGAAAAAGGGAAGTGTATCATGTGTGGTATAACAGAGAGGTTATTACCTGTTATTCACCCCTGGGAGATAATACCTCTTCTGTTCTCTTCATTCTGCAGAGGCTTTCATGCTAACCTCTCCTCAGAGTATTTTTCTGTTCATGTCTCAGCAAAATTCCATCATGTTTTTAACAACTCTCAAAAAGCATCTGAGCCCACAACTGAGAAAAGTGATTTGAACATAAGTAATATGAAGAGATTCTAGTTTTCAACTGACTCAGCTCTTGCTTGTAGGTTACTGCAAGTTCTGCATTCATAATTTGTGATATATGATATCTGGAGAGATGGTAAAATTTCCAGTAGTTAATTGGCTTTTTTTAAATTTTGAAGTTTCAAAATCTCTGATAAACTTAACATGATTTATACAGGAAAGCAGAATTATAATTATTCTCCCTGAAGTCTGCAGTCCCTTTCTACCGTTTCTAAATTTCTGCTACTCTTTTACCCTGGTAAACAAAGTCACAAAGTACCAGTTTACTGTATTAATGAGACTGAATTATGAAATGTTCATTATATCATTTGTAAAAAGCATGAAGCCATATGAAATTTAACAAATATTTAAGTTTTATCAGGCCTTTCAACATCATCAGACTGAAATCTCTGCAGGTGAATTCAAGACTTAGCTAGAAGCAGCAGTGGCTCAGAGAGCATGGCTTGGTAAGTATCTTGTGGCAGAGGAAAAATCTTTAGTGCATACCATTTTCTGKTCTCTGTGTCTTTCCTTATATTTCTTTTCTAACTTTCTCTCTGTCTTCTTTGCTTGCATAACAGACAAGTTGCAGTAGTCAGAAAGACCTGTGGGACCACTTGTGTGCTTTACTTCAAATCCCCTYTACAACATTCTCTCTGAAGAAAAGAATTCTAAAGGGAACTAAATATCATTCATCTGAAGATAACTTTGTGATCATTTTTTTCTTAGTTCCTAACCAGAACAAATATTGGTTCTAGTCAATCTTCAGGGAACTTCTTAACACAGCAAAGTAGCTGTTACTGTTTATGCAACTTCCAGTCTTATTTGCATATTTTGTTCTGACTTTTGATTGTCTCATTTCTGCATCTTTTCTTTTTAGACTTCACTAAGTCTTTCAGACACCTCTATTATATAAAATAAAGCATTTATTGTCACTTGTCTGAAGGATTTAATTTCTGTATAATTTTTTTTTACTTTTGTATAGTAGAGTATATAGGATCATTCGATGCAAATTTTCATTCTAACATGTCATACGCATTCTCAGAGACAAATACAGCAATTTAGCAGTTGCCTYAATATTCAGAGCTTTCTTAATATTATTAACTTTCACCTTTTTCATCAAATACTTTAAAATAGAAGATGAAAACAAGTCATCAAAGAAAAAGTCTTATAAAGCAGTACTGAGCAGTTGCAGGAATTAACTCATCATCCAATCAGTCACAGGAGGAAGCACAATAAAGTACCCCTTGCCCTATCCTGGACTGATACATAAGGATCAATCTTTTAATAGTACACATATTCCAGAAATTTTCTTGAAGCACTCAACAAGGTGTAGAGAAATAACCAAAGGAGACCTTGCAGGGAGGAATTGTATGTCTACAATTTTTGTACTCACCAATGCTTTCCCACTTCAATTTAAAGAAGTCCTGACAGTTGTTCCAATTTAATTATTACATTGTTCRTTTGGAAGGTATTAATGCACAATTCTAGTTAAAGCATCAGGGGATCTTTTCCGAGCTCTGTGCTGCTTTTTTCACTGGTTTCCTGACATGACAGTGGCATTGCTAGGCACTTACAGCAGCTCCACTTGCAGCTTACCTCCAGAGACARTGTGCTAAGCTTCACATAACACTTAAAAGTGTGACAAACTCCAGAGCAGGGCTCACCTGAAAGCAAAGGGCTCAGTCCCCTGGTGAGCTGGAAAGGGAGTTCAGGGTTGTTATGAGTAGGAAGCAAAAGAAAGGCAGAGAGTTAGACTTGGATCACACRCTGTCTCTGTGAGCTGAGATCTCCACTGGAGAGCAAGCCCTGTGTGTTCTGTAGGGAGGTTTAACTTTATCTGTGTGGTGTAACACTGGCAATGCATGTATTTTATTTTACTTAAGTGTCGGAATGTAATGGAATTGTTTCTGCTGTTGAAGAGAATTCTGGGGGGGAATATCTATGCCAAATGACCTAAAGTATGTGACTGACACTGGGAACAGTAAATTATTCTCTCAAGTGTCACTTGGGCAGTCACAGCTCTTCATCTGCTAGGTTCTGCCTAATATGCTAACATGGGCTTATGTTGGGTCACTGACAAAGAAAAAACCTAAATRCAGGATGTCTGAAATTGTATTTTAATGCTCTTGACACAGTAAGGTGATCCTTTGCCAGAATCACTTGAAAAACTCTATMTAAATAAGGAGAAACAAGAACAGATTGCTACATCTTCATCTTTATATGCATTGTTGCAAAGGACTTGACATCCCATATGATTTTCTTTAACTTGTGTTCTGTTCTGTTTTTTCCAAGAAATATGCTACTCACTTGGTTTGTTATCTTGATTGTTATTTTAAGRAGAAAGCCAATCATCACTCTCCTGTGTTCTTTAGTCTCTGTGCCAACTTTTACAGGTTTGTTCCTCTCCTTTGTAACACATGACATCCAAAAAATCTGATCCTGGCTTATTCACTTTCCCAGGTAATTCTCAGGTCACTTTGTTAAAGCTTTACTGCTTTAGTAGCAAAGGGTCGAAGAATTTTAGTTTTCATTTACCTGTTTACCATTTTGGTTCCCAATTTAATTCTTGTTTTACCTCTGTAACTAATTAAAACATCCTGGGTTTTTGTTAGGTTAATATCTACCCAAAAGTCACTGTTTTCACGAAGTTTAATTAATAAATTATGTTGTGCTATCCCTTATATCTCTTATGCTGTTAATATGAATSATCACAATAGATACTATAAAGTCAGTAATGTTGATTACTATTTATTAAATTACTCCCATCTGAAATGATTGTGCTCTTTTCAAATGTTCAGTTCTAGGAGAGCTTTATTTAGTCAACTGGTACTTTCTGATATTTCTATCTTCRTGAATATTAAAAATCCCCTCAGATTTTTTTGATAGTTTCAATCTTACCTTTAATGTCTTTTATATAAGACATTTCAGTGTGCCACTACTGCAATATTTGAGCTATAAGACATTTCTGAGGGAGACGTAAATGTTTGGCATCAAGAGCCCTTGACTTTGGCAGTGAAGTTTTCTCTGCAAACCTGAATTCACACATTGCTTTAGTTCTTTCTCTGCAGCAGTGTGTCTGTGAAGCTGCTCTATGAAAGATGTAATATATAATTTCCACCTGTTGTTTTGCAGAGCTGGAAGCTTTTAGGTTGCCGACTATCTTGCCCTATATATTTCTATATGAGAAAAAGGGACTTGCTACAGATATCYTCAGGTTTTTTGATGATGAGCTTAACTATGGTTTATAGGCTAAACTCTATAACAGCAGAACAAGATTTTTTTTAATTTTCTCTTGCAAGATTTAAAGCATAAATATTGAGATGTTTGTGATGCAAACACATATTTTTTTCTGTTTATTTTATCAGYGATAGGATTGATGGGCAAGACATAGATGTACAGTTCTGTAATAGTGTATGTATTTCTGTTAAATGACTTAGAAATAATGAGTCCCTCTGCATAACAGTACATGATATACTCCAGTTTCCCAACATCTACAAATCTTTCCTAGTAGTTTAAGTGAAGGTCTGAGACCTGCAAGTCAGTGTGACTCAGAATGTATGAACTGCACATTTTGTGTATCACACCAAGAGGAAGTGGGTACAGGGCTAGACAAGAAATTTTGTGTCATCTTTACAGTCCTTGGAAACCGCAGATAACAATGGAACTGCAAATAACAAATAGCAGTAGTTCTTTCTTATAACTAATTACYTTTTTTTCCACAGTTGTTCTAGTTCAAAGGCTTTTTTCAGAACATAAATTTCTTAATGGCTAGAAACCTTCATGTAATATCTRCCTTAAATTTATTCATAGACTATTTATACTCATTTATTCTTTTGCCAAAATCATCTTTAAASTTTATTAGCTCTTTGTTTTCCCTGGTGCTTATTCACTTGAATAAATGATAGAGAACAATAAACACCCCTCTTCTCTTTCTGATTAAACAGGCCAATAATTTTTAGTATCCTAAATCAGGGTCTCCTGTAGTGTTTTTCTGCAGGTGTTCTTTTCCAAATTGATCTTTCTTGAATGGCAGATCGGGTTGACWATGAATATACAGTAATTTCAGAGACTCTGATTTGCAGCACACATGGGTATTTGTTTAAATTAAAGGCTGAAAGCTGCCATCTTCAGTGGCAATGGTACAGGATTAAAATAAATCGGTCTTCCAATGTTTTGAGACAAGAAGATCACTGTTTTAAAAGGTAGGATGGAAGATAGAAGRTGATTTCTGCTCAGTCCCTGAAATCTCAATCATATCCATTTACTTATTTTTAATAATAGACATCTGGCAAAGCTTTTGGGGCAACACTGCTTCTCATGTTTGCRTGGTTTTGCACTGCAATCATGCAGGTTTTTTCTGCATGTAATTTTCTAACACAATAACAGATAGCACCACATTTGTTTTAAAAGCAAGCTTCTAAAATACATGTATTACTTTGCAGCAGAAATATAATTTTAAAACAACCAGCCTATCTTTTATAGCTGGAAACTAGAGACACCAACAATTGTTATACAGGAGCAAAAAAAAAAAAAGCATTAGCAACTGTTATAGAAGCTTTTCTGGGTGTCCYCTGTCTGTTCATGCCAAAGGCACTCTAGTGTTCAAAAGCCTTTGATTACAACCAATTCATTCATTAATTTTTAGTTCAGGATTTATACAAATGCAGTTTTCTCCTTTCAGGACAAACTTCTGCCAGTCTCAGTAATCTATGTATAGAGAGATGGGTGCTAACCCTATACACCATACATTAGTGTGAGATCAGGCAAGCAGTTAGCATAATCAAGAACAAGAGAAATCAAAGTGCATGGTTATAGTTAGTTTTGSCAATTTCTGCACAGTTACATATAACAAGGGGGAGAATATAGCTTGCAAAGCCAAAACACTGCTCCAGTGCAGCAGCAGAAGGAACAATTTGGTAATTTTTGAAACATAGAGAAAGATTAAAATCTCTGAAGTCAGTTTTCACAAAAATGTTATCTTACTCTGATTTAKTTGAGAACATTATGCTATGAACTTCTATTTGTTTTTCTTGTTTTAGACATAGAAGTGGTTTGGTCAGTAAATAGACTTATTTACTTTAAAAAAACTTATGAAAAGGGGTTCTGAGCACAAGAAATGCCAAAGTTTTTCTTCTCCAAAACTTGAGACACAGACACCCAAAAGAACACATTACTGTTTTAGACTGGCAAATCTGGAGGAGGCAATTTAAATGGAAAATGAGGCTTTTTATATTTTTTTTTTCCTTTGAGCTTTGATTTCCTTCCTTTCCKGTATTCCATTATCAAGTAGTGAATGTGTGTGACAGAAATGGAATCTATTTTTCAGCAATGCTTTTCTGYAGTTACATCACTGACACTTCCTATTCCTCGAAAATGGAGGCTATCTGAAGACTTCTTTTGAATCAAAGACTTTCTAGTTTGGGAGGGTGGGAAATCAAGTTATTTAATCTTTTCTCACATATGCAAATTTAATGCAAATTTTAAAATAAGAACCAGACAATTTTCACAATATATTCCAACCTTGTATGTAATATCACTATTTTTTATCTATTTCTCTCTCAAAACCCAAGATGCACAGTCATTTTGAAATTCTTGTTACAATTTTTATTGCTAACACTGTCTGGCTGTTACCAAAATTTGAACATATGGGCTGTCATATCAATAGATTTTATCTTTCAGAAATAAATTTGTACAGCTGTATACTTATTAACTTTGCCTTTCTTTTTTTTGAGAGGCAAGARCCAGATGACTCATGAGGCTCAGGGGAACTTAGAACTAAAGACAGAGGTATGCCCTTAAAGCACTAAGARAAGTATTAATTATGTTATGGCATTTTAGAAGCTTGTTGTGTCAAATACACCCACCAGAGATCTCAGTGTGACAAAATCAATACAGTTCATGAAAAGTCTCCCTTTATTTTCATTTTACATATGGAATGACTAAGACCCTCAGACAGATAAATACTAAATCAGTACAKTTAATTTGCTATAAGTGAAAGTCTGGACCCTTAAAAGATGAAGGAACACCAGGGAATTTTCAAGTCTGGCTGCTAGTTTTCTAAGCTGTGAAACCAAGAGAAAACATTTGAATTGTCATGAACTGTCTCTTCAATATGAACATTTTTTTACTGCAGATACTAAATATTCTCTATGGTGCATATATATGAATACTTGTAATTATTATTTTCAGTAATATATAGCAAGAAATAAAAACTGTAACAAGAACTCAAAGTTTAAATATTGAGGTCAGCCTAGAGTAGAAAAGGAAAGACTGTGTGAAAGAYCCCAACTGGTAGTACCATGAGGAAAACTACATCTCATTAATAATTAAAAATTCAATATGTTGAGACAGACAGCAGAAGAAGCTTTAACTATGTGGAATAAAAACTTGCTTGAAAAAAATAACTGAGCACAGAGTTGAGTGGTAATACTAGGTGCTGAAGAAGTGACCCAAATCCAACTTCAGTTTCCACCTCTCCAGGAGAGACAAGAGGGTCTCATCAGACGGAGAAGATCTTTTAAACCTTCACTTGATGCTGTTTCTCTTTTCTTCTGCTCCCTGGAGGTAGGAAAGGCAGCCAGCTGWCTTGTCTGGGTAGCATTTGCTGCTCTTACATCAATTCCTCATCTTTTCCTGGGAAAGGACAGCAAGCTAGTTGGAGTGTCACACTGGTCTAAATCTCATTTCTGTACTGTCCATGGGCTCACAGACTGTATACAGAAACTAAATGCAAGAAAATCTACAAGAAATGYTTTTACAGCAGATAGTTCAAAAGTCCCACAGAAGGAAAAGAAAAACTTGCAGAACTAAAAGTAGCAAAAATACATTAATTCAGAGGGTTTGAGGGCAAATTTATTACAAGGAGATTTTGTGATACTGGTGAATGTAATTTCTTTGTTTGAATTAAAATCTAATTATGTATCTCTTTTCTGAACTTCAAAACCAACTATGTATATTCTTAAGGTAATAAKTAGGGGATCTGGTAAAATTCTACATTGAATTTTTAAACTTTGTGTGGCATCATAAATGAAAATACTTCCCAGAGGTTGTAATAGCCTCCCATAACAAAACATAGATTAAACATTTGTATCTACAACTTTAGGATAAAAGGCATAAAAATAATAAAATTTTGTTCAAGTCAGTGTAAAGAAAAGGTTTTTAATTATATATGTGTTCTCTCCCTAAAGTCCAACATTTGGGGCCAGACTTAATGTAGACATTTATTCATCCACCGATAAAGACTTGTTGCTACTATTAGTTGTTTCTGTGAAAATTTGTAGGTGATAATTACTAATTTTACTATGTTCCATGTAATTAAGATAAGTATTATGACCCTTCTCTGCATTGTACACAGACAATAGTAGAGGAAAGACATGTTTAAAGGACAAATCTATCTGGAATTTTAAGAGAGTTTTTATGACCAGACCCATTGTCAAAATGCAACTTTACTGTCACCAGGACTTAATATTATCTCATCAATTTCATCCTAAAGCAAGTAATTCAGAGAATGATAGAAATGGATTTGACAGTGAATAACAAAATCTTGCACGCAAACCCAAGAAACTGAAATTRTTTATTAGCTCATAGAAGTTCATGCCAAATCCATAAATTCATAGGATTTTCATTCATAGTTTTAAATATATATAATCTGTGTGTATATATATAAATATATATATATACACAAAGACAATAATTTAAAAAATAATTTTAACCTACAGATTCACCTTCATTTCACCCACAAAATGTGCTGATTTTCATTGCRGCCTAGAATCAGGATTTGTTAAGGAAAGTACAATGCAGAAAAGAGCTTCAAACCTGTGGAGTGGCAGCAAGCTGGCTATCTGAAACCTGSCTCTCAAAAATAACAAGAGCTTTTCCCAGGAGAACACAATTGTTTGGAGAAAAGCCTTTGCAGAGATCAGAATGAAATTGTTGTCATGACCCAGATGGAAGCTGGTAGCCTACATCTCTGAGCAAGCAGCAGCAGCACAGCAGCCCATGTACCAGCTTACATTTTTGGAACCTGAACAGAACATCAGTCCAGCCCCTCGAAAGTCCAGAGTGAAAAGAAAGAAAATCTGCACCAGCTGTCCAGTTGCTGCCATACACATCTCATGGGGAGAATGTGCAAACCTAAAGTGGTTAGTGGGGAGGGAAGATACAATTTGGCTCTTGGATTTGGATGGTTACGATCTCTTCAACCAGACACCAAAAGCTTTTGTGTATAATTGGTGGGTTTTTTCCATGTTTGCCCAATCTGCTACTGGAAGGAAACTCCAGTTCTGTGACAAAAGAGACATATGGCCATCTGCACAGCCAGGATGATGGAATACTTTTTTTTTTTCAGACAGAAAGGATATAAAATCAAAACAGGCAGTTTAACCAGGACTTAACAGAGAAAATATTTGAGAGCTTACCTAATTATCATAGCTAATRATCTCTTATGGTATTTGATATGGCAAGGTTCCCTTTGGGGAGCAAATGATGAATGTTTGAATTACAAACCCCAGCCTAGGAAGAGTATAAATAYACCAGGCTATGTCCTTTCATCATTAGATTATATATCTTGTTAAATAATCTGGGATTATTTATGAGACATTGAGGAATTTAATAAGATGGGTTGGTTAAGGCTAAAGCATAACTATACACAAAATTCAGCCTCCACCATGTCCTGCCAACTTATAATTTCTTGTCTACTTTATGGAAACTAAACCTACTGGAACCTGTCCATGGTAAAAGCAGACAAAGAGGTGTTAAATCTTCTATGGCATAACAAATGAAAATTTAGGCAGACTGTTTTGGGATATAAAATTTAAGTTAAAAATATGTGTGACCACTTTGAAGCATATTAAATATAATGATCCACCAAAACAACTTGTGAGTTATACCAGCAGCTGTAAGAATGAAGGAAAACATGAGAACATGACAGTTTGYTTAAAGAAATACTGCACATGATATAATTGAATTAAAGAACCATGAACAATATAACAATCTTCCTACCTGTACTTAAAATTCCATATATTTAGGCAGGAGATAAGCCAGTCYGGTAGAGATCTCAATGTACCTTTTCTATACTTATCCCACTCACAATACAAGTATCTTTGCCCTTTTTTTTTGAAAATGAAGTGACTCTGTTGTACTGTACACACGCAAACCAACTTGTTAGCCCTCGTATCTAATTTTTTGTAGCCTAACCCAATGCTGAATGCTATARTTTTAGCACCTTCCAAGAGATGTAATCATTCCCAGCTGTGGTGCCAGGTAAGATCTATCCTTCTCTATCTGGTGGTTCTGTGGGTTACCTGGCACTGTCCACTACATGGCCTTGTCTTGGCCCAGATCCACATCCACTATGATTTCATCATTTCTAGCAAATCTCCAATTTGAGTGTTGATGGCATCTTCAACATACAAGAAAAATAAAATGGTTGTAATGAATGCAAGCATCAATCAAATACTTTTTTTTATTGTTACTCAGAAAAAGTTACTGTCAGACAGGGCTAAGAAAAMTTTTACTTCCAGAAATTAAGATATTCACTAAATCACCACTATTTCCAGTTTGTTTTTTCTCTTCACAGCCTCCTGTTTCAGTGCTGTCACTGATTTCTGGTTTCCTACTCAGAAAGCAGTTACAGTGGGACTGTGACTGTACTCRAAGAGAGATTTCCATCTGTTTTGCCTTTTTATCAATAAGTCCATCGTCAATTTCCTCACAACATGATGAGAATCTGAGAAATTTTATTAGTTTTTGAAATTTTCACTGATAAAAATGTATATATATAAAAAACTCATTCTTTGATTTCTGCACTGAATATATATGGATTTTTTTTACCCCAGATTGCCATATTTCCAAGCATGTTATCTTACGTTGTATCCTATCGGTTTGAAATGTCCAATTTTCATAACAGAAAAATAATGTTTCATATTAATATAGTAGTATATCTTGYACATCTTGCCATTCTTTGGTTTAAGCAAGCCTGCTTGTGCCGCACAATTGCTCTGCTTACACAGGTAGGTTTTTGCAGAGCAGCAGTGGCACCAAAGATTTGAATCCCAGACAAGAAGAAGTGTGGGCCCCATCATGACTAGAGGTGCTTTATTTGTGTCCCGATTTCAGATGAATTRGGATTTGTGGTTGAGACAGTAGGTAATTTAGACAATTTAAAAATGCTCATTAAAAATGAGCAATGCAAATTATGTCTCTTAACCTTTCTTCTTATCTCCCAAAAAATTAAATGTGCTTGTTCCAAATTCAGTAAAATTTTCTCAGCTGGTTATTTATTTGTTCACAGTAGAAGTCAAGTTATAYGAACAACTTATTTCCCTCTCTTATCCTAAATTAGTAATTTTAAATCCCTTCCCACCCCTTCTATTTCAGTCTTTTAATTAATACTATTTCAAGTTTTATTCTTTTGATAAACACTCTAGACGTTCTAATGAATAAATTGTAGTTTGAGACCAGGACACCATGTTGTTTGAAATGGAATTACTTTACATGAAGCTTCTAGACAGAACACAGAAAGTGTTCAGTGATCCATTGCATTTATTCATTGGCATTACAGGTTATTTCATGTAGGCTCACAGGTGAGCAGGTTTCAGAAGTTTCAATTTTTATTTTTTTTTCTGTATGTTATAATGTGTGAATGCTTTCTGTACATCCAGACTAGTCTAGCATACTTTCTAGGTTTTGGATTGGTTGGTTGCGTTTTTAAGACTGTTAAGAGCCATTTATTAACAACTAGCGAGATTTCTTTTCTCCTTTTTGCTTTGGAATTCCAGCTATAAATAGCATGGTTTGTTTTCACATTAAAACTTATTTTGAAGGAAGTGCAATCTAATTATCGTCTCTTTTTCTTTGTTTATTTTTTTAATATAGCCTATCRTATGTTGAAGTTAACCATCAGCCAATATTAAAAGTGCTTACTTTTCTCTTACCTGTGGTTCACACAATCACCTTTCACTGTAATATTTCCTTTGCAGTAGTTCAATACATATTTGTTTGTTTCATTCTGTAACACAGAAAATTAATGCTTTCAAAAAAATACAGATTATGACATGAATTCTTAGTTCCAGAAATTCTAATTGCAAAAGTTCCAATCATTCATAAAGAGTATCAGTGATGTAGAAACCAACTTCTTTTACTGAAAAAAGGAGTAATTAAAAGGAGATAATACATATAAGCTCTTTCAGCGGTTTTTGATGATATTTTAGTAATAAATTGCTTTTACTGAATTAGACAGCAAACTGTTTCTATATTTTGTTAAATCACTATGAATTTTTCTAGTGAATCACCAGGAGGTATGGAAGATGGGCAAAATCTGGCAAACAGTTTGGATGATGCCAGTCTTATTGAGGGGAAAAAGACTTACAGAGTGAAAAATACATATTTCTCAGAAACAGGTTTGCAGAAATTATCACAGAAAYAGTCTGAAAACTCCTAGAATGTCACAAAGAGATTAGTGACAATTACCCTCGATCTACCAAGAAGAAATCCTGCTAAAGCATTCAAACTCCCTGTGGTGGCAGAGGCTCAGATCATGTGCACAGGGATAAACAGCCAATGCATGTGTCCTCAGTAAGGCTGTTGATACCATCTTATATAACATTCCTAGAAGCAAGCAAAGGAAACAGCTGAGATGAAATTTTATTTGGAAGGCTACATGTAGGTTGGTGACGCATGGTTAATGTCAGGGTGAGAGGGGGAGCAGAGGGCAGTCCTTGTGGTTGCTCAGATCCATCCTTGYTCTCCTTTTATTTTCATAGTGAACTGAAAACAGCTTATTGAATTTGCATGCCTGCAGCACAAAGCTGAGGGAGACTGCAAGTATAGAGAAGGGAGGTTTTGAATTTACTGTGATGTTAGTAAGTTGGGAGAATAGTGCAAGATAAACAGAGTGTAATTGAATAAGGTATTTGTGAGATCTATTAATGGAGGAAGGCCTGTGATTCTGCTCCTCTGTCTGAATTGAAYTTAGGACTGTCCTGGTGCAACAGCATTCAAATAACATTTCTCCAGGTGGGATTATATGCCAAATATTTAAAGAAAAAGATCTGCTTAGCATTGTGTGGTCAGGCAGGACCATATCTGAAGTCTGCTTGCTCATCCACTACATGTCACTGCCTCAGTGATCACCTACATTATCTGGGAAATAAGTCTTGCACTCACAGGTCTTAAAATTGAGCCATAATCCCAAAAAGTGTTTGACAGCAAAGATTTGAATCTCTTAAGATGACATAAAACCCTTCAGATGAATGCAGAATTTTATCTATTAGGATTTGTTTTCAGTTCTAAACAATGAAAGTATAGTATCTATAAAAATACAGAGCTATGAGAAGGTGGATAAAGCACTCTGCAGGCAACCAAGCTGTCTTTCTGCTTGCTGGGTTGGAATAACACTGGTTTGCCATATTGTGCAGGATCACTCTGAAAACTTTGTACTCAGAGGACTTTGTGATCTTACTGAGGGGTGGCTGGGTTTGGGCATCACAGCTCAAAAATGCCCAGACTGCAGGAAGCAAATTTCACCTCTGTTATCACATGCTGTTCATGGAGAAAAACCATGACTGTAGGGCAATTTGGAGTCAAGAGATTGGCTGTAACTCATTGAATTCACTCTCCTCTCCATGGGAACAGTGCCCTCTCCTGCTTTGCCAGGTGCTATCTTGCCCCTCAAAATGCATCCCCTCCTTTGCACATACTTTACATGAGGATTCAGATGGGCAGGCAATGTGCAGTCACTCAGGCCTGCAGCAGCAGAAAAGATAAAAAAAGCCTTTCATCACCAAACCTTTCACCAAACAGAGATGTCTGCAGGTTGTTCATAGTTACATTAGCTATAGACACCATTGTGGTTGGAAATATTTTCCTGCCTACTGTCCTATCTCCCACAGAGGCATTGGATAATGATTTTTAGTTTCCAAAGATAATGCCTCTAAAAAACCCCCAAAACAGTCTAATCCTACAAATTGGAATTGTCTTTGGTTATGCTTTTGTTATGTTTTTATGCTYTGATAATGAGTTTAAAAGTCTTGACTTCTGTGTTTATTTCCCAAATAAAAGTGGACCTTCTCGAGTTTTTGAGCACTCGTAGGCTGAGCAGTTGACAGATTCTCTTATATTTTCATGGAGGCTTTGACACTACTTGTTGGTAATATTCCTTTAAAATGTTTTTGATATTAGCCTCAAGAGCAACCAAAAAGCTATATTAAAAATGGCTGGGGGAAGAGATTGGTGAGAGGGACAGAGAAAGATTACAATCTAATCTGGGTAATAACATTCTGACTTCAGCTCTGAAAACAAARAAATTCATTTATCAAAAAGCCAAAACTACACCCTGGTGCAGTTGATAAATTTTCAACCACATTTTTAAACTTGCATTTCCTGTAGTTTTTAATGTCTCAGATTTGCAATTTCATACAGATAATTGAATMTTGGGGATGCAAAGGAGAAACACTGAAGTTTTTGAAATAGAGTGGTTGCATAAATGCATAAACCTGCAAATTCAGGTGAAAAGCACACCATGGACAAGAAACCTGCTGCTGGGAGATCCTGGTTTAACAAATCTTTAGATGCAGAGATTATTTAACTCTTAACTGGAGAATGAGCTGCCTGTTCCCACAGTATTTTGAAGTCAAGGCAGCCTGCCAAAATATCACAACTACTGGTTTGACTTCAAAGGAGAAAGTATTCTGGGTAAACCTTGAGGCATCTTTCCTTAGTTTTTTTTAAATATTTTATCCTTTGCTTTGTCACCTGACATGTGCCTTATTAGTCTTTTTGATTTTTGCTGCCTCTGTCTTAACATATTTCTCTCAAAGTAGATCTTACAGAAAAGATTATGACATAACAAAGATGCCCCAACCATAGGTACCAAAAGTTGATGGAATTCTTGAAGATAATGGATCTAAAAATCCATTATATACTCATGAAAAAGATCTAACAGCATCTTGTCTCTTCTAATGTTCAGACTCTGTGTATATATACAGTGAAAATCCTTCCTTAGGTATTGAAACAGCTCATCTGGTTCATAGRTCCAACACTGGCAATAATTCTATGCAAATAAAGTGGGTTATTTTGCTGCTGGTTTGTTCATCTTGCTTGTTTGGTTTAAGGGTAATTAGTTGTGTTTTAAAACAAATAGTCACTTGATTTCTACTCTCAGTGGCAGTGAGTTTTGAGCCTTTTTGGCTGGACCGTGCTACATTCAGCAAAATTCTCAGTGGATGCATTGATAAGATGTCTGTTCATTTCTCAGCAGTTGTCTTGTGAAAACTGACAGGTGACCTTCAAAGTAATTATGCGACTTTCTTTGTTCAGTTATGTTGATAGATAGGTATTTAGGCTTTCATTCTTTTCTCCAATTTTCTGTTGCTTCTTTTTGCTTCTTCTTTTTTTTTTTTTGTCTCCTCTTTGATGTTTATTTTCTGTTGAAGGTTCTTCATGCTTGATGTCCATCATTAGGTTTCATTATTATTATTTAATAATGTTTCGCTCTAAGTGATGTAAAAAAGCATGAGACTACTCAGACTACAGATATTTGAACGGTGAATGTGTGATATGAAAATAAGCCATCACAGATGCTTAAAGTCTATGCTGAAATATTCATATATCTGCCTGTTTAGAAATAAAAAACACATTTTTCATAACATATAATAAGGTGAATTAGGCCATTCAGTACATCACATTAAATTAATTCCTAGTYCCCTATAGACAAAATAAAGTAGTTGGGGTTTTTTTCTGATTTAGCTGGAACTATTAAAATCCTCACATAATTTTTTGGTTTTCTATTGACAGTCAGTAAGCATTTAATTGGAATCATTTACACTAAAGCCAGCCTGTTGATTTAAATGAGGTTCTTGCTAAGGCCTTTTTCCTCTGACATACTGCAGATGAAAAATCCTATATTTCAATACAGGCTGTAATGAAGTCTTGGTCTGAAATTATTCTGTCTCTGAGAGGTAGTAGTTATCTTTTTAAGTCATTGAACACTTGGTAGAACTGTCCAGAGATGTAACTCACCAAAGTCCCCCCTTTAAGTCAGTGTAATGCACACTCAAGCTTAACCTTAAGCTCAATCTTTAAAGAAAAAATGTCTTAAAATACCTTGAAAAGGCAGAAAAGCTAGAAGCAGACAGAAATTCAGATCTCTCTTATACYACCCTCTTTTCTTGATTATTCTTTCAAGTTTCTAGCCAATTATTGAAAAGGAAGCAAAAACTTCTTATGTGATGTGGAAAATACTGTTTAATTAAGATGCATTATTGAGATAGATATGAAGAGCCCTTCACTTAAATCAGATTTATTGCTTCCACCTTGTTAACCTTTATCCTCAGTCACTGACCGTTTTGTTACACAGTGGGCCACAGATTTCACATTTACGGCTTTTCTAAAGTGCACTTGTCAACTTCCACTATAAAACCTGACATTCATATCATCTTGGAAGCTTGATAACAAAGTGCTGCAAGTGCCCAGCATGAGGCTGAAAATATAAAAGTGTATTCCACAACACTAAGGGGCTGCCATGAGTCTCCTTTGCTAATTATCAGGAGAACAAATGGCCCTAGATTAATGTTGCACAAGGAAAACACTGCAGGTTTCTAGACTGAAAAAAAAGAAACATTTTGAAAGGCTAGTTATCTAGAGATAACTCTTGGAGTATCTCTGGCAACACTGTTTTTAAGCAAAACAGAAAATGGAAATAAAAGGCTGGTTCTGCCTTTGTCCACAGAGAAGCATAAGGAGTAAGTGAATTTTTCAGGAAGATTTAAAACACGAGAAATGCAGTCCTCAGTGAAAATGGTCAGCCCAAAACCCATCAGTTTTTAATGTGAAATTTAAAATACGTTTTTTTCCCATGTGCATCACTTTACAATTCTTTACACTAGATTTCACAAGCTATTTTCATTACTCAAGCAGTCTCCTATAGCAGATAGCCCTTCACTGTCTGCCCTTGTCCTTTCTATCTGGAGTACAATTGCATCAGGTGCATGCTTTGTCACCTTCCTGCTCATCCGCTCTTCCACAGCCTTCACTGTGTGCTAATCAGCACAAGTGGAGCCAAGAGCCCACCTAATTCCAGTGGTGACCTCCCTCCATTCAAACAGTGGATTACCTATGCTTGTTTTCCAGCTCCTMTCTTTGGAACAGTTATTCTCACATTACAGAGTTTTCCCTCTTACCACATCAGTGTTCTTTTAAATCACTGAAGAGTCACTGTAAAAAGCCATCTGATACAGAGGTGTCAAAGTAGGAAAAAAGTAAGGAATTAAGTTTGGAGAGCGCCTATCTCAGGTTTCAGGAAGGGAATCCACACACACATTCCCCCCCTCCTTGCCTGTCACCACTGTTGTCCAAGCCAAATCCATTGTTGGACCTTTCCATAAAATTTACCAAAGAAAAACARCTTGGCCCCAGGGCACTCGAAGATGGGAAAAGTGACAAAATACATGCAGTTGAAAAATAAGCAAAGCACATAATGTTTGCTTTCTGTTACTGCTTTGGCAGTGATCTGTGTCATCTGAGAGTTCTACACTCTTGACTGTCTTTGAGCACTWCTTCTTTAGCTGGCAAGTAATTGATTTCGTAGTGCAGGGCTTTCGAGTCCTCTGCAAAACCTTCTGCTATATTTTTTTTCCACAGGCTCATTTTTATCTATTCCCATGATTTGAAAAGTCAACATGTAGCCTGCTTTTTTTTTATATATCTTCTCTTGCATAGCAAGGATTTTTCATTTTTTTCTTCAGCTTCTCTCTCATTGTTTCCTGCTTTTGCGTCTCTGATTTTTCTACAAGCTATAACCATCCAATTTAGTCTCATCAATTCAGTATTCCTTATAACACACRCAGGAATCAAGTGTATACTTGTTAGAAGTGTAACCACAGGACTGTTCTAAGTGCATTAAAGGATGCTCCTCTCCCTGWTCCTCAGAAGATTGTGCTTGGAGCAGTTTAGGAAGATTTCACTGAAGACTGAATACCACATTCATTGTTATCTGAGTAAGAAATTGCATTCTAGGAAAAGCCCATGGAGTTCAAAGATAAGTTCACATTCATTTAATTGAAAATCAAACCCAGTCCTTTTTCTCAAGAACCTTTTTCCTTTAAAGGAAATTAGATGTTTAGGCTTCCAACAAAACTCATACATACTTTGACTGTTCTTCAGACACATGAAGAAGTTTCTAAACAGCCTTGTGCTCATGAAAATTCTGTACATACCAGATGCAATGGCACCAATCAATGCCATAACAGAAGAGAATAAGGTGTTTTGTTTTGTTTTGTTTTCCTCTARAATGTACACAGCATGTTATTGCTCATTTTCCTTAAGTTATAACGTGGCAAATTTCTCTATTTTGTCCTCCCAAAAGAAAATATTTTTAGCTTTCAAGAAAAGGTTTTTTTATTTCCTAAGGCAGCCTCTCAGTCATTAAACAATGCAATTTCAGCACAGGCAATAAGAGGATGGGGTTCATAATCCACCTTTAAATACCACATTAGAAAAAGCTGTCCTCATATCTCAGCCAAATGAGTTCAGGAGAAATTAAAGTCTTCGGGTTCACCTTCAAAATCCTCATATTTGGGTGCAGTATAACCCTTCATGATAACMAGCCTGCAAACAGGGGCAGCACACTGAAACTGCTGCTCACCCACATGAAAAGATGCTGATGAATCTCCATTGAATAGAAACGCCCAACTGAAATGTGGAGGTCTTTGGCATCAAGAGAGCTTAACTTATTTAAGGTTTTATAGCTAAGCACTGTGACCTTCAAATGGATATGGATCTGAATAGTAATGTAATATTGAAGTCATGAATTCACAAGGTGGAGAGCAGGTTTTTGGTTTGATTTTGTTGTTGTTGTTGTTTTTTTTTTTCCTCAGAGCAGTCAGGATTTTATCTCTACTTTCTGGATGGTATTAAAGGAATTTAGAGATGTTGTTGTTAAATATACTACCCCCCTGCTATTTCAGTCTTTAGGTGAGACTTCTTCTAGATAATCTTTTTTAAAAGTCTAAAACAATAATATCAGGATAATTCTTTACASAAAGAGTGATGAGATATTGGAATTGCCTTCTGGGGGAGTTGGTGGGGTCACCATCCCTGGAGATGTTTARAGGAAACACTGGATGTGGCACTCAGTGCCATGGTCTAGTTGACAGGGTGGTGGTTGGTCATARGTTGGACTCAATCATGTCAAAAGTCTTTTTGAACCTAGCTGAATTTTAAAAAATGAAGAATAAAGATATAATAATAGTGGAATTTATTGATAAAATAGTTTTTACTATTTTACAATTTCTGTTACATTAAAGTACTGGAAAAGTAAAAATATTCTGGGTAAACTATGACCAAGCCTGTGTTTATTTTGCAACTTTATGTTATGCTTGGCACTAATAAAAATTAATGTAGAGCCTCCTGTTCTTCATCTGTCTACTCAGATGTTTAGCACTAAAGTTGGACTAAAAAGTCAATCCCATCCAGGTGAGCTCTCAGCAAATCTAATGTGCTGTAAGCCCCAAGACAGGATGGCAAAAAGGTGTCTTTGACRCAATCTTCCTTCAAAAGTACGAAAGTATGAAAGTGTGCCATCCTAGGGCCAGGTTCAGGTCTTACTGTCTCATTTAGCTGTAACTTGTCATGATTTATGAATAGTTTCCTTCTCTGATTTGCTGTCCCTCAAGAATACCTTTGCAGGTTAATGAAAAGTATATGCTGAGCTGACATTTATAAAGCCTAAAATCAGAAGCCACRTAATTCAAGGAGAATGTGAAAGGTGAGCAAAGGAACTTCATTTGCTCATAACTTTCTTGGCACATGAAGTTCTCCAGAGTGAGAACTATTTCTGTATGAAGAGCTTTCCCTCAYAGAGACCTACTCTTATACAAACAAAAGCATTAGGCTTGCTTTGAAATTAAACAATGTTTACAGGCTATACTTCCTTCCAGAGGCATTTTTGATAAAGAAAAAAAATATAAATTCTGCCGCTTATCTTCCTTGTCCTCTGTATTTCTGTGTGAGAATCCACGCTGTGTTTAAAATTGGTTTGTAATTGATTCTTATATAGCCACAGGTGTCAACTGGAAAYACTGAGATAATACAAGTTTTCATTTGATATATGCAGGAATAAGAATATAAGAAACACTGATGAATACACAATTTCATGTTGGAAAAAACATCAGTGTGAACCAAGAGATATTACTGCACATTAGAAAAATGAAA
The DNA here is from genome assembly GCA_003546035.1 of Mixornis gularis. Taxonomy (NCBI): domain Eukaryota; kingdom Metazoa; phylum Chordata; class Aves; order Passeriformes; family Timaliidae; genus Mixornis; species Mixornis gularis. The sequence goes on along the minus strand of QVAJ01000152.1, from coordinate 1,031,378 downwards.
GAATTAAATTTTAGAATTAAGCTAATTAATCATCACAATCTAGTCTTATCTTTTGACCATCACACACATCTTTTAACAAAGACACATATACAGCTTCTAGCAACTACAGAGACTCAAGCACACAACTTTTAAAGTTCTTACATCTTTTATCTGAGAAGAGGAAAAAAACCACCAACTTTCTCTTGTCTGCTTTTCAACTATCAAGGGCAGAACAGACATTTAAACCATCACTACAAAACGTCTTCAGTTCCAGGTGTGTAAGGACARGCCTGTTGGGGGCTGTACTGAACTGAAAGGAAACATCTTGGGACATTTTGGGCTRCTCCTTTTGAGGAAGAACACAGGCATGCCAAGGCAGGAGGTCCGTTGTGACAGCTTCTCCCTGTGCTCCAGCAATGCTCGAGCAAAATTTCATTTTCACTCCACCTTCCTCAGTTCTGTAAAAAGGTCTGTGGAAAACCTCTTGGGAGAAGACTTTTAAGCTACCGAAGTGCAGTGCYCTCACATCTGAGCTTTGCAACAGAGTAAATGTGCCAGTAGGGACTGGCCACCCTCGTATGGTAATAACCCAGGTTTGCTGCTGATGTCAGGAAAACGTTGACTTGATGTCAATACGACAGTCATATTGACTACGTTCATCATATAAACTTAAATAAACTGATGATCATTTTCCTTTGAAAGTGTAATTCCTGTATTAGCAATTGGCATAATATCCCGATAATTTTCTGAAATGAGTGTACAGTTCACCAGTGKTGTAAAATGAGCAATACTTGAACAACCAATATTCATTTTAAGACATATGATTAAATTTCCATGCATCATAAAAGAAAGGACAAATAATCATAAATAGGTATCACAGTTCTAAACAGTTTGCAATAATTTCTAATCTCTCACATGCATAAAAAGAAGATTTTAAACAAAAAAATCAAGTATGGGAGAAAATGGATGATATCTACTTAGACACCTGAGTCTCTAAAAATAGTTTTCTAAATATGGAAGCTAGTTAGCCTAAACCTTTTTTTTTTGAAGTTTTTCATATTTTGGTCAGTAAATTTTGGATACGCTTGAAATGGGGAAAAGAAGCAATAAAAGTTCAAGAATATTTCAGTGCTTCTGATAAATTTGGAGGAAATCCCTTATTCTCAAAAAAACCCCAGCTGTTAYATAAAATGAGAAAATTCAGAAATAATGCAATCAATATTTACTTRTAATTCATTGGCTATGTTTCACTCATTCATGTGAGCTGGTTTTATTACCAGAAGCTTCAAATTAGGCATTACTCAAATGTATTTGAGTGCAACTTAAGATATTACAGTGCAAGATAAAAATCTTAATCACCAATTTAATCTTTAATGTGTCTTGTAAATATTCAGGCTATGTTAGCTTTAAGGTGCTTTAAGAACTGCTGGCTACTGAAGATTACCTTTTYTAATTGACTGCTGAGTGATTGGTTTGGCTTCTCATTAGCTGGAAGAACTTTCTGTGATCCCTAATCACTGTGTAGAGTGAGTTAATGTGTACTGCTGTGACAGCACATTTGAGATAAATGTGTTTGCATGATACAAAAGGTCCGTGATCTGTTCTGCATTATCTGATGAAATGTAGCCATGCTGAAAGGCTCTGAAAATGAAGATGTGTAACACATTTTAAAATAACTACAATGAAGAAAATAAAAATTCATTGCAAAGAGGAAAAAGCAAAAAAAATCGCCAAAACTCTCCACATAGTCTATTCCCATTTCATACAAAAGATTTATCATAACCCAGGAGATAATCAGAAATGTTTCAAATTCCCCAAATCAGAYCTTGTTTACATTTTGAGGAACTGTAGCCAAATGTACGGATAACTACTTTCACTGCATTTTCCTTGTTTAACTTATTTTAAAACATTTGCATAGTACAACAAATTTCCAGGGTACATCAGAAACATACAGATAAAACATGTTTCTCTCCCAGACCTCATTACACTGTATGATTAGAGATCAAATATTTTACTGTTTGCAGTCAGTGCACTCACTTTTATGTAAAKGGAGGCAGCTTACAAGTTGGTGTCCTGATTTTCTGGGACTCCAGAGGACCAGGGGGCTGCTGACATGAACTGAAAGAGTAACTCCCAAGAGCTGTCCCCAAAATGCTGCCTCTCATCTCTTCAACACTCTAATTGATGCTGGAACGAAAGCGATCCATTTAAGATCCAAGAAACGGAACTTTCTSTCTCCTGAAGATACTCASCAAGGAATAAATTTTTTATCATTAYTATTTATTATTTTTTCTCATAAAGAGGATCTGGCACRTTTTAAAGCTCTTACTTTAAGCCAAGGTTCTACGGTCATTATCTAAAAYTACTTTATGCCATTTGTTGATTTTATTGATGTGTGGTCCAGGGAAATTACTCAGTCAAAAAAAAAAAAAATTGCACAGTCTTTTTGATAATTTAAAAGTATGTACATCAATATATATTTGTCATTAAGTTGCACATCATGCAGCTCCAGAATGTAAGCATTTTAGAAAGAAAACTATTTCAATTATTAGATATAAGAGAAAAAAAATACAAAATTTTCTTAAGATACGTTTCTAGGAAAGCAAATAACTGATTTGCAGCATCATTGCTTCAACAGAATAGCTTGAAATATTTAACCAAGTTCAAACTGAAACAATAATCTCAGCTAAAACCTGYAGTGACCTTCATAGCTTTCAGCCTAACCTCTATTTAACATTGAGCATGTTAATGTTAATTTAAAATATTTATTATTAKCTGCTTGTCTCATTCAGCCTGCTGCCTAGTACTTGTAAAACTCCACTGGTAACCAGCTAAAGGATACCAGGGTAGTGAGGAGAAAACTAAACAGTGTGACTTCATTACCTCTTTCAACAAAGTCTCTCTGAATAAAGCATTCTTCCATAAAAGAAAGAAGCATTCCAAAATCAGTTTACATTTAGCAGGCAACAGTTGTTTAGAGCTGGAGTCCTGTTTGAATCCCAAGTTAAAACCAAAATAAAATGCAATTCTTTTTAATGGTGCAAATAACTGACCACACGGCCAAATGAAAACTTGGATTCTATAACTATTCACATGTGRGTTGCTTTCTGAAAGATAAACTTCATTCAGACAACAGTCATGTCTATACCAAAACCAATTTTTGAGTTGAATAGAGGAGTACATGAGTCAAATATACTGACTGCTGAAACAGAAAAACTCTGGCAATATGAAAGATATTTCCAAATCCAAAYTTTGTGGATTTAAAAAACGAATATATCTTAAAAAACTTTTCTTATGTTCTCTTCAAGTTGGTGTTTGGTTTTGGTTTTTCCATGACAGCTACATCACCAGCCTTCCACAACAAAAAACYCTGCCACTAGAATAAATCTTGAAAATAAGTATAGATTTTGTTCACATCTTTGAAGATAAAGCTGTTTACCCAGCAGTTATTTTTAGGCTTTGCTCTGTGTTCATGTTACAGATTTCTAACTTCAAAGGATAAGTAACATTGTTGCATTACTTGGTACAGCTATTCAAATGATTTATACTTATATGTAATAATAAAATCTCTTTTGAGACTTCCTAGAAGTATTTGTCAGATTTGTCTACCATACCTGCTATCAAGGTCTCATTCATCTCTATACCATATTTGCAATTCTTTGTAAAATTGCCTAATTTTTCAATGTCATTTTATTTCTGCTATAATTCTTTTAGGCTGAAATTCATCCTATTTCAAGTTTTTTTTCAAGGCCTGTGTACCACTGAAACACCACCTGAGCTTTCAAAGTAATGCGTTGTGCCAATCACAGAGGAAGTAGGATTGCRATATCTGAGGTTACTTATCCATTCTTTGTAATTATTTATGGGTAGCAAATTGAGAATACTTTAGAGAAAAAAAAGTGTCTTGTTTATTAAACTGTATCTCCACTATCAGAAATTATCCCTTTGTTATTGTTAAATATGTATTTTGAGTCAGTTGCTTGTGTAGGACTGGTATTAATGGAAATGCCAGAAGAGTTGATTTGCTAAAATAAAAGCCTTTTGGAGCTGGAAAAGCCCAGCCATTACTAGGTAATGATGTAAGTAATGTAATGATGTAGACATTTTCAGTAGAAGTTAAAAACTTAAAAGTGACTTATACTTTTTTTTTCTTTGTACTAACACACCATATTTGATATTTGGTTGTGGTTTTGTTTTATTTTTTTTAATTTACTTTTATTWTTATTATTAAATATGCTTAATTATATGGACAAAAAATAAAGCAAATCGTTATTTTAAAAGTATATGTTGCATTGAAGCATAACAGCTCTTATTCCAAAGTCCATACCTCCCTATTTTCCCTTCCCATTTCTTGAGGAATCCTTGTTAAAAGTGGCGCATTTAGTAGTTTTGGAAAAAACAGATACAAACATTCCTAGGCAGCAGACTTTGTCTGTGCAGAGAACTAGTGGTTCCTTTTAAACAACATTTCTTGCACATGTTGAGTCAGAAATTGGACACCTACATTTTAGTTCTTTTTTTAAAATAGGTAAACTTGACCAATCTTCCAGGTATTTTCCAGCATAAGTTTATACAAAGCATTTTAACTTTTTACAAATGCAGCCTTAGAGTTAATATGTTATGTATGCAGAAGTGTTGAAGTGTTTAACATATTAGACAAACCAACAACATTCACTGTACATTTACCTATTAGAATAAGTGTTTGCTACACTGTTAAAGAGGAATAATTACTTTTATACTTTAAGTAATTATCATTAGTAACTCTGAGAGGATTTTTAAGCTGCTTTGAACACTCGTCCTTCTTGGCTTAGTTTGCTACATAATCTTTTTAGAAAAAAGTGAGCTAAAGAGAGGCAACTAAATAAGTAACAGTGATAGTTCACAAGTATATTACTTCACTTAGCCTAAAACAGAACAATTAGTTCTCACTATCTAACTAAACTACCACGAGACCATTGAGAGGATAGAAATATCTCAGGATTCTGAAATTTCAACTGATTTGTCAGAACCTAAATACCATTAGCTTGAGGTATGAATGACTGCAATTTCTGTAAAACTCAAGATGTAGGGAAATTATTTTTTCCCTAGTTCTCCCTAATATAAACCAGCTAAAAATATTTGAATGATTCTGAKTAATTATTCTAAAACACTTTTTGAATTATCAAGATCAGTTTTTTCCTTTAGAACATGATCCTTTTCTTATTCTCCGTATAAAAATACCAATTCTTGAAAACAGGAAAACATCATGTCTCTAGACACAAKGGAACCTAGGGAATAGGTGCAGAACGAAACAGGATTTTTTTAAAGTACTGAAAACTCAAAAGAAACACTTTAGCAATAACAGAACATATTGTTAGTTGTAGTCTTTCTTAAAAATGCTACTGAATTGTATCAATTATTATTCCATAACAATATGTTTCTTTTCTTACAAAATTTTAGAATCTATGGAATCTAGAAATTGTTCTAAAATTAAAAGATTCCTACATTCAAACTATAGATAGCTTACAGGAAATCAGGGGTGAAATTCAACCTCAGTAGTGAAGTAAAGAAGAACATGATATTAGAAAGTCAAAGAAAGTTCTCAGAAGAGTATATAATTCTTATTAACAACGAATAATGAAAACATAAAAAGCTTTTATAGGATGCAACAGTCAAGAAGTATATTGTGACACTGTTTCTGTAGGACAGACTAATACAGGGACTTGGACATTTTAAACATGTTGAGAAAATTACGACTTTTCAATTACTGTTCCTTTTATAGAATGATTGAACAGTTGGRGTTGGATTTTCAATGGTCCTCTAGCCCAACCCACAACATCCAGTCTGACCTTGAATGGTTCCAGGGACGTGACATCTGTTTTATGTCTGGGCAAATTCTTTTAATGTGTTACCACCTTTTTCGTGTGTATCACCTTCTTCCTTATATCTAATATAAATGGACGCTTTTTTTAGTTTAAAACCATTACCCCTTGTTCCATCACAACGGACACTGCTAAAAACCATCCACATATCATATCCATACCTTGCTAGCTTGGGGGTCCYTGTAGGACAGGTACTATTCACTAAGGATATGAAATATCATTGTACRTAACTGACTCTATTCATATTCTGGACCTAAGATTCAGCCACGATCTCAACAAATTCTTTAGTCTGCTCCATTGTCCCGTGGCAAAGACAAGTTAGAGGTGCACACAGTAAGCACATGCACACTTCATTTTGCCCAAAGGTTGCAGGTAAGTTCCTGAACTTTCAAATTCTCTTTGAACCAAGTCCAAGTGCAGAATCTCTCAGTGTCAGTCACAGCTCTGCAAGAAATAATTGCTTTACTCACACAATTTGTTCTTGACRTTTCCTGAAGAGCTGATTTTTGGTACCCAAAACTATTTCTGAGAAAAATAAAGGAACTTTATCTCAGTTATGTCTGTATGCAATTTTCCTCTCTTTTCCAGTGTTCTCAAAGGCTGTTTCATACATTCCTGAGGGGGATAGCCTTGAGGAAAAGCAACCTCATGTTTGTATCTGTTTTTTCCAAGCTGTGTTTTACATCTTGTGGTGTCATCAGGCAGTATATCAAGAGCWTTACTGCACTTGACTTTCCTTATTTTCTCCTCACAATATCCTCAGGGTTGATAAATGGTCCTGCTTTCCTATAGAAGGCAATGTATTTATTTGGGTCTTATATATAAAAGTTTGTGAAATCATGACATTCTGCAGCAGTGACTGGAGCAACAAGCAGTGGCTCTTACATCAGTTAACCCTTAGGGGACTATTGCTGTTGTCTGTCCTCGTCGTTAACTCCTTAAAGACTGAAAATGTGTGGTACTAATAACAAGTTGCAGTTCAACAGTTTCCAGCATCAGGTTTATTGTCATGCAAGCTAAAGAATAGTATTATTTGTATTTTGCCTGTATTTTTAGTCAGTGTAAAATGGTGTATGTGTTTCTGGGAGCAAATGCAGAAGACAAACTTAGGGATAGTGTGAGGAGAGAGAATGGAAGGCATAGGAGAGAAACATAATCTGTCTTGCTTGCTTTTATGCTGCACATTTTTGCTTAAGCTTGCTGGTGCTTGAAACACTGTCTTAGTGATGTTTATTCAAGGAATCACAAGGTGAGTTCCAGGGAATATAAAGACTGGAGTCACTGCAGTAATCTTTGAAACACCTTTCATTTAACTGCAGTTGTCAGTTCTAGCTTGCTCATAAAAATAACTAGATTGGTAAGACACAAGTAGAAGAGGCTGAAGTACACGGCAGTGAGGAGCATTGCTTCAAAGCTATGAGAAAATGGATTCCAATCAGTCTAATTCCTCACTCAGCCTTGTGCCAGGGCTGCTGTATATCCTGCAGCCAAGTTTTCTGACTGCCTCTGCTACTTGAGATGCAGGCAGTCACGCTCTGGCACRTCTTTCTACTCCTGTTCTTCCACAGCTCAAATGTCCATTTCACACCAATGTCAGTTCTTTCAACGGTCCTGTAAAAAAACAGTTATAAAATATGTGTGTTGTAAGTTCTTTAGAACAGGAAATAGCTCTGTTTAATTCAGCTYCTAGAGTTTGTTGACAAGAAATCACTAACCTATCTTGCATTACAATAGAAATGACAAGTGCTCCTAATAAATGGAAAGGCATTTATTTTACGGATGCCAAACCTGCTTCTGCATGTCCCAGACAGATGGGTTCACAAATCAGTTGGCTGCAGTTTCAGAGGAATGYTGGAAGTTTATCCGATAGAGAGCTGGTGTGGAGCCCAGATCTGTCACAGGAGTGCCCCAAGGAGTTTCTCTGTAGCAGCCCCCACTTTGCCTGCTGCAATCAGTGGGCCAGAAACAAGGAGCAAATGGGATGGGAACCATCATGAAGTGCTCATCCCCTTCTGCTGTTACCAGGGATCATATGCTTTAGATTATTCCATAAGCGAGGAAGTGCTGCTGATTACTGACTCTGTGCCAAATGTATGTTTACTAACTGTTCGTCCCGGAGTATAGCTGTATTAGGAAATACATTTTTATTTGTGGTGTCATTTTATTATGTGCAGTAATTTGGTTTCAYATGATATGTCACCCAGGGGGTTATTTGTACATAAAGAGAGAGATGTTAAACTCAATCTCTCTTATCATCAGTTAATGAAATTAAACCGCAGCAAATAAATTGATGTAATTTTCTGGCACACATTAATTTCCATATCTGGGTTGCCRAAGAGCAGAGCCCACTAACATGTGCAGTTAAAAAGTGATTAAATACTGCATTTTTTGATGGCCTAGGAGGACATACAAGTAATTAGGCAGAGCATTGAATTGCTTCTGAAATATTTTGGGAAAACTACTACTGTACATATAATGTAGTTGTGTATTCCTTACAAGATTCAATTCAAATCAATTATTGYTTCCAGATTTGTTGTCACTTTGCAACCTAAACCAGCAGTTCACGTACTTCATATCAAAGAAACTATTATGGGATATTCCTTCAGCAGCCATCTGTATCACGTGATAAGTTGTTCCTCAGTTTTTCTTCCGTAACACGAGCGGCAGGATCAGTAAATCTGCCAGAAAAAACTCCCTGTGGCCGTAGATTYGTTCACCCAAACAAATGGCCCTGCTTGAGGCAGCCAGCAGATGCTGTCATCTACAACACAGCGATCTTTTTCTCTGCTCCAGCCCACACTGATTGCAACTCTGAACCTTTTAAATATACATGAATTAGAAATATTTTAGCATATATTGAGGYACCAGCTGCGGGTAACTTTTAGTTCTTCTCTTCTTTCCTTTTGCTTCTCATGATCCACAAGCTTGTCCCTGTACTGAGAATAYGTCTGTGCTACACTCTGGAGGATGGTTATTTATTTGTTTATTTTGGCAGTGATTTGCCGCCACTGAATAATTCACACAATACATTGTCATAGCTTTGCAATGATCAGGTTAGGCTGGACATTTCCATCAATTCCTGTAGGTTCCCTTTGGAAGTACRCATGGTCTGTCCTGACCCAACTGCTGGAATTTTAAATATTGCATGAAYAGCATGTCAAATCTTGAATGACCGTGGTTGTAGAATATCGGCCACCACTGAAAGAAGCAATTAGTGGGGTTTGTTTGTRATTGCAAACAATTTCCTTTTTTAATAAACTTCTCAACCTGCACTGGAAATACCACACTGGCTGATTTTCCAAACATTAATAAAACTGCAGAGAAAACAATACGCTTTTTTTCTGTTAGCCTTCTCTAGTTTTTTAAAAAACGCTGTTGGCTTTTGTTTCATAGCAGAACCAAAATTGCAATTCACTTTTCAGTGACATAAATCTGTCAATGTAACAAAAATTCCCCTTTCATTGTCCACAAAGGTAGGGTGCCCCCCACAACGTGGCTGTGCCCTTGATTGATTGTATGTTTTGGAATATCTGTTGCCTGGATAGACCAGATGCTTGTTTGTTCCTTTCTGGCATCTGTAAGCCTTTAGGAAACTGTCTTAGCTGTTTCCARCTAGAAATTTATTTGCAAAGCAGCACTTGTGTATGTTATTTTTTTTCTTATATTTATSTAATGCCTGGCAGTGAAGCACTGGGATGAATGCACTTTAGTACAGTCAGAAAAGTTGGYGGCTGAATTGGGCACTGGGGAAGGYTACAGGGRTGGCTTCTGTGAGAAGCTGCCAGAAGGTTTCCCCATGTCCAGTAGAGCCAACACCAGYCAGCTCCAAGATGGACCTGCTGCTGGCCAAAACCAAGGCCATCAGTGGCTGTGGTAGCASCTCTGTGATTTAAGAAAAGGGAAAAAACCCTCAGAAATTGCAGCTGGAATGAAGAGTGAGAATATGTGAGGGAAACAACTCTACAGTCTCCAAGGTCATTGAACAGAACACGTTTATGTGTGCACATATATATATATGGACAAACCCAGAATATTGGTTAGGAATGAAACTAATAATTATTTTCTGTAACTTTTTCCATGTATAAATTCTTTGTTAACATAGACATCAAAATGATGGAGAACAGATAAAATTCAAAAAAATGAAAATTTTGATGTGTTGCTAAATAAACATTTCTTCATCATTCTGTATATATTTGTGCAAAGAACAGACCTAKAGATGCAGGTGCAATCAAGCACAGTTTGTCCTCTAGTGATAACAATTAGCAGGGGTGTTTTAATGGTAGAAAAAAAGATCTTCATTGGAGCAAATCAATGAAAATACTTTTGAGATGAAGAAAGAAAAAATATTTTGGAAAAATACAGCTATTGAATTACAAAGATATTTTATTTAATCTTTCTCTCCTGCCTTAATTACTTTCTAGGATGTGCCCTTTTAAAATGTATAGCAGACAATACAATGCTTTTGTGCTTGTCACCGTGTGTTAGCTGTACAGCTTTATTTAGACCCTGTGTGGCTCATTCATCCATTAACTTTCAAAAACATTCATATTCTTTTGTGTGGTTTATTTCTTACCCCATGAAAAAGGCCTGTTCAGTTCAGGATTGTATCTGAGTGCCTCACAACAGCTTGTGTGTTTTATCTGTACAAATGGTAGGTTAGGAAAAAATATCTCCCCTTTGATGATGTGAGATGGCCTATGTGCCCTGTGAACACTCAACAACAAACCTGTTGTTGTAGCCCCACCTCTAGCATCAAGGTACCTTTCAAACTGTGTGCAACAGAAGAGTAATGAGTTGTATTAGTGAGATATTGACTCATATTCTTRCTCACTAGTAAGTCTAAATAAATACAGAGCTGCATTAAGCTTTCTGGTTCAAACAAGACATAAGCTATGGCAKGTCTGTCCAGGGAGCAAACAGCAGCAGCACGCTGCAATACAGAGAATATCAAAAATTTTTAGCTGTGGTCAGCCCTGACTCCACGTGTAATTATTAAAAAAAAAAATACATTATCACTGGACTGCCAAATTTTCAGTTGCTGATAAATTGTTAAAATTACCTGTTTTTGGTAGCATGGAGAGAGATCGCACCTGGCTAATTAGAGCTTCTAACTCCTGCATGTATGGTCAGACACCATCATATCTCTCTTCAAATATGTTGTTCAGATGAAATTAATCTTTCATTAACTGACAGGGATTTGCTCTTTTAGTCGATTTTATGCCTGATTAGGGCAGATGGGAGGCTGATGTTGTTTCATCATCACATGCATACAGGTCAAAGGCCCGACTATCAGAACCTGTGCATCTTCTATATCCAGATATGCCTCTTGTGCCCAGCTCCAGACATTAGCAGCTCACCATCAACTACAAATATGTTTTATACACTACACTACACACACTGTTCATGTTGAGAAAATGTTATATCAAGCCTATTTTTTTCCCCATCTAGAATAATGTTCCATAATTTATGCCAGGCATGTGAAAATACAGAAAAAATTTTGACTACTATACGGTACACTACCATTATTTATGCATAGGGCCCTTGAAGAAACTATTTWAGTGAAGTAAAAGACAAAATGGAGGTACTGGTTTATGAAGAAGCTATTTCACATATTAAACTTATAAAGCATTAACATCAATGTGATACTAAGAGCAAGTAAGCTTTTAAAAGTGAGCTGTGTTTGAAGTGGGGTTTTTTCTGCCCATCGTGTATAATGGGGAAAGAAATGGCAAAAGAGATTTAAGTGTATCCTTTTTAGTAGTTCCTTAATGAAAAACTATGAAGAAAGGAAGCAGTTTGGTGCAGAGGTTAGGAATTTACCCCCTATTTATGTCAGCATATAAGACATGAATATTTCAAATACTTAATAAGAAATGATAAACAGTTCATTCAGCCCTGAGTCATCCATCAAACAGAAGTGCATATTTATACATCCCTGCCAAGCACAGATCTTTTAGGCAGCACCTGGGAAAATTTGACTATTAAACTGCTTCAGGCTGAAGTCTGGTCTTTGATACCATTTTGTTTCCAGACCTCAAACCCAGATCTGGATTTTACCTCCTCAGCTGCAGGTTAGCTCATCCAGCCTTGGTCCACCCTGTCCATTTCTTGCCTCAGATTCTCTAATTGTTGTATAAATTCTCCCTTCTTGACTCCAGCCTGATCCAAATTGCACTCACATCTGTCTCTTCAGCCTTGGCACAGGGAGTCTGCTTTTTGATCCTCCCCCAGAATTCCAGACAAATTCTTGCTCTTTCTCTATCTGCCAGCTTTTCTGTGATCAGGTGGTCAATACTATGGCATCTGCGTTTGGCCTACATGGTACTGATTTCTATGTCCTTAAAAACTTCCTTGAAAAGATTTAAATTGTGCATTTATAAAAACCTTGGATTTATGATTATTTAACTGCATGAATATAAAAAGAAATAAAAGTTACAGTAAAGAGGTCATTTACAGTGCCTCCAAATGATTTATCTCATGTATTTCTTTAATCAATAAAGGATGGAATTGTTTTCTTTCATAAGAATCAAATGAGGGGGAACAACATAGATTCCATCTCTTAAACTTGGACTGTGTTTCATGTGCATCAACACTAGAAAGACAGAGGCCAAATTTCACTTTAATCAGTATTTAAAAGTTTGTGTAGTTTTCTGCAGAATGCTGATGACTGGACAATCCTGAGATATGTTGCAAATTTTCTGTTTTCAGGGAAGCCAAATGAGTTTAGACCCTTAAAAATGGGCTGGGCTGRGCTTCATCCCTTGTGCCAAGGAGGAGGCAGGATAGTCTGTGATACACAATGACATAACCAGAATTTTAAGAGAAGAAAAACAWTTTTTTCTTTAGATATACACTAGGAAAGGTGACATTTTAGTGAATAATTTTCTTGTGAGGCTTTCTTCAGTATGTATATGATTACATATCATGGTAACCACTGCAAATATGGGGATCAAGAGATCAAGATATAGAAGGCTTCTTTGGGAACAGAAATTTCAGAGAAAGATACAGAATAATTGTAGAAAGATCTGCTCTTTTGTATAACAGTTWGTCAATTTATTTTAGGTCTAGTCAGTGGGTGAATAATGAAAAGCAGACAATGAGAGATTCCAGAGCTTATTTTACACTGAGTTGGAGATTGCATTCAACTGGAGATGTCCTTGAAGGTACAGTGATCCATTTTGCTTAAACTTAGCAAGTCATAGAACATATTTTCTCTCTCTTTCCTACTTCTTCTACAGCAGGAAAAGATGCAAATCCCTTTAAAACCTTGAGTATTGTCCATAGCACACATTAAACACACAAGTGTAAAATAAACACACTGTAGAATAAAGGTGGAAGTTATACTATGACACACAGAGGACAGAATAGCTGTCAATAAACTGTTTAAATATAATCAATTGGATGCTAACAATATTTTAGTTTGAAATCAAAAATCAATAAAAAGAGAAGCAAAGTACAGCAGAGGTGAGACTTGCAGGCTGAAGAACCTCTCTGMAATTTACAGGAAGTTTTCTTGGCTTGTAACCCAGACATTGCCCAGAAAGGCCAATAATAAAAGGCTTTTGTATSTCATACATAACATATATATCTTAATTACCTTATTTTATTTAGTCTGTGAGTAATTGAATACCCCTAATACCCTAATACTGCTAATACTACAGTGATGTGGGATCTTAACCACAATTAATGCTTGTCCATCTGTAACCATCACAGCTATGACAGAAAGAGAAGAAAAAAAACCTCTTGTATTTGAAGAACTCATGTAATATATTTGAAAAGGATATATGTAATTAATCTCATGTTAAATGAGTCTGATCTTTTCTTGCAAAAGATTAGATTTTGAACTAGGTGAACGAATATTGCTAACTGAAATGTACTGAAACCTGCTTACCTAGGTGCCATGTGAGAACTATTATGGTCTTGAAATGTTTCTTCACAGTGCTGTTTCCAAGGYTTTTATTTTCACTGGGCCATAGAGTAAGAAGTGATGTGGCACTGCTGTACAGTRCAGCACAGTGATGTGATGCAGCACAGGATATCACAGCCAGTGCCTGTGCCCTGACATATCTGTAGGCATTCTCCATAATATCAGCAGGTAGGCACAGGTCAGAAAACAGGGAACACCTGGGTTCTTCTCATACTCATACGGGAGATGAATTTATGATTCTTGGATAAAGAAAGGTACCAGATTAGCTGGAATTCCTCCTTTGGTGGGTTTTGCTGTCCTTCCTACTGCACCTAGAAGGTGTTGCAGTGGGGATATCACACTTGCACCACCCCAAGCTGTGGTGGGGTCTCCCATTTGTGAAGTGTATATGGCATCCATGGAAACGATTGCCTCCCCTAGGTTCAAGTGCAGATTCTTCAGCTGTCTTGCTTTAAATATATTTTAAAATTAATTTTAGAAACATTTTAAAAGTTTCAACCTTGCTCCTTGTTCTAGCCCTTTCAGTCTAACACTGTAGCAAGTCCCCTGTCACCAATCTGACTYACATAGCACATTCACACGATGTGCCCTCATCCAGCATTTCTGTCTATCTTTCCACTTTATCATTCTAGTCCAGTGAAAGCACTTAGGTTTAATATCTTGAAATTGGAGTGAATGAGAATCTTGAGCTTTGCATGGAGATTCAAGTTTGCTGGTGCTCAACATAAAATGTTTTGGCCTTTTTCAATGAAATGGTATTTACAAAGAAACTTGTTTGTTACGCTCTTCTGGAAACATTTGTGTTCTCACAAACTGAGAGTACTTATTTTATTAAACACACCTGCTAATATGTACGTGCTGATAGTACTTTTTATTTTTCAAAATTCACATATGTCAGAAATTAYACCACCTCTCCTCTGGGCATTGTTTATCACTAAGTAAAYGTGAAGGAAGGCTGTTCTCCCAAGWGAGAAGGTTTGCTTCTTCTAACTGACAGTGATAAACTGTTCCTACAAAACCAGAAGCAGCAGCTTACATTTTTTTTAAGTGAATAGAATTTACATGCCCATAGTGAAATGTATCAGCTTTTTCTTTTAATGCCATTTGACAAAGCTTTAGATAGAAATAGGTATTTGCTGAAGCAGCAGAAAATGTTGGGGTTTAGTTCTGATGTATATTATATCTCATTTAGTGCAACACACACAAGATGTAATAGTGCATGTTAAATACACTCTGTAACTTTAACATTACTTTTGTTCCAACAAACTCTRAATGTTTAGGGCTAAGACTTACATTCATTTATGCTGATATTTGTAAGTCATATATGCTCAAAAGACTGAAGATATTTAGATTCTGTTGAGGTAACTTAGAATTCACAAGCTGTTTATTCCAGAGAAGATATTTGCTTACTTTCCCTGTCCYCCATCTGAACATTTTCAAATATTCCACTTAGACCATTCTGTTAAAACCAGAAGGTTTACTTTTTTTTTTGGTCTCTGAACCATAAAGGTTTTTAAGCAAATTGTTTTCCTTTAGATGCAACACAAATTGCATCAAAAGTACATTTTCTGAAGGAATAATAATCCCAAACCTGTCTTCAAGCATTAAGTTCTGTAACATCTCTGGTAAATGACTTATTTTGATATGGTATTCTCTGACCAGAAAGTCAGAATAATCTGAAAGACATTCCTGTCCAGTGATTCATCAGATTCCAAATAAAGAGGAATCAATTCTTGCCCGTGAGAAATACTGGAACTAGATCAATGGCAAAATGGGTGGGAAAATGAATACATTACTATTTGTGTGACATTAACCATGTAAAATATTCCCATATTTGTTTTTTCATTGTGCAGATTACTTCCAGTTTGGGTTCCATTTTCTTTTTTTCTTACATCCTAAGACTGAGAACCAAATTTTTGTCCTAGATGCTTAGAAGGTGATTTAAGCTATTTTAACACTTAAAAGAAGTTATCAATTTTTTATATATCATTTCATCAAACTTTAGGTGTCTCCTAGAATCCAAAGTTACAAAAAATGTGGAGTCTATAAAATGCTATTTGTCATTATGACTTTGAACATACATTTTTTGAATATATACATATGATAAAAGCCACTGATGAACAGTGAAGGAGACACCTTCAGCTATTTGAACCCATCTAGTTAATTTAATATATGGTTTAACTTCAGGCTATCTGATATATATATTGTTATTTTAAGTGCTAAATCCTTGACAGGGATGGGGCAGGGGAGGGGGGTGTGTAAAATCTAACAGTAAGGTTGGTATTTTTCAAAATGTGACGCCTTAGGTTACATCCATAACTCATCAGTATTCAGGTATGAAAGGTCTTTTTCTCAGAAATGAAGGTATATTGTACATCAATATCTGGGAACTAAGTTCCTCTGAAGATCCTCTGCTGTTTTATTGAGAAGCTAAAGTAAAGATTTTTGCTTTTAATGTTATACATGTATGTAAATGTAAAGCATCTCATTTACAAAAATCATCAGCACAACAGGCTGTAATTGGCTTTCAGCTTCAGCTCAAGTATACAGGATTGAATGCTTGTTCTTAGCAAAAGTTAATCTTCTTCCCAGATGAAAAATGAAGACATTTTGGATACTGGCAGGATTTTGATACCTCATTCKGCCTATAATCCTTTTGCAGAGGTGCTTGCATGAAATGAAAATTTTTAATATTAATTTCAATACTGAAAATAAATTTGTTTACTCAGTGGCAAAATCCTCCAGTACATCCTTTGATCCAGGAAGAAACTTTCAAACGTTTAATCCTTAGTTTTGGAAATCTTTTACTGAGACTAACTCCGACTTAATTTTATTCATCACCATAAGACTGATGAATGATAAATCAGGCTCATTATTCAGACCTTATTTTCTTGTCAGTCTATTTTTTTTCCTCTGATTCTCTTCACTGTTTTTGCCTTCTATTCCAGCAGTTTAGGCAGATAGTAGCTACTGCAACGTGGTTTACATTGAGCACAGCAGTCAGTGCACTCTGATCTTTGGASATCTGTGTAATGAAGAGCTGGGAATGCTTTCACCACCAAGCCTACCCCTGAGCTATTCACTGGCTAGAAAAATACAGTCAAAATTCATGTGTTCTTAATGCTCATTGTGTTGAAAATACTGCTGCAACATCATATAAACCACRAAACTGGCTAAGCTGAAACACTGTTTCATAAGATGCTTTACATTCAGTTCAGTGCCTTCTTATAAGATTTCTAATACATTTAATGAGATAATAGCCAATGAAATATCTTGAAACATTAATATCCTATTATTGTTCTCATTAAAACTAATCCAAATCCTTGCTTCATGGTAGCTTTGAAGAAAAGTTATTTTTTAGATGAGAAATGCAAGGAGAAATTAAAAACARATTATATGGGCTATTGCCCATATTTGTTGGCCAGCAACTCAAATATTTTCCTTGTAATGATGTGTCTTAGTTGCTGTTAGTAGTAGCAATTTTCATGGAAACTGTTGGCCCCCTAAAATATTTCACTGTTTCATTGATCTCACTTATGCTATCAGGATCAGTAAACCTTTATTGACCTGAAGGTCAGTGTAGGAATACTAGTCTAATGACTTCTCTGGAGATGAACAACATTTTGCATCAGGTAGTCAGTTTGTTCCTTTTGGAAATAAGTGGTTCCAAAAGGAAATTTATAATCATGGAGAAGTAAAAAGGTCAGATTTTCTGTAATTCTTCATATTTACAGCCAAATATGTGCTGCAGATGCTAATAACACTTTTCTACCACGTGAAAAAACCTATACAGCAAGGTTTTTTACCTACGTGGCATATATTTAGCAAATAAAAATTTTCTTCACATCCATCTGAAGTAAGTTTACAACTGTGAACAAGGATTATTTATTAAATGTATTTTTATTGCTTCCACATCTCTCATTTTCATAAACTGCCATAATATTTTGTCTAAAAGACTGATCAAGAGTTTATTAAAATTTCATTAGCCACAAATAATCAAAACAAACAAACGAAGTAAAATTAAAAAAAACACAAAAAACAATCCCCCACCAGTATAAAGCTTCCTTTTAAGCTCAGACTTAGTTTCGTGGCCGACTTCTTCATTCATGCTCAGTAGACCTACAGGAATGTTATTTTACTTCCATACAACAGCTACAGGTGTTATTTTCCACCATTTTTGTATGATTTTTTATCTTATATAGATTACTTTTCATTTGGGTTGCATTCTTTAATTTTGAGCACAGAAACAAACCTGAATTCTTTTATTTTCAAAGTCACAACAGCTGACCTGACCTTCAAACCATAAACATTATTTCATCAACCAGAGGAAAAAAAGTCATGTGAGAAGATTAGTAGACAATGGATAAGTTTCCAAACAATCACTAATTGTTAGAAGTTTAGGTATGTCACAAAATTTCAAAYAGGTATCCATTTAAGATTAAACACATTTTTGAATATTCTTCTTTCACATAGGCAATATGTGCAGGTATAAATCTTTTTTATGTTCTGGGAGGCAGCACAAAATTGATTGTTAATGAATTTATGGATTCACAATGAGAAAAAATCATTTTTTGACTTGTAAACCTAGGACCAGTTGATCAAGGAATTATTGTAAGCAATAAGTACAGAATTCTTCAATTTCATATTGGAAGATACACATTAAATGTTATATCTATTTCTTCCAGTTCTGGTGATAAATGTGTCATTTAATTCTTAGGCGTTTTTACCAAGATTTGAATGTCTGTGGTTCCCTAAAGAATGYTTTTTCAAAATAAATCTTTCCTTGCTGCCATAATAATTTCCTAACTTCTTAAATCTCTTTACTAATGCGACTGATATCAAGAATTAAAAAAACAAAAAACCACCTAACCCTAGGCTTAATAACTCAGCAGACAACTTTTATGTGTGCTTTCTTTAAATTCAGTGCGTAAAGAAACAAGAGGTAAAGTTTCTAGTGATTTAGAGTGATTCCATGGTGATGTCACAGTGGTCCCCTCTTCCTGTGCAGTGCCCTGTTTCACATTGTTTACACACACGCATTCTAGAAATGGTTTCTCTGTTTGTGACACTTCAGAAAATATAAGAGATTCTATTACTTAGCTGCACTGCAACTGAGTAGAATAGTATAAATCTCTGTTGTCACTTTGTGCTTCATTTCCCTAATCCTTTCAGTGCCACTGGAATAACTTCAGGATTCTTTTCCGAGATTGCGTGTCAGTTGGCYTCAGAGAGCAATGCCCGCTGTAATTTAGAGCACTGCTTTGGACACTGCAAAGTTAAAGGTTGTGCAGTTTCCTAGTTAAAGGAAACTGCACAACCAAAAACGTTTTTTGCTCGCATGAAAATATATTTATTAACTTTTCACAGCCAAAAAGCCGTTTCCTTTTCTCTCCCGCAGCCACCACATTTCCAGCAGTTTCCTCAGAGCACATGGCCCTGCCCCACAGCATGTAATTATCTGTACAAGGCAGAAAGATCCAGCTGTGAAAGGTATTCTGCTACAGGTAGCATATGGCTCTGCAGGGAGTCCCATCTGCCAGGGCTTCAGACGGTCTCATGAAAGGCTTCCCAGTGACTCGGTGGCTTTGAGACAGCATTCCCCCTTCTTGTGTCCCCTCACCCTGTTTTCTGCTTCCACACAGCTTTGATTCTAAGCACTCTTTATTCTCTGTCATGATCTGTTCAGCAACAGTAAAGCAGGCACTTAGAAAATGGTACCTATATTTATTCTGAATGAAGATTAATTCCCTTAAAACTCTACTTTAAAATTTACGTCTTTTCTCCTTTGCATTTTATACCTTTTGACAGAAACAGATTCATGGGCCTATTGATAAGGAAATGGAATGACCTTTTCACYTGGGAGATAGTTGGACAGTCTTTTCAGTGTAAGACAATTTACAACTTTTGCCTGTATTCCTGTATGGGGGTGAAGACTGAAGAAGAGGTGACTAAGTTTACCTGGGCCTTCTAGTTGCTATGAAAAATCAAATTTTTAGGCTAGGAACGTGTGTTTTTCAGTGCAGATAATTGTCTTTTGCTCAGTTCTTGTTCAAAGTAAAGAGCCAGACCATGGCATGGACACCTCAGTAGTATAACTGAGGGACAGCTTGTTCTTCTTTTCCCCTCCAAAACATCTTTCGTGCCTTCTTTCAAGATTCTCTGTGGTTAYTTTTCACACATATGGTAGTGTACTGTCTCATCAGTAGCCCGTCTCATAAATGACACCATGAATAATTATGAAAAATCCTTTTCATCCTCTCCTTTTCCAGTACTGAGGCAGAGTTTGGTTGTYTGGGAAGCTAAGGTGCTTGGTTTTATATTCCCAACTTCTTGTTACTGAAGAAGCTAAACTGGACTGCATCAACCATCTGAAACACAAACTGGCCAACATTCAAAGCCATCCTTCATTCCTTGGCAGAGCCAGAGACCTGCAAGGCAAAAACGAGGGAGTCAGGGAACATTTCCGTCTCYAACAATTGCTCAGAGCTTTCAGTTGTGTCTTTCTCTCTTTATTTTTCTTCCTTATATTTGTTGTATTCTGGAGGGGGGGGGGGGTGTTTTTGCATTTCATTGTTTAGCACATTTACAAAAAATGTCTTCTTGTTTCCAACTGTGCTGACGGAGTTACAGCTTGATTTCCTGTACAAATATTCTCTCAGGGGAGAGAATAATTCTGCCTGTTTAAAATTATTTTAGCCCTACTTGTCTGCAATATTTTATGATTTTGAGTTGAATTGACTTATGCTGAGACAGAAATTGGCTTAGTATTTTTCGAGGTACATAGCTACATTTAATATCTTTCAAAACTCTGTGAATGTTTTAAAGATGTCACATCATAATGTGCAAGTGAAACACAATAAACTATTAATGCAGCTTTTTTTTCAATGTAGAACACTTCTTCATGTTTGTATTGAAGAGAGAAATGGCAGGACAGTAAAATTACAGGGCAGCAATATTATGTAACTTCTGCATGCAGTTGCTTGACCATTTAATATCATATTTATAAACAGTGTAGGTTGAATTGTAAACACAACCAAATTACAGGTTTAATAAAATTACTATTTCCATCCCTGCTGAACGGATATGCTTTTCCAAAGTTAAATTAGACACTATGACTAGTATGAATATTTTCAAGCTCTTTAAAGTTTATTGTTGTCTCCAGCAAGAAACAAAATATTGAAAATAATGTTTTAAATTGTCCCTTAAAGCGGGACATAAAAACTTGCATCTGTAAATGTAATCTGCTAGCACTGAATATTTTCAATGTAATAAACCTAAACTCGTCTGGGCTCTGAATGCTTTTTTGCTTGTACAGAAATATATGGCTTTGTTAAGTGGATGAATTCTGTTGGCGTAAATACACTAGACTCCATTTCCTCTGATGCTGTGTACACTTAGGATTTTTCACCTATTATTAGGATTGACTAACCCACTTGGAAAGCCCAGCACACCTAGTTAAAAAGAAAGGTAAAAGCCTTCTGAGAAAGTCTTCCTCTCTTCCCACTTTGTTCAGTGGCCCAGGTCAGTAAAGTACCTCTCCGAAACCATTTGCAGTAGTTTTCTCCTCCTCTATTAAATTTGAAGCACACGCAGTTAGATACTACTTCTCCATGCAGATCTCAAGCCAATAGAATTTAGCTGAGATCTTTGTTGGARACAAGACACTCCTCGATGTGGGGAGACAACTGCAGGTGTCTCTGTCTCTGGAGAAGGGGAGAGAGAAGGAGGGAGGGAGAGACTGAGTGAAGAAGGCAGAACAGGAGTACACCCATTTACAATACTGTGTGCAAAACAGGATGGGGTCAGGAGGACTAGGGCTGTGCAGATTCAATGGCTTGAGAACATTTCTTGTGAGTCCTGACGAGAAAAAGACTTGGAAGAAAGAACTAGAAAGTCCGTGGAAATGCATTCCTCTGTCACACTGGGCATTGTGCATGCCAGGGAGGAATCTAAGATTTTGAGAGAAGTATGTTTATTCAGATGCTGAAGATATGGTCAATAAATCTCTTTGTCCTACACGCCACTTAGGAATTTTGATTTCTGCAGCCCCAGGATACAGGGGTTGATATGCAAGCTAAACCATCAATATGCAAGCAATGCAGCTCTACTCCATAAACTTTACTGCMGCCCTTGGCTGCACCACCAGCTGCTGCCACACTAATCCTCTCCACACAGTTACTTTTTCCCATGGCTATGGATGTTATTGGACTATTGTTCATATCAGTATCTAATCCAGGCAGGTTTTTAGCTCACACATTGATGCTGAGAACTGCCCTGCAAAGAATAACACATAGCACACACACAGGGATTTACAGATCTTTTTAATGCTCATCTATAAGTTATCTCTGAAGTTTAAATTTAAAAGGCCCAGCTACATATATAATTGAAAGTAGTACTCACCAAACAGTCATGTGCTTCATGTTCCTAAGATGCTGCAAGGAGTATATATGCAGGATTGCTTTTTCTGAGCTGAATCTTTTGCTCCTTCCCCTGTTTAGCACTTCAAGGCTCACATATTATTGCAGATGTGTYACTTCTTATTCTCTGTTGACTCAGGGTAGCATAGTTACCCTGTTGTGGTAAATACACTACCTTTCTCCTCACTATCATCTTCCAACTTAACAGCTCCTCCCCTTTGGCTTTTCACCCCCACTGCCTTTAGCTTTTTCAACTTCAGCCTGTGTAGTCRTCTTTGCTGGGTTTAAAAGGGTCAGACACCAAGTAGAAGATCCCAACATTGCTCACAATGCTGTGTAGAGAATGAGCTCT
This sequence comes from Mixornis gularis, assembly GCA_003546035.1. Classification (NCBI taxonomy): domain Eukaryota; kingdom Metazoa; phylum Chordata; class Aves; order Passeriformes; family Timaliidae; genus Mixornis; species Mixornis gularis. The sequence continues at coordinate 1,008,842 of QVAJ01000152.1, read as the reverse complement.
ATCARAGCACAATCAAAATTATGCTTTGTGTGAGTTKCATAMGGTTTTGGCTGAGGTAGAGTTAATTTTCTTCACACTGACTGGTGTAGGACTGTGGATTTGTACTGGAAAAARTGTTGATAATATAGAGATGTTTATGTTATTGCTAAGTGGTGTTTGCTCAGCATCAGGGGCTTTTCTTCATCTTTTATCACCCCTCCAGTAAGAAGACTGGGGGTTCACAAGAAGMTGAGAAGRAACATATCTGGGACAGCTAATCTCAACTGACCAAATAKATATTCCAGACCATATGGCATCATGCAGACGCGTAAAGAAGGGGGAGAAGAACAAATTGGGGGAACTTTTGGAGAGTTTTGGAGAGCATTTGTCTTCCCAAGCAAATGTTATGTGTGGCAGAGTCCTGCTTTCCTAGAGAYGGCTGAACACCTGCTCAGRAGAAGCAGTGAATGATTTCCTTGTTTTGCTTTGCTTGCATGCACAGCTCTTGTTTTCCTCATTAAACTGTCTTTATATCAATCCATTATTTTTATTTTTTTTTAGCTTTAACTCTTCCAATTCTCTTCCCAATCTTATGATGAGGGAGTGAGCAGCTGTGTGGTACTATTTGCTGGTTGGGGTTAAACCTCAACAGAGACAAAGCCAGGAAAGGATAGAGGATGAAGAGATACAGCCAACTAATTAAGCAGTTGTTTTCTAAAATGATTGTAGAACAGATTGTCTTTGGGCACTGCAAAATGAAAATAATTTATAAAGAGGTCTGAAAGAAAACAGTCTACATGTGAAGCAAAATATAATGGAATGTGGCACATTAGTAAATRCAAAGGAAATGTTAAAACTTGGCAAAAATATTGATAGATTTTATTGAAAATTATAGATAATGAGAAAAACTCTTGGTTTTTAAAGTTAAAAAYGTGGTCATCCTGGTGCAGGCTTGTGTCTTGTTGTGTATCAGTTTCATTCTTGGTTTTTATTTCTCACTTTCCTCYGCCCCTGCTTAAATAATCTTACACCCATTAGCAAATGTTGAACAAATTTGATATGGCAATAATATTTCCCAAAAATATGTTAGTCATATGTGTTTCCTGAAATAGATCTATAGATACAAATTGGATGCTTTCATTTACTCATCTAAAAGCTTTTGATGATACAAAAAATGTTGCAGTGAAAATTTATACCATTTTAAGTACTGCAGAGTACACAGAGGACAGAGGGAGAGAAYTTTAAAATACTCTAATTATGGAAGAAGATTCAGCAGGGTCTACCAAACAGTAGCAAGGCACAGTTGAATAAAATCACATYGAGACAAGACTGTCAAAAAGAGTAAAAGATGAAAGAGTTGAAGGGTACTGTTGCACCAGTGGAAATAAGATGACATCAAGATTTTTAACAATCAACCACAGGGGGAAAATAATTTCAAAAAGTTCAAGATATAAACCCAAAAAAATAAAGAGAAAGATTCTGACATTGCTAAAGTGACTGCATTAGAAATTAATTTTGGTGAATAATAATGGAGCTGCAACCAGCAAGCAAAACCAAGCTATCTGAAAGATGACTTAAAGATTAGAGTTGTGAACTTCAGTTTTAAGATGTCAGGAAAACAGACAACTATAAATAGACTATAAAGTCCTAAAGGTGAGAGGCATTCCCAAGAGGCATAGGGAGAAATATTAGGGCAGTATCATCATAATGTGGGCGGATAAATCATGGGCACAGGTGTTGACCAACACATCCTGTATTTTGTGATCTAACAAGTGTCTTCCATAATACCATTATAGAGGCTGTGAACGATATTTGAATTACATTAAATTCCATAAAAACAATGTTAAGGGTTTTAAAAATATTTTTGACCATTATTAATTCACAAGAATTTAAAAAATATTTTTTAATTAAGACACTTGTTTTTCCACTTGCCAAGTTTCACAAGCACGGAGCCACTATTTAATGTAGAAATTGGCATCCCTTCACTTGGTAGTGCTGAAGAGGAACTTCAAATGAATGTGAGCAGAGCACAGMCAGCTTGAAACAACACACAGAGAGAAAGATGGCAAGGAAAGGAGACTGGTCTTTGATTTATAAATGCTTCTCAGCAATGAATTCATTTCAGGAACAGAAGACAATCTCTTCTCAAGAAACAAATAAGCAAAAAGCAAAACAGAATAAAGAGCCAGAAGGTAAACTAAACACTTGTCTGGCTCAGAGCCTCCAGTTTGATGTCTTGGGTTATAAATAATCAAGTGCACTTGTATTATCCATGTTGTAGAGCACTAGTATTCATGAATACTTAAAAATCCTCTGACAACTGCTGATGTTTCGTCAACCATAAAGTACAAAAGGCAAATTAGTGCTGTTTTTTCACCACCCTTTGTGGGCAAAAAGATCAAAGAAGAGATTTCCATATTGGCAAAGACCTTGTCAGTCTTTTTCTCTGCTTATACATAAAGATGTGTTTCTGCAATATGACAATGAAGACTGGCAGATGTTAAAACGAAAGTCACCCCCTACATAAATTGAGCAACTTCAGGATATGAAGTCTTTCTTGAGTGTTTTATAAAAGGATTTATTCTTCTTTCATGTTTTTAAATTATTTTATACTGACAACTGGACAAGTCAATTTTTCTGTGAAATTTGCTTCTGGCGTATCTGAATTTTCCTTTTTAACTGAAGAACAGAAAATCACTATCTCTGTCACAGAACATAATTTCCCAGAATTTTTATGTTTAACATAATTACATCACTAATTTAAAGACAATATCCAGTGAGTAAAATTGCAACAGTATTGCAGTGTGATGTTATGTTCTATGCTCTATATACTATTATATTGTATACTAAAATTTAAAATGCACATTTTTCAACAGGAGGGATTGCCTTGCTGGAACAAAGGTCTATATGAAACGTTTCAGAGAAGCTCTTTGTCATTGAAACTGCAGAACAGTGTCATCAAGGTGTGAAAATTTTCCATTTACTCCTAAGTGTCCATCTCTGAATAAAATCATATCTTGAAACTGCAGTTCTGCTTATGATTATGTTGCATGTCTAAAGTACCCCACAATATAATTTCTATCCTAAACAAATTCTGCACGCATATTCCTTTAAATAAGGTTCTCAGAATTATTTTAGTGATTATTCTGAAAAGGGGGAAATATAAAATTGTATCCTCTGTGCATTTTCTGCTGTTTTATAACCATTTTCTCTCCTGCCGGCTTGTGCACTTTCCTGAGACATCGTCTCAAAATATGCACATACCAATGCATTCATGCCTGAAAGAATCTAATGGAAAGAGTGACCTTCACTTTTCTTTTCTAACAGCCCAGAGGTGAATGTAGCCCAGAACTGATACCTGTCCYCATCCCTGTTTTGCATCTATGGCTCTGGCTAAGAGCAGCTTTCTGTAAAGCCATTTACCTGAGGTGCTTGTGGACTGGAGGTCACAGGCTGGGGTGTGGTGGGCATGCCCCCAGGTCTGCAGCTTGCCTGAGCCTATGTAGACCCCGTGGTCCTGGCAGGGAAAGCTGACAGCTTTGGAACTCATGTCACTCTCCAAAACTGAGGATTCACTCTGCCTGCAACAGAACTGTGGCAGGAACTAYGAGCAGTTCTTTGAACAGTGCCTTAGTGAAAGTGAATGCAGACYATGCTGTAAAACAGGGTTAGATGCTGCATTAGGGGTTTTGTGAAAGCAGCCAGATRAGTATCCATTACATCTCCTATTTAACATTTATGTGATTAGTTTARTTAAGACTATAGCCTCTTTTTGTGGGGCAGATTTTCTCTGGATAACATTTATTTTCACCTCTCCTATGAAGAAAGGGTATTAAAATGAGAAAGAAATTTCAGTCTCTTCAGGTCTGTGACTCTAAAGGAATACAGTGTATCAAAGACCACCGAAAGGTGCCATGTGAAAAATCAAAATGGTTACAGATAGAAATTGGTTTTCATATTTTCAGCCTTMTAAAGAAAATCCACTACTGTGGTCACTTCTGAGCAATTTGCAAGGTATTTTTTTGCTACATAGTATATTCAGAAATGCTTTTTTCTTTGATTTTGGAAGGGTGAACTGAAGAATGGTCCCCATGTTCCCACCTGCTGAAACAATCGGTGTGATTTGAGGTCATCRGAATGCTGAGGTGAATTCAGCAGAAGTGACAACTGTATTTTCACCAAACAAAATTCCTAGAAAACATTTAATATATAAACAGGTAATAACTTTCTCTTTTTTTAAAGACTGTTTTGACATACCAGCAGTCTTAATGCTAAAAGCTGATATCCCAAAGTTYCTTCATTTTAGTGACCCACATATGACTATGCTGGAATGCATAATAAAAAGACTAATTTTATAGAAAAGGAGCTAATTAAAAAACCTTTGGGTCTGCTGTGTTGTAAGAAGGTGATACTGTTGAAAATAAAATACTTAAGCATTTACCTATAAATGGAAAAATCTGTTAAGATACTATTGATTTTGCTGTACAGCTGTTGTAAAAGACATTAAATTTCTCTAGACATCTAGAATATTTGGCAAAATGTATGGCAATATTTAAGGTTACAGCACAGTCCACAAGCTGGCAATGAAACCTTCAGGAAGCCTGAAAGTTTTTGATCCAAAACTTCATGAAGCCCATGCATTTCTTGACTTATTCCCTTAGCTCTAGAGTTTCCAAATAATAGAGACAGTAGCACTTTAGTCCTATTGCTATACAAAAAAATTTCCCTGTTTTCATGTGTTTCATGTGTTTCATGTGTTCATGGTTTTCATGTGTTTCCTGAAATAATTCTAATTTTTTTTTTTAAAGATTCAAATCTCACATATACCCTGCAAGAAGGTCTATTCACTTGCTGTCTGTTCATACTAAATAAGAGAATGAAAATTGATTTTCACTCAAGTAAAATAAAAAATGAACTCTTTATAGCCAACTGGCTATAAAGAGTATGTAACAAATATATAACTGGCTGTGTAGAGCATATAACAAATTCAATCATTTCAACATAACTTTTACAATGCTTTTTTCGTAATTTTAACCTTTCTTTCACCAGAGTATTAATTTTTCTGCCAATTTATCTGCATAGTCCTTGAGGGCATTACAGTCTCTCAAGAATTAGTGATTTAATATATTGGATTTCTTGTATTTTCTTATATTTCTACTAAAATTGAGCTACTTTACTGGGAAGGGGCTTGCAAGCCCTTTACAATGTTTCATTTAACTAAAGATCAAATACCATGAGGCTGGAGAAGAACCTTGTGTATGAGTCATCTGGGCTATACTTCTCTTTTAAGTTAAAGAATATTAAGTCACATGCAAGGAAAAGAAAAGCATGTGTTAGTAAGAATAAATAAAAAKCTGGCACTTGCCTTCCTGGTTTGCTTTGACTGTTTTAACTGGGGGAAAGACTCCTTGGTTTCCCAGATGCAAGTCCTGTGCTGTTGAAGAACAAGCAAATGCCCCTTAAGCCTTGGGACATGCATCAAAACAGTTCTTTGGTGTTTTCAGCTACTTTAATTTATGTTTACACAAATGGAGACTCTTGAAAGGACTTTATTTTCAAAATACATTTTCTCAGTAGTTTTGTTATAATTCAGTTCAAAGGAAGAGTCTATGGTAGGACTTCCAGAAATGAGGCACCCACTTACAATGAATTTKTAATCCCTTGACCAGAAAACCACTATCTATTCTTATTAATATCTCACTAATCTCAGCAAAAAGAATAAAAGCCATCCCCTTACTTTAATAAAGTAATGTTCTCAAAGACAATGAAGGATAGATCAGTTCCAAATATTATTGTTGTTTCATCCTTGATATTTCACAGTGTATGTGCTGAAATTGTGCTCTTACAGTCTCATTTGATCTAGTCCCACTTAGTGCTTCACTGTTGACTAAAGGCTTCCCCTTTATACATGCTCTACTGTTCTCTGCTAAGATTTTTTGATGGGTGTTTTTCCTTCTGTTTTGTTTAAAATATTTCACATTTACAGCTGAAACCCCCAGACCCACAAATACTACAGTAATTTACACMTTTTCTCCTGCTCTGGAGCTCCCAACATGAGAAAAAAGTGAACCTGTTGGAGTGAGTACAGAGAAAGCCACAAAAATGACCAGAAGGCTGCAGAACCTTTCCTGTTCTGAGAGAGGACCAGGTTGAGAGAGCTGGGGTTGTTCAGCCTGGAGAAGAGAAGCTTCAGGCMGACCTTGCAGAACCTTCCAGTACTCAAAAAAGGCTCACAAGAAAATTGGAGAGGGACTTTTTACAAGGGCATGTAGTGACAGGACAAAGGGGAAYGATTTTAWACTAAAAGAGGAAAGGATATTAGGAAAAAATTATTCAGTGTGAGGGTGGTGAGGCACTGGAACAAGTTGCACCAAAAATCTGTGGATGCCCCATCCATGGAAGTGTTTAAGGACAGGTTGGATGGGGCTTTGMGCAACCTGGTCTAGAGGAAGGAGCCCCTGCCCATGGCAGGGGATTGGAACTGGATGATGTTGGAAGTCCCTTCCAACTCCTGCCATTCTAATGRTTATTTGCCCAGAAAAAAAATAGAAATCAATTTTCTCCCTTGGAACAACTAACTGGAGATTAAGTTGCTCTTACCTGCAGCTAACACATGGTGGGAGAGAAGCAGTTTTTAAGGCTGTTTGTACACAGCCAAGGTGTGGAACCAAGAGTGACTGTCCAACATCTGTCCAGTATCTCTAAGAGAGGAGTCAGTCAGCCACGAGCTGGGAAGCTGCTGCTGTGGAGCTCACGAAGGATGGAGGCAGTTCAGCGTCCTGTGGCCACTCATTTCCTCGCAGCACTGGAATCTTAACCTTTTAGGCAAGATCCTTTGCCTCAGTGTGATCTCGCTTGTTTGAGCAGGATGCATTGACACAAAACATGTGTCTGCAGAGCTCTGGAGGAAATAATAGGATACAGCCAGTTTTCTGGAAAACCGATTTCAGAAATTCTCTCAGGCAGGTAATTACTCCTTGTGCTGATCTTATAGAGAAAGTCTTATCCAAGACAAGCAGAATACTAAAGCTTTCTTTATCCATACATAAATGCATCAGAATTGTTTCAGCATCACCTGGTCTTTTAATTGTTTCTAGCTGAAGACATACATATACATAGTAGGGAAAATTACTCAGATCCCCCACAAATATCATTGACTGGGACTTGAGATGTAAATATTACCACATTATTGTATGTTAATGTATGTTAATCTTTGTTAATTTGAAACTCCCTGTATGGGATTATGAACTTGGTTTACTCATGAAACTTTCTAGAAATTTATAGTTTTCAAAATTATSAACTTAATTAGCTTATTTTTAGGGCTACAGATTCAGAACTGTTGAACCTTAGCTATGACTACTAAAATGAGAATGCACAAAAGAAATATTTGACCTCACAAAGTTAATGATCCCTTTCACTAGAAAAAATTTATATAAATTTTTTTCACTTTTTCCAATTTAAATAAGGATAATTAAGTAATATYTCATTTTTCAAAATGTCCTTTATATCCAAGACTAATCATTTCCCAATCACAATTTTACTGGTAATTTTTTATTGTGTATTTCTATAATTGTATTAAAATTGCCTAATCAAACTATACATGGAATTTCATCAGTACCAATGTCATTATCATGTGCAAGAAGTGATGCCATGTAACTGAAGGTTAATTGTGGAATAACATCACCATTTGCTACACAATTAGGACTTGAAAATCTGTGACAAGATTTTGAAGTCTCACRTAGCCACAGAGGAGCTTCATTCAAGGGCATTCACAAAACAGACCTGAGAGCAGGTCTGGAACAGCCTGGAATCAGAACAGGCACAGGGAATAAAAATGGCAGCTCTCACAGGCTGAGAGAATAGAAGCAAGCATTAGAATTGCTAAGGAAGAGTGTATCTGGGGAAGGCAGAGCACTGGGAGAGCTTGCCTTAGCCATCTATTGATTTTCTGATGTACCAAGTGGCACAGAKGAGAAAGGATGTGGAATTGAGCCTGAGAGAACGGTGGTGTTCATGCAGCGGTAATTAGAGGTGAATTATCAGGCTGCAGAGAGGGGAATACCTGTGGATAAAAGTCCCAGGCTTATAGAAATTATTATTTGTAGGGCCAGTGAAGAGCAGTCTAGCTCCTGAATGGCCCATTAAGCTTTGAGCAGTGAGGGAAATTGGCGGAGAGGCTTTGCAGATAGAGCCGGAGTCTCGTCAGGTTAAGGTGAGCACAGAGCATGAAACCCACTTACACCATCACTAATGGGGAACTCTAATTCAGACAAGGCAGTCCTCAGCTCTCTGGCAGCAGGGGGCGACAGGGTTTTAAGACCTGTCCTGTTTCATTTCCTCAATTTTAAGACCAGAGGAAACCAGTTTCTTGTAAGCAGAGCTATATTCAGCTGCTGGAGTCACAGCTTAATGGATTGCAATGGTACTGCTGGGAGGACACCACTCCTGCTTCTCTGGTGTGGGGAGGGAACTCACAAGTGAGACAAGCTGAGAATGCCTAATTTGAGAAAGACTGGAAAGAAAGCTTGCATTGMAATTTGGTGTTTAATGTCCCATTCCTAGCACCTTTTCATTGGATTTTGTGACTTCTAAAGCAAAGCAAACCAAAATTAACAAACTAGAATTGCGCATTTTATAAGCTTGCTGCATCTTATCAATATTATTCTTACCCCTTGAATAAGGTCCAAAATGTTAACCAAGGAAAAAATTCAATCCAAACTTTTACTTGGATTTAATTAATTAAGATAGAACTTTGCTCTGATTTCAATGATTGCTGTAGCATCTCCAAGCACCACTTTAGAAAATAAGTACAAAAAYTCCTAGTGCTGATATGCAGCTATTTCAATTAAGAGAATTTTAATATGGAAGAATTTCTTGCCATTAAAGCTGTGTGAGATCTGTTTCTTTCTCTAAGAGGATTTCAGTGTTCCCTGCAAGTCATCGAACTTTCTGACCCATGCCAATGCCATTAGGAATCAAATAGTGGATTCCTACAGGTTGCTCAGATGTAGATGCAAGGTCTGCATATCCTGATCATGCTAAGTGTCATGCTTATTCTAATGTATTTGTGTATAAACTGCCATGAAGGACTGGCATCTTGARTTCAACTCTCATGAGAAAGCAACAGGGACTAAGATGAAGAAGTCAGAGAAAAGAATACGAATCAAAGTCTGAGGAGAGTAGGGGATCTCTTTATCCTCTACACCCTAGGAAGTGCAAAATGTAAGAGGAAGTTTTTTCTTGCTTCTGATCAATGTTGGAATATTAACAGTGTTTTTTCTTTCTTCTGTAGTCAGCGTGTTTGGTAATTTCTGGCAGGTTGACCCTGACTGGATGCCAAGTGCCCCTAAAGCTGCTTTTTTCACTCCACTCCTGCTGAGGATGAGTGATTTTGTCCTCTTAAGGAAATACCATCAATGGTATTAGCAAAAAGTAGGTTTGAATATGAGTTTATGATAATGCTATTTTTAACAGAGTTCAGTGATAGGGTTTGCTCTATTACTTACTACATAGATGAAGCATATGTAGGATGCTGTAAAGACATGGAAGGTGTCATTGTGGCTTTGTTTTAAAGGTGTAGGACACTTCCTATTTGTCTGAACACAACATTAAGAGACAGCTGCTTTTATTTTTATTTCAGACACAGAATATTATTAAACAAGTTATTCTGGTTCCTGTTGTGGTTTAACCCCAACCAGCAGCCAGCTAACCCTACCTTAGCCCAAAGTAGCACATTCCATCTTGTGAAGACATGGTGTTTCCTCAGCTTAGTTCCTTGAAAACAGAACTTACTGAACTAGGGACAAAGATAGTATAAAATGACTTTCTTCACTTAAGGTAATACTTAAGAAACAGAAATAYATTTAACATAAGGAATAGAAATCAAAGTGGGTTTCAATTTGTTTTTAACATGCCTAAAAAAATTGCTGTATCCTGAGAGTGCATTATACTGCCTGGAAAGTGTCTGCCTTTTTTGTTTTAGATTTAGCTATTATGATACTGCTTTGTTTAAAATGTAGCACTCCTGTGTTTCATTCACAGTCCTTGCAGTGGACTAAAAGAGTGTTTTCCTTAAGACTCATAGCCTGTATTTCATATTTAAAACATGAACAATAAAATTTTGCTGCCATGTGGTGGGTTGACCTTGAGTATGAGATGCCTACCAAGGTGCTCAATCACTCCCCTCCTCAGAATGACAGGGAGGGGAGAAAATAAGATGGAAAAGAAAATGTGTGGGTCAAGATAAAGGCAGGTTAAAGAAGCAAAAGCAACCCTCACACCTTCTTTTCTCTTAGCTTGTATGTCTGATCAGTCATTACCTGGTATGGAATATTCCTTTGATCAGTTTGGATCACCTGTCCTGGGTATGTCCCTACATCCCCTGCCAAGATTTTGCCCAACCCCAAGACTACAGGTGTGTGTGAGGAGAATGTTAGCAAGGCAGYCCCGATGCTGTGCAGGGAGTGCTCAGCAGTAACTAAAACACCGGTGTGCTCTCCACACCCTTCTAGCTACTAGTAAACAGCATAGCAATGTGAGGGTTGATATGGGGAAAATTAACTCCATCTGAGCCAGACCCAATAGTCAATATTAAAGAGAAATGTGATCAGAAAGCCACAGCTGCTTTGAACTGAAATTATTCTTGTCAACCTGTCAATAAAAAGGTTGAATAAAAATRTCTTTAGAATATGGTGTGGAAGATACACTTCTGAAGCATAAAGAGATTTAAAATGTATTATTGAATCTCGTTTCTTGGGAGAGAGAATTAAAATGGGATAAATCCTTTTCAGACAAATAATCAGGGACAGTGAGTTCATAAAGAGAAAACATGCAGCATATCATCCTGTTAAAATGTGTATAAACAAGATTGAAGCCTATAGCAAGACAGTGAAATGCAGATGCTATGTGAAGGGACTTGTAAGACTTGATTCTTGACTCAGAACTGTTAATGTCATTGAAGCCATGGAAAATGGAAAGAGGGATACTACAATCCTCTATTCCCAATAATGACCTAGAATTAKAACTATAAATGGATATCAGCCTGCAATTTAGAAAGGAAGCAATGTGAGTTTCCTTGTTGCATTGCTCTTTCAACAAGAAAAGCATCCACTTAGCAGCAGTGGTACAGCTCTAAGCTCAGCATTAAGCCTTTTAAAGTGTCACTTTTTTCACCATTAATCTAATGATAAGAGAGAAAAGCAATTGCGAAAGTCATTCTTTATTGCAGCATTTAGCTTCTTGAAACTTCATCAAAATCAGGAGGGACCCGTTTTTGCTGTGATTGCCTGACCCAGAATCTTTAATCCCGTTCATTAAAACCATGCCACTGTGTTTCCTTGTGAATTGCCTTCTGAGCTCCAGGAAATCACCAGGCACAGAGGCAGAGCAGGGCTGAGGGCTGTACCAGAGCACAGCTCTGACACCTGAAGAGCACAATTCTGCACTGAGGAGGCAGCTGTTTGAATGTGAGACATAAAACTGACTTCCCATTAATGAAAGAGAACATTAAAAGAGTCATTTTACTTGATTAAGTCATCTGCTTAGACTTCAGATCAACACAGCAGTTTTCTTCAGTATTTCAATAGCCCTTATAGTAGCATGTCACTGTGATTCCAAACTGATAGAAAAGGTACCAATAAAAATTGGGTTTTTTTGGTATTCTCTATTCCTTCAAAAAGCTTTCACAGGGTGTTTGGGTATTTTAAACACTAAACTTTCACAGTAATGTTTGAGAAATATTTGGAATGCTAAACATATTTTAACACTGTAAAGGTTTCCTAATGCCAATATTTACTTAACTTCCTTATTTCCTTTCTTCCTTTCCTACCTACAAATAAAAGGGTGATTGATATTTTACAGAACAACAGCAAAAAAAGGGCATTGGTGCAGAGCTTTATTTTTCTAGGGGAGGGTTAAATGTATCAGCATAGCTCTAGCTAGCAGAAGACAAATATAAAATTGAATATGTAAGACCTTAAGCGATGGTACAATGAATGAGAAATAAGGGTTTCCCTATCTGACCAGTTATTATTCTCCCATAAGCAAGATTGACAGAGGACATGGATATATTTGCCTGCAGGACTGTCCCTCCAGGAGCAGAGGTGACAGCAGGCACTGCACCCTCCACCCATTTCCCTGAGAAACTAATGATCTAAAGAGGTCAGCTCCTTGCCATGGTATGTAAGGGCACATTTGCACAAACAGCACAGGCTTGAAGGACCTTGCTGTCTCATCAATAATAATAGGTAGTTCAGCTCAGACCTGCTGGCAGGAAGCCAGCTCAAAGTGTGTATTTTGCAAGTGCTGCTGGTCAYKYTRCTGATGAACTGGTGGGCTAAAACCTACTTATGTCATAACTTGACCACTGGACAATAAGCTAATTGCACTCTGGAGCTTCACAGTCCTCCAAGTCCCAATTCCCATAGAAGCACACTGATTCAGTTTATCTTAGAAATCAGGAGCATCTGAAGGTTTGCCATCTGGAAGTGTCTAGAGCACAAAACGTCTGAGGCTCTCACTGCTGACACGGGAGGGGGTGTGTTATGTCCATTGCCAGCAGGTTTTCRACATTTGCATTCCATTTCAGAGCCAGAAGTGCTCAGAGCCACAGTGCTACTGTTGCTCAAAAGCCTGTTGGAAGCTGCATAACCCTGTTGGATTCAGYGGTGAAATGAAGCAAAGCAGAAATGGTGCTAATCTATGCAGTGTAGAACATCCAGGGTCTTTATGATTTTCTCACTAAGCTGAACCTTTTATGGTATTTTTTCTCTGTGATTGTGGTCCATGGGTTTGCAGCATGCCTGATGTTTCTTCTCACTCCAGTCTCTGCTCAAGATAATTTCATATCTCCAGTGCTGGCAAAGGGCAAGGCTGTTGCCTCAGCTTTCCAAACTGTGAAGCCTGTTTGAGTTGGCAGGAAAAAAACAGGGGCTTCACTTGGCTGTAATTGCTCTCTGGTTAAAGACCAGAGCAACAGAAAATGCTTCAATTTACCAGTAAAACCATATTAAACAAAGTAAACGATCCTATCTTCTTTTTGACCAGTGTTTCTCTTATAAAAACTAAWACCCAGAAAAGAAAATTCCAGGCAGATTTTAGAGTGAGTAGATGAACCAAAAGCTCCTGTTTGAGGTTGAAAGTGTGTGTTCACATCCAGGCTTTGTTCATAATAAGGGACAGCATTGTTGTATTATAGCTGGCTTAAGTCAGTCAGGCACAGAATCTATCACTGTTCCTTATCCAGAAAACTCAGGGTGTGTTTTGCTGCATAGATTTCAAATGCCCAGATTTAAATCACCATTACTTCTGTGTAGAAACATATTAAACCAGTTTAAACAACCAGGACTTTAGTGTATGCATTTCCTTAATGGTTTTCCTGGTTTTCCTTTCTTACTTCATTGGCACAGATGGAACAATGGATGCTTCAGCAGTGTAAGCATATATTAAGCAAAAGCTGGGAGAAGAATCACCTCACACCTCCTACCTGTCATGAAAAATTCAAAGTAAAACATGCAAGTCAAGTATGCAGCTAAACCAAGCTCTTCAACTCCAAAGAGGCTGAGAATCAATAGATTTAGGAAGAAAACAGTAAAATATATCTGAGAGTAATGACTSTACTGACAGTAACATGGCAGCGCTCTTCTCAAAATAGTATTTAATGTATTTTCTATCTATTATTTTTTCTATGACTTGGCAGTGCAACCAACTCTTTTTATAATGCTGAACTTAAAGATAACAGTGTCTCCTTTGATTAAGATGAATGAAAAGAAAAGCTGTCCTGAAGTGAAGGTATTTCAGATGGCAAGATATTAACAATAATATGGAAATATATGACATAAAAAGAATTTATGGAACAGAAAGAGAGTTCCTTTATCTGTCATATAAACTAAAAGTTCTTTTCAATGTATGAACACTTTTTTTATATAGTTTAAAAGCACTCTGGCAAATTTCGGCTGAGCCTTTAACAAGAAAATCAAATCTTTATATACAATCTACCTGAAAAATAAAAGGTAACTTTTAGTACTGTCTCAGATCATCTTTGATATTTTCTCAGCTCTGCAKCACTATTAACAAAATTTTGCCTCTGAAAAATTCTCTGTGTGTTACACTTCATGACAAATGAGAGGGAAATTGCTTGCTGCATTCTTCAGGAGGGCATAAATATGATCAGGACTCAGGTCAACAAGGGCTACTGCAAAGCCTTCATGCTGCCAGCCCTGTGTCTGCTATCCTCATTCTCAGTGTAAAGTTAAAGCTGTCAATAGCTGGACTTCAGAAAGCTGAAAATACTATGTGTGCTGTATAAAAGTTATAAATTAATCATTTTTCATTTATGCTCTGGTGAATATCATGTAAAATCTTCAGACACTAGAGGTTTATCACAGTTGCTTTTGGAGTGATTTGGAATGRTTGTCAGTAGTGCAATTGCATCCTATGCATAGTGTATGATGTCTCCACAGACACTGGCTAGGATTTTGTTTACTTTTATCTATGCTGCTGTGTTCCTTGGTTTCATAAATACAAGGTAGTTTTCTCACTCTTTCTTTCCTTAAAGTAGTAATCAGCTATTTTGTTTTCTGTTTAGTTTTACTGTGTTTCTTTGATTAGTAAAACTTTAAAGTCTGTAATATATTTCTTTGTGTCAYAAGACACTGTTAGGACTGTATTAACACCAGTTAATTCTTGTTTGTCAGCACCATGTCCTTCTAGGAAGGCGTCCCAAATTGATTTTCAGTTTTAATGCAARGATCATAAAAACTTTATTTTCTTTTGTTGTCACTAGTGTACACTAGTAGGTAATGCAGAATCTAATTGTTATGAAACTCAGAAAGTAGAACAGTTCTCAGAAGATTAACTAAAATCAATTAGCAGAGGGAATGAAGCCACCATTGGTTTTTGATGCTCGCCCCCACAAATACAGCCATTCTCATTCCAGGACATAGAGGGATTATTTTCATGGAAAAGAATAGCTGGCTTCTGAGCTTTGACTGCCAACAGGAGAGTCAGTTAATTTTGAAGCCTCTGTGGATTTTCTCATTTAAACATTTTTCTCTGAGGGAGCACAGAGAAATAACTGAAATATTTAATATTTTAATATGAAGTTCTTCTAGGATTGTTGCTTTCATTTTTTAAACTTTTTAAAATTTGTTTGTTCATAATTTTGGAAAAGTTACATAGAGGTGAATATTTTGATCCAAATACTTTGCTTTCAAYACAAGCTGAGTGAAAAGTGATTGTAACATCAGTATTATGTGATGTTTTGCTGAGCTGGTAGCAATGAAAACCCATGTTGCATTTTGTTCTGCTGTAAAATAAATGACTACTTAAGAGTTTATGGAAAATAAGTAATCAAATCCATATATTTTTGTAGGAGTTTTTCTTGAGAACAATCCTAAGATATGCCTGGTTTTGGCTTCTTCCAAATATGCTTTCACTTTCTTTACCCCTTTTTCATACCCTTTATCTTAGGTACTGGTTTTCTTTATATCTTCTGAATAATATAAAAAGAAAAGCTTAGCAAAATACCAGTTTTCCTCATATAGCATTCACATTTTAGTTACTTTATATGTTTTAATTTGATTGTRTTCTTGTTTTCTCTGTGGATTTAAGGTCACATGTAGTTTTGAAGAGCACAGGGAGGRCCCAGACATGAAAAGGCCCTTAGTGTTATTTCCAATGCACTCCCAGCCCACACAGCATCCTGTATGTCCATATGGTACTATAARTAGCTTTTCTTGGACAGATATCGCGTATGTTGAGATACTGATTAAATTAATTCATCACATTCACTTCCATTTCCCCACGGGTTTCCATGCGCCCATGAGTGACTAAGAACATCTTTCCATCCATTAGTTAATGTAAATTTTAAGACAAAAACTTACTATTTTTTAGTTTGGGGCTTTTTTTCCTCTTCATTACTTCATGTATGTTTTCTTGAAATGCAATATTTTTATTACATTGATTCAGATACGATATTTAACAGCTAATTCCCATTCTACTTTTTTTACTAAGGGTGGATACTGGAAAAATGTCTGCAAGAAGCATAGAAATATTTCACTGAGATTCAAAATATCCCTATTTCATTTACAGTGAGACTGCCTGACAGTTCTTCCCGCATCTCTTTCCATATTCTTTTTGTGCAGATAAATTTGGYTACTATTTTGACTTAAATATTTGGATGCAGGGATCTGAATTACTGCTTACATTATTTCCAAGRAGTAAAAAATAGCTGTGATCAGCTGAACAGAAAGCAGCCACGTTACTAAGACGTCAAATTCATTGCCTAGGTACAACTTCTCCTAGTTGCCCTCAAWACTATTTTCAGCAGCTCACAACACAAAGTTCAGCTGTAGCTGGAAACCTCTGTGCAGCAGTCTGGTCRCTACATTCATCTGGCAGCTCCTGAACAGATACAGCTAAAAAGACAGGATGTAACAGTTTTTGGAGTCACCATGACTTTAGTACAGCCTCAAAAACTTCCTGGCACACTTTGCCATATGTAAAATTGATACCCAACCATCGCCATGTCATAAGAACAGTTGTGATATCTGTGATGGCATTGTTAAACCTGGGGGATCAATCTGGAACACTGGCAGTGTTTAAGGGTAAAGGGAAACTCCTATCACTCCAAGAATCCTAAGATACTGCTGACATCTATATTTTAGGCTCTTGTAAAATAGCTTCCAGCTTTGTAGACTCAATAATGCATGGCATAGGGACATAATACAAAACACAATGATGCATTCATATGTTCTTGTATCATATACAAGTGTAAAAYTCTTTAACAAAAAGCTCGCTTTTAATTTGTGTGTACATATTTTCCTACCCCTAGGGCTTGTTTAAATTCTCAGTATTGTATTCAGCTTGAAAAGAGCACCAAATTATGATGATAGCTCCTAAGCCAATA
Organism: Mixornis gularis; assembly: GCA_003546035.1. NCBI lineage: Eukaryota > Metazoa > Chordata > Aves > Passeriformes > Timaliidae > Mixornis > Mixornis gularis. The sequence goes on along the minus strand of QVAJ01000152.1, from coordinate 991,957 downwards.
CACAGAGCATGAATTTTCDGATTTCTGAATATTTTTAAGTAATTTCTTGTGATTTTTCAAAGTTGGGTAAATAGATTTACAGGAGTTAAAAATCCTGCTAAGGAACACCACATTGTGAAGGTATGTATTTATGAATACAGCCTTATTTAAATCCTGAACAGACAATTAGCACATAAATTGCCACTTGTACACTTTTTCTGTGACTTTAATTCTTACTACTTTAATTCAATCTTGCAGACTATAAGAGCAAAGTAATAACACCACTACTTCTGTAYGACAAATGAATGGAAATTTTAGCTCAGCTTAATTCATTTCCTATTAGAGAAAATTTAACACACAAAATTAAAAAGAAATATCTTTGAGATTGCACAGTTAATTTTGCTTTCTTTCTTCCTTTTCTTCTGTCTGATTCTGCCTTATCAATGAAAAACATTTTTCTCTCTCTCCCTCATACACACAGTACACAGTACTCTTCTAATTTCAGCTATTACTGCAAGATGKAAATCAAAGCTGCTTTGACATGTTTAAAATGTATTATTAATGCATACAGGTAGAGGAAAAATGTCCAGAGGATATCATCATTTTGACATCTATTTTACTGTCCTCTGCCAGGCAATGAATCAAAAATGTCTCATCCAGAAGATGTTGTCAGATTTCTATTACRGTTGATGGAACTCTTTGTATGATGTCACTAAATGAAGAAATAAATCTATTTAAATGCATTTAAATAGCTCACAGATGCGTACCTTAATCCTACGCTTCCTGGAGTTGTGTTGTCAAACCAAAAATATTGAGGATGCTGAAAAACATACCTCAAGGTTGAAGATATAGGAAAGGACATGCTGTTATTGCGATGTGATAGAATGAGAATTGCCAGTCTCTTCAGTTGCTCTATAGAAAATAGCACATCCCAGATTCAGTGATGGAACAGAAGCAAAATTGGCTTGTATTGGCCTTTGTGTCTGGTTTTCAAAAGTGCTTCATTTAGCCTTTCTCACAAAATCTGATATTGAATCGCTGACATAAATTACTCCMCTTCCCTGAGAATCTTAACAAGCATTCAAGTCTCTCTAGTTTAAAAAATAAAAGAGAAGAAATGATTGATCTTTAATATATGATTAATCCCTATAATAAAATATATCTGTCACTAATAGATCCAAGCATATATCACAAGTTTTACTTAGCCAAAGGCATTATTGGAACAGAAAAATTTGCTGCTGCAGTTTAGCTTAGGTGCTTTAACACTTCCTCCAAAGTTATGATCTGAATATTTAAATCAACCAAATTTTTACTGTTTAGTTCACTAATGAGGATTTTTTACAGTTACAAAAAATATTCATGTTCATTCCTCTTAGTGTTCACCTACTTTGTCTTCACGCAAAAGAAAGACAAAGATAAGCAGTGATAATCCAGTGCCTAAAATGCAGAAGGAGGAGTGGGAAATACGAACTTTTGCCCTTGTTTTAGCATTTCCAACAAATGTTGCCCAGCAGCTATGCCAGGCCAAACTACTTTTTTCTCTGCTGATAGTGTTGCATGCATCCATTTACTCACAGTTTTCTTCAGAAGGACTTTGGGGGTAGTGATCTGAGGGAAACATTTTTTGGGACAGGAGCTCAACCTCCCCATGCAGAGATGGAAAGGCTCTAACTTCATCTGTCCTGCTGCACTTCCTGTGCCTGTCCATGGTAGTTCTGTCCACGGTAGTTCTGTCCACAGTCCTCATACACTTCCAACTTTAATGCTGAGACTCAGCATCTCCAGTAGTATTCAACAGTATGACTTTGAAAAATTACAAAAGTGACCTTTTGAAGATTTGTGTTTATCCGTTGTGATTTGTAAGGGAGTGGTGCTCTTTAGAAACCAGTTTACATAACTATTGTGGGCATGTGTTTRTTTAGACTCTACTCATCTTTGCAGAGATATTTTTATTGAGGATGCCTAATCATATAAGCATATGAAAAGTTATTCTATGAAGGAATATGTCAGCCAGATATTTACAGCAGATTGTGACTATAGAACTAATCAAATGAGACAGCTTATAAGGAGGGTAGAATAAAGTACCATGTCAATTTGTGTAACTCCAGCTGTATAAGAATGCAGTTAAGAATTTTGCCTAATTTATTTACAGAAAGATAACAATGAACATCTTCTGAACAGCATGTCAACCATTTGCATTTGGTTATTAAGAAATAGGAAATCTAAGTGTAACATATCAAGAAGCAGCATTGGCATGTGGAAGTTGTAGAGGTCAGGGAAAAGTATCTCCTTTTGAAGGATTGCCTGCAGTTAAGTTTAGTCATGTCTTTTATAGTTTCTAGAGGTTTGCAAGGCAAGATAAATTTCATGAGACTGTGAATCTCACTTTCTACTTAGTTTCAGAACCAAAGATATAGTCGAAGGTTTTCAGCATGATCAGCTTGAAAGACCAATTGAGCACAACATTTTTGGTCAATGAGGTTCAAACTTACAAAGAACTTACAAACTTTTCTCCCTAGACGGTCTAAAAGCTGATTCTGTTTACACTTCACTCCTGAATTCTGTTTCTCCCTGATGACTTCCTCAAAGTTCCACAATCCAATTCAATTAGATTCAAAACTAAAGCCATGAATCTTTGTTCTGAACTAAATAGCCGGTGCTTCAAATCAGAGAAAAAAGCATTGCAGTATCCTCTTATCCCAGGCTGAAAACTAACTGTGTAGCACTGCAGAGATGTCTCACAGTCACAGATARGAAAACAGTAGAGGAGCAGTATTAAGTTGAACCTTGCCTTCAAAACAACTCCCTACAAATCTATGTCATTTCTGAAAAATATTTACCTAATTCTGAAAATTATTTACCTAATCTACTCCATGCAAATTTTCACCAGCTAAAACTTTTGTAGCCGTTGCAAACTTTATTATGATAATTCCCACTGTTTCAGATTTCTTTTTTTCCCCATGAATCTSTAGCCTGGATCTTCTTTTCTGCAATTTAAGGCCACTGTTTCCTGGCCTGCTCAGCAGGGACAGGAGAGTAGATTATTCATCTTTGGCAGAAGGCAGCATATTTGAAGACTGTTACTATGTCTCCCCTATATTTTCTTTTTTTGTAGGCTTAATAACCCCAGTGTGTTCTCTCCTTCTCCAAAAGTCGTAAGTTTCAGATGTTTGATCAATCTTTCTGCTGTCCAAATGGTCCACTTCAKTCTTGAACTGTGGTGCACAAAATGAACACAGTAGATCACCTAAGGCATCACCCATGCTGGAAACAGTAATTACTGTGTGTGCCTTGCAGTCTCTGTGGCAGTTTATACATCCCAGTATGATGCTTTTTCACAACAGCATGACATAGTTGACTGTAATGTGCATGTCCTCCACAGAGATTTATTATTTGATAAATTGCTCAGTAACATGTGCATACATACATATATTTGGCACTGAAGTTTCCAGAGGGTTTTTTAGTTTTTCAGTAGAAAACATATAGTATATTGCTTATTGACTTAGCAAAAAACAAATTAAGGTTTTATTAACTCCTGCACAACAACATTACTATTCTAATTATGCAGGAGATTTGTTGATAGTCCGGTGTATTTTCTTCTAATTAAKCACACACTTTTTATTTTGTGAATATATTTTGGCTTTTCTTGTAGAAGTAAAACAACTTATGCAGCCTGAGCATAGTATAAATACACGCAGGGTGGAAAACAAAATCAAGAAGTCTTCTAAATTCAGGTTGTATAATTTTCTGAAAAATATTACATTCCCTTTTCTCTCCGTCTTCTCCTAGATTGCATTCAACTCCCATACAGTTTATCAAGCAGCCTAAGAAYCACACCTTTCCATACAGCAGAAGAAAAAAACACACTGGAGGACCCTGCACAGCTTAAAGCTCCACCTGCATCTTYGCTCTTGCTTACCAAATAAACCTTCCTCTGTGGACCTAAGTGAGAAGTGCCGTCCCCAGCTGAGAGTCTCAGGATAACCAAAGATTTTCTAGAGCAGCTGTTCAAACTTCGGTTTACCAAAGAAGTGGGTGTTAAGTGATGTAATCAACTTTACACCTCACAGGGATCTCAGGGGCTTAGTGCACTGTCTGCCTCAGATGCAGCACACCCACCTAGTTGGTAAGTATTTAAACATACRTTATATGTTTAAGGACATATATTATATGTTCAAGGACATACATTATATGTTCAAGAGTATACATGTTCTTCTAGACACTAAAGAAGAATTGCTGGGATCTTCAGCAGATATTATTTCTCTCCCAAACCATGAAGATGATCAGACTGAGGGAAGATATGGTTTTAATGGTAACCTTTACTTTTGTCCAGGATTGATACCACTTCAGCAGTGTGGACTTCAAGTTTCTGTGTTTGATTGGAGCACAGGTAAAAAAGATACCCAAGACTGAAGTATAAAGAAGAAACATACTGGTTTCCACACTGAGTTTGTTCTCTCCATTTCCAAGCAGAAAACAGGTAGGCTCTTAATTTATATCTCACTTATTAATCTACAACTTTCTTTAGATTCTACATGCATTAATCCATCTTCATATTAGGCCTCTCGTTCTCCCAGCTGCAAAAGGTCACACAGAGCAGGGAAAAGGTACTGAGCTGGTCTGCCAAAGCTGTTCCTCCTGGAAAGAAAAGCTCTGTTCTGCAGAGATCACTGAAGCAATGCAGTACTTCAGCCCTGACTGTTAACAGGCTGAAAGGGTACAGTGRTTATTTTTTTTCTCATTTTCTCTTGGCAACACTCTATGCTTTGCCAAAACTGTGTAGGTGCTCAGTTTCACAGTTTTTTTGTAGAAAAAGAAGCCAGTAAGATACGTAATTTTTTTTAGAAAATGAAGTAGTTAAAAAAATGTATTTTCCAGTTCAGATAATCATGGGATGGGGACATAGGAGTAATCACATAGTAGTGTTCACACAAGTTCTCACAGGTGGTTACTGCTACATGGACAGGTCTGCTCACCATTTTCTGTTCAGATATTATTTAACTCCTGACTAAAGACATGGCTGAAGATAAAGATATCTACCATAGTCTTTAAAGGTTTTCTTTGAAAAACTGTTCAATATTAAATTGCTACAGGATTTCCATGGCTCCCACCTGAGTTTTGGGGGATGAAGATGAGCTCATTTTGAAACAGGCTGAACAGCCTTATTTGACCGGGAGTTAGAGGATTTATGTTCTAGAAAGAAAGTGGTTTCCACTTCCAGGGAAAACAGAAAGCTTTTTTTCAAGGGACTGCCTGGGAGAGTTGGCTCAGTGATGCTGGTCCATGCAGCAGTTCAATGTCCCATTTATTTTTATTGGTATTGATGTGGTACTTAGGGCAGTGTATCAAGAGCTCTATGCTATATGCAGTGCTGCAGAATCGTTAGCCTCAAGATGTTGTCTGCTTCTCATTTTTGGTTTTCCTTTATTTCATTGTAACATTCCAGTTTACAATAATGGAAGAGGTTAACAGGTGTTCAAATAAGAGCAAAACGTTTGTTTGCTGCCATTGCATGCTGAAGGTGTAGTATAAATAATAAATCAGTTAAGAATCACAAGCAGTCAAGAACCAGACCATGTCCCGGGGAAACAATATTTAATATATTTTTCAGCAAAATACTTGAACACACATACTTTTTAAAATTCTTATTTGATCTGTTAGTTCAAGACGAGAGCCTTGTGTGGTAAGACTACTAGAAAAAGTGACTTGCCCCGTGCAGAGCCAGCCATCAGGAGATGGGGAAGTACACACGCTTCATGGTGTGATGGATAAATCTGGCAGCTTCAGGGAGCCTTGTGGAAGCTGTGTGAGGGTGCTGCTGTCCTTGAGGCTGCCTCTGCAGGCACAAGTGATAAGGACAAGGTGGAGAGCAGTCAGTGCTGAGGCCCCTGGCTCCTGCTGCATCTGCATCCCCTTTGTGGCCACGGGACTGTGGGAACGCACAGGAGAAGGAGCCACCACCCACACAGCCCTCCTGCCAGAGCCCCAGTTCCAGTTACAATCTCAATATCGCTGTCAGCATATTTTTTCTTTTCACAATTAACATGTCCCTAAATTCCATCTTAATAAAATTAGTAAGTTAATTAATTTTCATCGAGTCACTGGACACTTATCCCTGTTAGCATAAATAAAGATTAATCAGCCATGAAAAGATGCTTTCAAACCACATGCCTTGTAAATGCAATAAATTTTTAATGTGAAGATGAAAGAACTGTACATAATGCTGACAATTCACTCTCTGGACCTTCTTCAATCCCTGCTTTAGKAATGATCTAAAACTCACTCTAAATCTATGCCTGGAAGTTTAGGCAGCTGATGTTCTTGAAGACTTTTATTACTATCTTTCTGAATAAAAGTAATTAATTTATTTTTCCCTCAAAACTAACAACTAGAATAGCTCTCTGCATCAYTCTTCATCAAAATCCAATTTCACTCTGCTTTACAGAGGTCTGAATTTTTTCTATTGATTGGTAAATTAAAYGAAAAATACTTCATTTCATAGCACAGTATGGAAAATATTAGTGGGAATGATGTGCAGAATTTTATCAGTCATAGTTATTTACTTTTGTGTCTTCTGTTATTTCATGTTTGTGTGGAGATTTGCCATTTTGTTTTACTCTTCTTGTAAGATTTCAGAGAGCAAACTGTATATCASGATAATAAACCCACACTCCAGTGAGAATATTTCGTGTGATGGTAAGAAACTMTGGAAACATTTTAAGCAGAAAAAGAATTGGAATCTTATTCAGTGATCTGAATAGTATTGCTTACATCACAGATGGGTGGCCTGTCAATGATCAGTATAATATAAATAACAGCAGAAGAAAATGTGTTTTCTGCATTTGTAATATGAAACCCATTCTCATATGGAACCCCATTTTTCTTCAAAGCCCAGAGAACACCAAATCACCATTTTTAATCAAGGTCACTGATGGTACTTTTGTTTTCAAAGACAAGACTTATTTTAAACTATTCTCATACAGAGTGATAGTCAAGTGTCTTTTATATAGGTACATTTTATTCACTTAAATGAACATTTTTGCTTATAAGTTTATTTTATCAATTCATTTGRCTAACAGCTTACTATCTCAGCAATTAGGAAGAACGAGGTTAATTGCTACCAATGGCAAAGTCCAGTCATTGCAACAGAACTGATGCTAAGGCTTAYATTTCTGGAATTTTATGTAGTTGGTGAACAGTTCCTCACTCAAAGATTTAGTGTTGTTAGTATTCATCTAGGCATTGCAGGTATAATTCAGCTCTTTTCTAACTCTAGCTGTGTAAGCAGTATACAGCTAATATTATGTCTGACATTTTCTTTTAAGTCAGTGCAGACTGACAGGTATGTTCAAATGGATCTTTCCATTTTATTTACTTATTAATGTGAAWAGGGTTAATCCTATGGAAGCAATTTTTTGCAGGGATTAGGCATAGATAAAATTAGTTCAGGAGAATCCTGTGTGTCTCTGTTGTCCCATTAGAAGGTCCACTATCAGATCTGGCATTAAAATCTTGTCAACCATTCCTTTGAACCCCAGTAATTAAAAACAGTCAACTAAAGATTTTAATAATGTCATAAGTTCATGATAATGAGAAGATCTAGACTGCAARCAGGAGGCTGTTTTCCACTTAAGAAAAAAAAGGCTATGAATTCAAAGAGGAAATGTCAGACCCATTATTGGTAGAAATATTTCATACAAGACATGGGATGAAATAGAAAGCATCAGCTGTAATGGGATTTATCTTGCAGTATCTGGATTAATTAAAAATGATTTGAGATTGTGGAAGATAGATGGGCTTTACTAACAATAGCAGTTGTGGTAGTTCTGGATGTGATTTTTGGCTGCAGAAGAATTGATTTTTTTTTTTAAATATTTAATTCTGTTCCTGAAAATTGGGTTGGAAATTATTTATATTGCAGTATTAGATTCASCGTTAATGAACCTGAAGAGGTATAACCTGGTTTTCAGTATTTCTTCCAACAGACATGGATAATTTGTCTTACGAAATAGTCAAGCATTTAAATGACAAATGTTTGAAGGTAATTGTTAAATTGAAATTGTTAATTTCATTTAGGAATAAATGTTGGATCTCAGCCTTTTGAATAAATACAGAAGAGAATATGAATCTACTGCTACTCATTTGGTTATTCCCATATTTTTATGTCAAACTAGCTACTCTGCTTGGACAGGGTTGAAATTTATTGAATCCTTGTTTTATCTACATTATCTGCAATGACTTTGACTTCCATAGGTGAACACCTTGAAAAGAATGAAAACTTTGCAAGCACAAAGCAGGAGGCAGCTCCAGCCTGGGATCTTTTAGATGCTTTTTATGGCTTGTTGGCAATGTAGGGTTTATGTTGCTTCTTTCATTCTGCAGCTTCATTTTTGATAATTGATTATTTTTGTCTTCTGGAGAAAAACCCTGTCTTGTTATTTTTGTGTCATCTGGCATATTGAGAATTTATAAGCAGGTGAAGGATAGCCAGGGAAAATTCATGTGACTATAAAAAAAAMCAACCTGACAAAATCTTTCCTAAATGAAGCACAGGAGTTTTGTTTTGTGTTGAAAGAATARTATTTCTGCTTGATACCTTGTTTTCCAATGTGATATGAATGKGTTGCACCAGTGTATTTTCCAGTAGAAAGTTATGTTTTATCATAAAATGCACCAACAACAGTTTCATTGATGTCTCTGTGGTCTGTCTCTTGAATAGACTGTCATGGGCAGCATACAGTACTATAAAAACTGAACCCAACTTTGGTCATTAATCAGTCTCTCCAAWAGAAATCAGGATTCTGGGACAGATAGAAGAAAATTATAGTATCACAATCTATTGTAGTGTATTAAGTAAAAATATAAAGCTTTTATTTCCCTTTCTTTTAATTTGACATTTTTCAAAACTACCAGATTGACTTAAAGAAACTTAATTTCTCATGAATATTTTTAAAAACAAACTTTTGAAATGCAAACCCATACTGTAGTCTTCTTAACCTTTCAGTCTGAACAGACTAAAAAATCAGTCTGACCCCTCTTGATCTGACATGAACTAGCTAATTGGTTGGTAGATACAAGGCTGATAAAAATGGTTCACAGCTCAGAGTTATGCTGAGTCTYGTATTAATCACTGAAAATCTCAACTCCTGCATTAAAGCTATGAGCAGTAAGTTGGAATAAAGAAAAGGAGTTTATTATAGCCCAGCATACGGGTGGGCACTGTGAGTAGGTGCAAGGAAGAACCAGGTCTATCAGAGAAGTGCACAGCATTAGAGGTACAACCTGTCAAGGATCCTCTGGGACATACAAAGCGGGAAGCAGAGCAGTGGACTTTGCCCAAAAGACTGGGAAATACACTGTCCAAACATGGTGTATGGCCTCCAAACTTTGGTACAAAATTAAGTCCAAAAAGCAGTCCCCATTTGGGATTGATCATTGCAAGAAACTTTCCACAAAGGTTCACCTGCAGAGTCACCATCCAGTACTACCAGAATATTTGCTGTTTCTTTATTTGCAGAGTTTTCTTCGTGACAAGCTACTTTGGATGTTAGCCACTATTTCACTGGGGGTGGGTTTCCTACTTATTGGAAGACTCTTTGTATGTCACTTATTTTCTGTATTGCATGCTAAATGTTTAATATTATGGTGATATATGCTAGTCAATAAGACTGGGGGGGGGAAAGGCAGCAGCACATCCTTCCTTTTTATATTTATTACTGGTGCTTCATCCAGAACATATTTAATGAGGCTTCAGATAAAATGTGAGTCTTATCCCTTCAAGCATAATTGGCAAGCAAAGAAATATAAAGAAATAGGTTACACAGTGCTGGTTGTTAAAGCACGCATAATGGCTTCTGTTTTTAATAAACAAATAAATGTGTGCATAAATTATGTTCTTTACAGTATGATATTCTGATCATTCATGAATAATAAGAGAAACTGCTCATGCACGTATTATTCCAATGTGGAGGAAAAATCTGTATGCATTGACTATTTACAGTACCATCCTTAACTTTTGTTATCACAAAAAATACATGTTTCGTGCATTATTGCATACAGAAGTGTAGGTGCTGTAATATATTTTTAGTGTTTTATTTTAGAGAAAGCCAGAAGGCTATAAGTTGAGGATTTTTCATCTTTAAATCAGAATTATTTTAATATGTATAAATTTAAAGTTGAGGGCACATGACATTTAAGGGGCACTACCAAAAGCCTCGTTTTGGGATTCTTTTTATGATTGCCTAGTATATCCAGGGTATTACAAAATCTATGCACTTGGTCTATGGTCATCTAGGTCATCTATGCACTAGGTCACTGGATGACCAAAAATATTTTACAGAATCAGAGAATATGCTGCATTGGAAGGTACTCACAAAGATCAAGCTCAGCTCCTGCCCCTGCATAGGCCATCAGCAGGAGTCACACCATGTGCCCAAGAGCATTGCCCAAACCCTTCTTTAACCCTGTCAGGTTTGGTGCTGTAACCACTTCCCTGATGAACCTGTTCCAGTGCCCAGCCACCCTCTGGGGGAAGAACCTTTTTCTAGTATCCAACTTAAACCTCCCCTGACACAGCTTCAGGCCATTCCCTTTGGTCCTGGCACTGCCCATCCAGAGAAGAGATGAGTGCCTGCCCTTCCTGAGGAAGTTGTAACTGCAGTGAGGTCTCCCCTCAGTCTCCTCCAGGCTGAACAGACCAAGTGACCTCAGCTGCTCCTCACAGGGCTTCCCCTCACAGCCCTCCTTGGGACACTCTTCAGTAGTTCACAAGTGTAAAATGCATTCATTATTTAGTCTGAAAGTTTTCTGTAGTAGACTTTGTTTGGTAGGTAYGTTTGTAAGAGCTCAGCTGATTTTCCAATAACTGTAGTTTAGTCTTACCGTGGCCAGGGAATCATTAGACAAAAGACAGTAACATATAGACAATATAAATTGCAGATATTTAGTATTTATAATGAAAAAGTTCATGATGAATTATACATGCGGTGAAGCAACAATACTAATCCTTCTCTTGATTTTCTAAAAAAATTCATCTGACTGGGCAACAATTGGCTGGTCAAAAAAAAATCAGCTAAGTGTTATTAATCAGAGCTTTCAGTGAAGTGCATTATATTATAACACCATGAAGCTGTCATCAGACCCCAGTGAGTAACACTAAGCACTGTTCAGACATCACTTGCTCCAGTGGAATTCTTCAGTTTCCAGCAGTAAAGAAAATGAAGCCCATGCACATAGCTTGAACCAGCTGGCAGCTCTTTAAATTAGATAGGCATGAGCAGTGTATAAGATTGGACACTCCTCCAGATGCTGCCCCAATTGAAAACAAAATAGTTTTCCTTATATTAGACACCCACATAATTTCYGGCTGTCAAGAGATTGGCATAATTTGACAGTTTAACTAAAATAGATGCTTTCAGGGAAATATATAAAAGCTGTAAATTTTCTTGACAAGGAACTTCTTTTTCCCTAAACATGTGTTTGATTAAAAAAAAAAAAATTCAAAAACCCAACAAACAACCCCACAAGCACTAAGAGAAAGAAAACCTAACAAAACCAGGATTCTAGCTAGACATGTTGTGAGAACTTTAATAGAAATTATTGAACTTACTCAGAAACTATCAGTGATGAGGAGTTCTTTTCCCCAGATACACAGACATGTGAAGGCATTAAAATACCSACCATCTGCTTTTGCTTGTGCTTTGTTTAGTATGCAGAGTAGTGGCAGGGAAAACTCATAAAACTCCAAGATTTTATTTCCTTTTTCATTATGGTACAATTTGTCTGACTAAAAGTAGTAGCCCAAGATTAGGTGACACAACATGTCCAGACCAGATGCCTGCTTTTCATCACCATTCAGCTGCTCAAGGGCAAGCATCTTTCTCCCCTGCTTACACAGAAGGAAGCACTCAAAGATGTCAGATGGAAAAATTACATTCCTGCAAATCTTTTCAGGTCACTGCACCAGGGAGAAAGAAAGGTATTTCCAGAGCAAATATGCAACATCATCCTTCAATCTCCTACTTGTATAGCTCTACACACGTAGGCTAACTCCTTCATTACAGCTCTCACTATWTGCTTCTTCAGGAAGACCTTCAAGGTTCATACTCATACATCACCAAGACTGTTGCAGAACACAAGACAGCAGGACTACCCTGCATAGAAATAGGAGGCTCTGTGTGAGACATGATGCCCTCTTTACCACTTCTCCCAGAAAAGCAGACTTGATCTTCAGCTAAATCCAGAAGAGACATTTCCTAAGCAGTCGTACAGCAGATGTGCCAGCAAGCAGGATGACACCAACCAGACTGACTGGTGTTCATATCTGAAGGGAGGCTGTCAAGACGATGGAGCCAGGCACTTTTTGGTACTGCTGAGCAATAGGACAAGAGGCAATGGGCAGAAACAGRTGTCTGTTCCACCTGAACACAAGGAGGAACCACGTCACTGTGCAGGTGAACAAGCACTGGAACAGATTGCCCAGAGAGGATGTTGAGTGTCCCTCACTGGAGATATTCAGGACCTATCTGGATGCAGTCCTGTGCAATGTGTCCTGGAAAGACTGCTTGCACAGGGAGATTTGACCAGATGACCCCACCTTTGGCCCCTTTCCAACCTTGACTGTTCTGTCATTCTGTGATCTCCAAATACCTCCCTAGCATCACAAAGGGACAGCTGTTTCCAATCTTTGGCAGACGTGTGTCCTGTGAAACCTCTTTTAAAAGTGCATGTCCTGTGAAACTTCTGTCAGATGTCATCCCTTAGCTTCTCTAATACCAGAAGCTGAATAAAAAAAAGTATTTCCTTTTAAAATCAAAGACTGTCTTAGCAGTTTGAATTTTAAAAGTGTATCTTTACTGATATAGCAAAGACAAGGCTAAATGTTCAGCAGACAGCTGAAGGCACTAGTGTAGATCATAAGCCAGACTGCAACACATTGTTATTATATGCTGTAAATAAACAGGATTTAGTGCTGACACTGACATCTGTTAAAGATGAAATAATTCTGTCCTTGTAGTTCACATTTATGTGAACGTTACATAAATGTTCATCAGTTTCTAAAGCCAACAAACCAAGTGAACACTTGGYAAAGCTAGGCTTACAAGTTCTGGTAGGTGAAACAAACCATTAAGATTGCCATTATTTTCTTTCGGTGTATATTGGACTTCAAATAAAATACCATTTTATCAAAACAAACAAGCAAACAAATCAGATGCATGCTGATTAGAATTTTCAGCCTATTTCTAATCAGCATTCTAAGCTTTTTTAAAAAAATAATCTCTCCTTTTGAAAAGTGTATCTTAATTGTTCAATAATTCAACTCCTAGATAAAACACCTCGAATATTAATCATATTCTGACTGAGCATCTCCATTTTATGAACTTGACAMAGCTAACTTGACAAGGCTAAGGGATAGCCTTAAAATCAATAAACTTGATTATTTCTTGATGAGTTGATTCCCTACAACTCAGAAGTGTCAGTCATTTCAGAGACTCATTTAATATGTCTCCCCATACATTCACTGTCATCTTTTAATGTTCACAACATCTGCTGTCAAAAAAGAAAACTGAAAGAAAAATTCATTTTGATTTTAATTCTTTTATGATAAGCTATTCCAGACACATATTGTCACTATTCCAGATTTTGAAAGTATTCTTTTGTCAACATTTCTTTGTGTTATTTGATTTTTTTCCCAAATTTTACTTCTTTTAATTTTTTTTTAAATAGTAGTGTTCTCGGTGTCATTTGAAGTGTAGTAACTGAGACAATTTAGGTGAAAAACAAAAGCAATATAACCAAAAAGCTAAAAACTGAATATAAGAAATAAATGGAGAAAAATGAGTAAGATTCCAAGCTTGCAAGATAAACACTGCTTACAGCTCTCACAGAGTGATTCCTTGCACCAAAATAAAACCCAGGTGCAGTATGAGGAGGTTTTTCTTTGTGTTTTAAAGGGAGCTTCCCTCAAGCAGTGAAGGCTCAGAAAAAGTTTTAAAGTATTCATTCGAAGTTTTACTGTARTTAAATGATAAACCCACAGTAGTACATTTTATCTTCTTGGTGAGTTTGCATGGAAGCTCAATGAAAATAATATTCCTGCTGAAATCTTTCATATGAAAACAATTGCCTGTCCCCGAAATCTAAAGGGTGATTTAGCCCATCCCAAAATATACAGCTTGATGCAGTGTCATGCCCTACTGTTAGTCCATGGACTAACTACACCCCGATGCTTCTCCAGTAAGGAAAAAAATCTTGAAACTATAATTAGATTGCTGAACAAATGGGAATAGTGATAGGCACATAAAGCCATATAAGGTGAGCCCATTGTTCGAGAACAGAATTTGAATAATTGGTTTCCAAGATCTGTTGGAAGTTTTACAACCCAAGTTCTATGTCATTTGTCACATAGTTTGGTTTTCTCATAATGCGTACAAAGGTTTTCTATTGTCACTTGGTTATCACAATTTGTCCATTCAGTTATGAAGTATTCAGTGTCATTTATGTCTTTTCAAGTTCATTTTGCATGTCTGTAAATTAGAACCCTTTATTAGTGTTGGCAATGAGCTGGAATTTCACTACTGCTTCAAAAATTATATGTCTGCACTTCCAACCTCTTCATATCAGTGCCAGATTTGGAAAATTAATTCTTCTTCTTTACACCAGCTGTGTCAGGAGAGAATTTAACAAGTGGAAGTGTAGGGAGAAGATAACAGAAAACAGGAAAATGGAGARCTGGGATTAAAATTAATTTGTCGGTCTTAGAAGGGTGCACTTTAATAAGTGTATGCCAAGAATCATTAAAGATAATTCCAATTAAAGGTCTTAAACCAAGACAGACTGCAGAAGTGTTCACCACTGTTTATTGCCTAAGACTAAATCTAAGAGGAAACTGAAAATCAGGGCCATATTTTCTACTAGAYTGGGCAGAATGTGTAGGATGCCAAGCAGCACCCATGAAAAATTAGATCTTTAAAGAAAAGRTGATAGGAGGCTGCCTAGAAGGAGTCAGAAAGACCAATTTAAACACAGTACTAGATCTGCACACATTATGTAACAGCAAGTCAGGTAGTGCTCTTTCTAGGGCAGGTCTAGCAGAAGTCAAGGATCCAGTTTCACAACAAACAATAAAATAAGCCCTGCCGTATTTATCTTTACTTATTTTTCCATTTCACATAACTTTTCCATATGGGATCAATCAAATCCCCATAACCTCTCAAGAACTCTTTTCCAGTGTTCAACTTTACTGGTGGAAACCAGAAATGTGGATGATGAGAGGATCATCTTTGTAAGGACAATATGCTTTGCATGCAAACTTGTGGTTTGTATTGAGGGAATGCACAAAGCCAGTTAAATTGGAGAAATTCTCAATTCATATCAGACAATATTAAATCCCTACTGATCTGAAGTTATACTGCCTTGTTTCTGARCWGTATAAAACCTTAGATGTAGCTCATACCTGTAACCCTATTAGTCTTTCACTGACAAGGACACCCTTTGTTATTCTGACAGCATTGCATGGAGTGCTCCATAAGTTGATTAGAAATCAGTCAGAATCAATATCAAAGTATAAATTCTAGCTTTTATGTCTATTCCCCCCCTTTTTTTTTCACTTCTCTCTATCCCTACCTCCCACGTTTAGACCCTTAATGATAATTTATGTTTAATATGTTTGAGATATGCTTAATAAWCAAGCTTCCAGGGTGCAGGAATATTTTTTTTTTCACTAGTAGACTTGGATTTTTTTACCTCCTATTTATACTTCTTCTTCTGACTGTTCACTATGGAAATTTTCCAACCACACTAAAGTAATCTATGGTGGCATMTTTTATACTCCCATTATTTATTAGTCCAAGACCGTTACCAGKAAAAAAATTATAAGTTTAATAGAAATATTTACTGTTACTCCTGGTTATAGTAATTAGATAATCCCATTCCTCATCCCTTGCCTGAACTTTTCAAAATGAAGTCTGAACAAGCACGACTGTGGTATGGAGAATAAGCATAGGTGGATCACAGGGTAATCCCTTCAGATTGTCAACCTCTATTCCTTTCTGAATTAAAATAATTTTTTAGACTATCTTAAATATTTTGATTTGATTTGACTGACTCATACTTTCTTCAGTATCTATTTTTATCAATTTTAATTAAAGGATTATGTTTTTCAACTTTGAACAYTCAAGGCTAGCCTAATGTATGGTTCTGGAAAGTTCATTTATCAGATTCATAATTGAAAATAGAACTAATTTAGAAGAAAATTTTAGCTGAGCACCTGGTAAGGATTAAATGTTTTTTGTAGTTGRGCTGRTTTGTTGGGTTTTTTTAAGTATTACTCTTTGACGTACTTTTCTTCTGAAAATTTTAAGTAGCCTTGTGTAYGCGAGTGTGTGAGTACACATTGCTGCCCTTCATTTACAGCAGATAACCTGCAGAATTGTAACAAAAATTGGGACAGCAGTAAGAGGCCAAATCTCCTCACAAATTAAACACTGGGAAATATGAGGGGAAAAAAGTAAAGGTAATTGCCAAAAAAACACAAGAYTTCAATAAGAATCATGGAGATAGTCYACTCCAAAAACTCAGAGGAGATTCWTGGACTATAAAATTTGGAGAAATGGTTTTGTAATTACTTTTTCCCACTGCAGAGGTCAAGTAAGGTAAATGAGGGTAAATGGTCATATGTAGATCCAAACCTCAGGGAATGGGGTGGAATCAATTTTTTTTTTTATATTAATGCATTTTATATGCTTAGTGGACTTTATAGACTGTAAAAATCATCAGTCTTTAGRCATAGATTTTGCTCAATGAATTTGAAAGAATGAGTTAATGCATGATATGACAGGATCAGCTTGGGAACATTATAATCAACATAACAATTTTTTTAAGGGTTTAGGCTGATTTAATAATCCAAACATCCCTGAAAGTTACAGAATCTTCACATAATATAATATAGATTCCAACAAAATTCATGCTCATTAATCTCTGCCACTGAGTGTGCCCTTCCCCTCTTCCTCAAGTCATAAAATAATTTGTCTAGAACATTTTATAGAAGAACCAAAAATGCAGGTTTCCTTGGATGATATCAGACCAATTTTGAAGACTATTTCTTGGTCAGTGCTGTAACAAAAGATCATATGACCCCATAAGTTCATTTATAAACTCTCCTTGTAATTCCTCTTGTAAGCATGAGCCTCAAAAACCACCCTAATGGAACCCAGTAGAATATGATATATTATTCAGAGAGGAAAAAAAAAAAAAGTCTCTAGCCCATAGTACTGCTCTTTGGTCTCTGCAGTCCTTGGCAAAGTAAAATTGGATGCTTCTGATGAGCCACCAAGACGGAAATAACACTGTTAATGACCACTCATGGATGAAATGGGACTCTGATTGTGATTACATGTTCCTACAGCTGGTGTATAAGTTAGGTTGTGGTAGCTTTTCCTAAACAGGAGGAGGAAAAAGACTGTGKKGTCTACAGCTATTTCACTGGTGTGCTAGAAGTTTTGTACATGCTTTCCATTTCAATGGCTTGAATACTGATGTTCTTGCACCGTTTTAGGTCTTCCTTTTGCTTATACATATCTATCTTCTCTGCCTCTCATTTTTTTTTCCTTTGACTGAARTACTTAATTTTCTATAGCTGCAATGTTTGCTGTTCCTTTGTCACTTAGCTATAGCCTTGACAATTTCTGGTGTCTCCACCATTTTTAACAGGCTTTCCCTCTTAGCTGAGAAACAAGCCTTGGGATGTGGCATGTTTGCCATGTTAAAGAAATGAGTATAGGTTTTCCTATGGCTTTTGTTTTCACGAATGTTTATAAAATCTGGCTAAAGGTAGATMAAGCTGTACAGCTCACAGTTACAATCTCATCGTTCCCCTTTGCTTCCATTTCTTTTAGGTATTTATGATAACTACTATGCTAACTGTTATTACTTAAAACAATGATCTTGTACGCTTTGTATTTACTAAAGTTGTCTTAATTCCAAATAGACTTGATCATAGCAATGTGGCACAAAAAATCTACTTCTTTTCACCGTATATCAGCTTTTGAAATATCCCTTCTGTTCAAGCTTCATAAACACTGCATCTTGACAGAAATCACTTTGGAACATATGGAACTCATGTTACTAAAAAAGTCTGAGAAAGTGACGGCAGTTCCSCGGGGTTAAATAAACAAGGTTACATTTTGACAATAAAGGCTTTTTCCCCCACAGTGTTTGGGCTCTATAAAAATATGTGAGATCTCATCCAATTCCTCTATCCCAACACTAATCACTTAACTTGTTTCCATTTGTAGTTTAGGTTTTGTTTTTTCCTGTCATCAGTTTCAGTTAATACGATGTCAGAATGTTTATCATAACCTCATTGAGGGGGAGAATCAGCAAGTCCCTAAARAAAACCTTATGGAAATCAGAAATCTGCTGAAGGAAAAAAAGGACTTTCARCATGTTCTGAGTTTGTAAAATTTTCCTTCCATACACCCCTGATAATTCTCTTTGCCATTACTGGAAGCCTACTRTCTTTGCAGATTACAGTACCTTTGATGATCTTTTAGTCTGATCTGGTCTCCTAAGTTTTCTACCCTCAAAGCTATCAAAGATCAGTCTAACAAGATCCAGCGTAGGATTTTGTAGACAAAATCATTTTGGATAAAAATGTTTTCAGATGTTAACTCTATTCCTATAGTAGGTGATGAATTCTTCAGGACTGGTGTTTGACACAAATTGGATATAATCACCATTGCAAACTTTGGTCTTTTGAGGTGTGTGCTTGTTACAATAATCCTGTTGTCCAAAAAGAATGAATTTTCAACTCAAGTGAATATTTCTAAAGTTTTTCATCTGGAAACAGGCAAATGGATATAAAGTTTATATCTATTTATATCACTAGGCATGTAGAAAAATCTTTTTCATGTTCCATTATTGTTTGTTATTTGGTAAAGTAACTACTCAGCATTTGAGGCTCTTAAAATTTATCGCCTTCATGAAACTTTGCTATCAATTCTACAGATCTTACAAGCCTGTAAATGTTAATTTCTCCTACAGCAGATGAGTCATTATGGTGCTTCTGAGTTCAATCTTTTCTCTTTTCA
The DNA here is from genome assembly GCA_003546035.1 of Mixornis gularis. NCBI lineage: Eukaryota > Metazoa > Chordata > Aves > Passeriformes > Timaliidae > Mixornis > Mixornis gularis. The sequence goes on along the minus strand of QVAJ01000152.1, from coordinate 972,890 downwards.
AWATTTAAAACATTTCAGAAGTTTGTTTGTAATTGCATGGAAGCCAGACGTAAGTCTGAGAGAAACAGAACACATGTATAATATCTGGTTTTCATGTTTCATCTTCCAGTTACTTTAACTCATCTTCCCTCTGTTTTCTTCTGTTCATTGTGTTTGGAGGGTAGTGATAAACAAAATAACATCCCTACACTTGTGTTTGTTCCATTTTACTGACATGTTAGCACGCTATCTTAATGAATTTCTACTCTGCACAACAGTAGGGGAAAGAGATGGTTTTCTGTGTTCACCAGCAAAAGTTAATGAGACTCATTAGTTAATTCCTTTTTGGTTTAGTCATGGGGTAAATGCCAACTGCCTTCCTCATCTTCAATAACTTTATAGCATCATATGCTCAGAATTAACATATTTGGAATTTGTAAATATCTTAAATGCAAAAATGTTTTCCAATATATTTTAGGAGGCATTGAATTTTTAATACTCCCTATCCATAAAACTAATTTAGGGAAGGAATTTTTGATTGGCTAACACAATGCTCTGTGAAAGATATTAAAGTTCCAGTGACAAGCCTAAGGTGAACATCATAATAAAAGTTATGTGGCAAGGGAACAAAGAAATTGTCCCTGAAAGTGAAACTTAACTTTCTCAGGAGAAGTATACAATTTTATTACTAGTGATGTCCAAATGGCCCATTTACTTAGATTGCTTTCTCTGTTTACAGAATAGTTAATCCCTTCTTGGTGAGTAGGGCTCTTACATGGTCACCAGCACAATTAGTGTCTATACAGCAGATTATTTCTTATTGAATCTGCTAATGGATATGCCTCTGTGAATTGGAGTACTTTGGAAAAAGGCATTTTGAGGTTCTCAATCTAKTCTTCTATTGTCTTCTTGAATGCTTCCGTTTCTTAAACAAAACTGCTTATTCCATGAATATAGAAGTATGTCTCTTCATAGAATTTCTCTGTAACTACATGTTTATGAATATTCTTTTCAGTTTGGAAAGTGTTAAGGGGGAAAAAAAGGTTGTAAGTTTCCATGCATCACACAACAAATCAAYAAATTCTATACTAATTTAAATTCTTTTGCTTTTAGGAATAAAGGAATGTTTGTAAGACTATTAAAGAACACTCTAATGTTTTAAGATARGTTAAAGAACTCTAATGTAAAATGCAACCCACCTTTCAATAGAGAAATAAACATTATAAAACTCTCTAGCCTTTTCTCCTTTATTGAGAATTAATATWATATTAATTCTCAATAATTATATTCTTCTGAAAAAAAACCCTCAAACATACAGCAGAGCAATTAACAGAAAGCTTTTGATTGTGATCATAGAATGTATTTAGTATGATCCAAGAACTTATCTGCTCTCATTCATTAAGTCCATAGAACCATAGAATTAGGAAGGTTGGAAAGTGGTTCAGTGAGTGCTTCTGTATAGAAATTCCCTTTTGGGGGCTGCTGTTACCGGCTAGCTGGCCCCAGGATCTATAGGTCAGAGGTTTTCAGGCCCTGGATCTCAGCTGAAGCGTGGATTGCGGCGTGTGAGAAAAGAGTGGCTCCTGCTGGGTTTTATGGATGTTTTATTTCTCCAGGAAACCCCTCATGGGCAGATGGAAGGCAGAGAGGGTCCCAGGAGCCCAGATGCAAGAGGGGGAAAATTCCTCTGCCCTCGGGTTAAGTACCCAGGGGCGTCTCCAGACAGGAAAGGGCCAGGACCACTTGCCAGTACAGTATTATAAAGACAATAGGTGTAGGTGGCATCTAATTACCTGGACAAATCAGGAGCTTCATCCCCAGAATTTTTTRCCTTTAGCAGGGTGATTGACACCAGGGTCAAGGCTATACCATTAGGGGGGTTAGGAGAGAGGAGGGGGTTGGGACAAACCATTACAAACATACAGAACATTGGAAAAACCTGAAACATGCACCGCAACACTTCTGCCAACTCCTTCACTATCCTTGGGCAGATCCCACCTGGCCCCACAGATTTGTGACAGTCTAAGTCATGTAGCAGGTTTCTAACACTTTCTTCCTGTTTCATGGGGCCTTTATTCTGCTCCCTGTCTCTGTTTTCCACCTCAAAGGCCTGGATACCTGGAGAAAAGTCACCTTGCTGTCAAAGATTAAGGCCAAGAAGGTGTCTGCAGTTTCCTCATCCTTTATCACTGTGTTTTCCCTCACACTCAGCCAAGGATGTGGATTCTCTTTAGTTCTCCTTTTATTGCAGATGAGTTTGTATAAGCGTTTTTGTTGTTGTTGACAGCAGTAGCCAGATTAAGTTCTAGTTGGGCTTTGACCTTTCTAATTTTCTTCCTGTATAATCCCATTACGCCCTTGTTGTCCTTTCAAGTTGTCAGTCTCTTCTTCCAAAGACTGTGCACCCTGTTTGTTTCACTCTGAGCTTGAGACAAAGCTCTCTGTTCAGCCAGGCCAGTCTTCTTCCCTGATGACACATTTATGGGCACAAGGGGACAGAACGCTCTTGTACCTTTAAGATTTCCTTTTTAAAGTATGTCAGCCTTCCTGGGCTCCTTTGCCTTCAGGAGTACCTCGTGAGACTGTTTCAAGATAATTAATTATCTATTGGTCATTTCTCTTAGTTAATTAATGCTCTACTTTATTATGAAAAGCTGTTTCTGACAGACTAAAGCAAAGCCTGCATYCACTAACTTATTTTAGTTTTGAAACAGATGAATCTGCAACAAATTATTTTATCACTGTTTGAAAATTGTAGAAGAGCAAAAKTTAAGAAAGGGATTCTAAAACTTGGTATTTTCATGTCTATCCTTTATCAGTGTTTTTTTTTCTTCAGGTTCATTTCACGTCCTATCATAGACATCCCAGCAACGCATCACTTCTAGTTTTATCTAGTTCCTGAAAGTGACTAAAATTCCTTTTAGTTTTTTATAAAGAATGAAGTTTTGTCCACAGAAGACAGAGGTTAATCTGCTGATCTTAAATCTTGTGCTATTTAGAAAACCTATATTACAAATAYTAAACATGAGGTAATATTCTCTTACAGGATCACAAAAATTTGCTAGCATTTGCCTTCCTTTCTGTGGCAAACACAGGGGTGGAAAAAAAGCTGTGATTTTACATATACATTCCTTAGCTGTTTACAATTTCATACTTCATTTAACTTTTTGTCCAAAGCTGAAGAAACCAAAGTCATAGAGTAAAATGCAGCTTCATACTAGCAAGATGTTCCATATATTTCTGTTCAGACAGTGAATGCATTTGGGACTTTAGAAAGCCTTTCTTCACTAAGTAATTAAGATGTGTAAAAAAYCACTAAGAATATTTATTTTAGTAATTACTTACTAAAGAAGTRTGTAATTTCAGCTTCTCTTCTTTGTATGTCTGAGGAGAAAAACAAAGGAATCTCTATCTCATTTTTTTTGTTTAAAATAGATACCAAACAGTACTCTTTAGGATATTACAGATTAACAAGAGTAATAATTTGGTTCTCATCAAAGGCATTTTATCCCTTAAAAAACATCCTTGGAGAAGCGATCACTCATTTTCTTAGGGAAGACTGCTCTTGCTAAAAGAAATTCTATACTAAACTATTTGTATATAYCTTTGTATGAGATGCTTTTTGTACCTTTGTATGAGATGGTTTTTGTTAATTCCCTTTGAAGCCAAGAGAACATAGTGTTAATTTGTAAGATGTAAGATAAATTATTCAAAAGTTCAAACTCACAAAAATACAACATTCTGCACACAGATTAAGTTTCTTAATATTAATATTGTCACGCCCAATCATTCCCCTCTTGTATGATGCTATGATAAAAAGTAAAGAAAAAGTGTGTTTTCTTTGCAGAAACAGACAGACCACACATATTATTAATGAGCATGCTTRAGATAAGAAAGCTGATGCTATTAAAGTCCAAGTCATTCTGTGGGATAACAGCCACTGAAGAGAAAATTTCAAAGTTTAAACTATCACTCTTCATCTCTTTCCTAACTAAAAGTAATCAGACTTGTGAGCATTCTTATYCTGAAAGTTAATTAACTCTTCTCTCTGTCTTGCATGTCCAGTGCCATCTGCACTGACTCTTTCAACTTGTCCTGTCTTGCAATTAAGGAAAGTCACTCATACCAGAAAAATGTTTCTGACAAATACAGATTTTCGATGAAACTAAAAGAGGGGGGAAGAAGGTGGGGAAAAAAAGCAGATTAAGAACTTGCTTTACTCCTTCTATTTTTGCAGTGCAACGTCTACACACCACCAAAATCTYAAAATTTGTATACCATTTTGGTATTTATAAATTGTTCTTACAACTAGAGAAGAATGGCATTCCTTATTGAGACAAATAAGATGCAATTGAGCCTAATTTGATTAACAGAATTAAACAGATTGAGATAGAAAAAAGAGGCCTTTCATTCTTTATGGGCAAAGCAGTCTCAGATTTAGGGTCTCTTTGTCTCCATTACCTTRGGCTTAGAATACAGAGGTATGGAGGTTTTTTGCAGTTAAGAAATTAATTAGATAGAAAGACTTATKTTTTGTTTGTGATAGATCATTCTGCAGGCAGGCTATTTTAATCTATTACTAAAAGTATCTGAAACATATTGTGATAGCTCAGTCAAAGAAGCATCATAGAATCACAGAATATGCTGAATTGGAAGACAATCATTAAGTTCAACTCCTGGCCCTACAAAGGACACCCCAAAAATCACTCCGTTTGCCTGAGTGTTCTCCAAATGCTTCTTGTATTCAAACAGGCTTGGTGCTATGGCTGCTTTTCTGTGTTCATCCACCTTCTGGATAAAATCTTTTGCCTGAAATCTAACCTAAGCAAGCTTTAGTCTAGTAAAGTTATTATAGTAATATTATTTTTCTAGAAATAATTTTCACCTGAGAACATCATCTTGACTTCTCATTTTCCTCTTTAAAATTAGTTTAGGAGGAAATAAGATAAGAAGTAAGTTGKTTTTTTTAAAATATCATTATAAAGAGCAAGTTAGACAGTACTTAAATCATTCATGTTTTCCAGTAACCTAATCAAATGTAACCTCTAGCATTTTTAAAAGCCCCAGGATCAGTTTATATATATATATATATATATATATATCTATCAGTTATATTTCTGAGTTATATTTCTGAATTAAATATACTAGTTGAAAACTATTTTAAGTGAGTAGGATGAAAAGAAATGTACTTGGCTTGCAAAAGAACTGAGAAATTCCAATTTAACTGTTTTAGTTTAATTTCCCTGAAAGAAATAGAAAATAATCACTTTGTAGAATACTTCAGAAAAAACTAATTGTCACCAGATATTTTACCAAAATATACCAAGTCAATAGCAACTTTTACCACATGCAATGCAAATACACACATGAAATTGCTGCAGGTGAGAGTAAGAATAACCTCGAGTTCTGTAAGGCTTTGATTGCCTCAACMTTATGTTCTCTTGAGAAAACTAAGCAGCTACAACCTAGGAAATCCCAACAGATCCTCCARAAGATACTTTTTTTTGGAGGGAAAAGACAGGTTACAGTGACAAGGGATGGAGATAACTGGAAGGACTGAGAGCATGGCTAGTAGCAGTGGAAACGATGCATTGGCTAACAGGTACAGGGAGCTGTGACAGAAAATGAGCTGGGGTGTAATCGAAACAGAAAAGGGCAATTTAAGCTAAAAAAAAATTAAATAAAACCCCAGGAATTTCCAGGAGGAAGCACAGGGGTATTAACCTTGCAAATTACATAAAGCAGGCAAAACTGCTAACACTCAGCAGGACAGAATTAGAACACAGTATAGTCTTGATAAATTGAAGAAAGGGTCGGAAAAAATTTAATAGGAAAGCACTGTGTGTAAATAAGAAACATTAATGACTTAAGTACAAATGATCCAGAGGAGGGACAYGGTGATGATCAGGGGGTTGGGGTCCGTAGAGCCTGGGGTTATTTACTCTGGGGAATAGAAGACTCCAGGGAAACCTTATAGCAGCCTCCCAGTGCTTAAAARGRGGCTACAGAAAAGATGGAGAGGCTCATTACAGGGGAGTGTAGTGAAAGGACAAGTGAAAGCAGRYTTAAACTAAARGAGGGTAGGTTTAGAATGGATATTAGAAAGATATTAATTTGGTGAGACACTGGAACATGTTGCCCAGAGAAGTTGTGGATGCCCCATCCCTGAAAGTGTTCAAGGTCAGSTTGGRTGGGGCTTTGAGTAATTAGATCTAGGGCAAGGAGCTAGATGATGTTTTCTTTTTCTTTCTAAGCATTCTCTGATTCTAATACAGAATTACAAAACATAGCTGTTCTGCATTTATAATTAAGTTTATTTATTATTCATGTGATATAAATATTCTGCTTCATTAAAAGTAGCATTTTAACCACAAAATATCTCTGCATTTACAGGCCCGCCTCCATTTTGACCTGAAAAAACATCAGATATGGCTGGTTTAGRAAAAAAAGACTGTAAAAAGACAGGAGACCTCAAACATGAAACACCGCCTTAAAAAAGGAAAGTAAGTTGTTCTACRTTCACTGAGTGTAGAACAAGGAAGGATGTATTTAAACAGCAGCATTATTCTGTTAAATGTGAGTAAGACATTTTTTATTATGACAGCAAACGAGAAGTAGAGTTGTTAGAAGGATCAGTAATATTCTATTCGGAGACTTTCAGCTACAGAYTAAACTGGCATCTTCCAGAAATGCTTTTGTTATCTGTTTTAGGATTTTGCCTTGACTGTGACCTCTGAAAACACCTTTCAGACCTCCAGCCTTTGATTTCCTAATGACGCATCTAAAAGAGCTTCACAAAATGAATCKTACAAAGAAGCATTAAATGCTTATTAAATGACTGGTTTGGCTGAGCAGCATGTCTGTGGATTCTATCACTATAAGGTTAACTTTCAGRGTAGTCTCTTCCACATTACCAAGTTTTCCCTCACAAGCATTTTCTATTGTTTGGCCTATGGGGGCTGTAACATAAAATTAGCTTTTACAATCTTTTTTTGCTCTAATTGGACTGCAATAACRTTCCCTCAAGAAATGGAGATTAACAAATTGAACATGAAATGTTTCTCTACWGTTCAAACTGATCTAGATTGTCTTATTTTCAATCATCAATACACAGTTTAYTATTTACGCCCAGAGTTTCATCACCTTAAGGCTTAATCTTTTCTTTTGTCAGTATTTGAAACACATGGGGGGTTTTTTCCAGCTGATCTTTTGAGGATGGCAGTATTAACAAAAGACAGCTGAGACAAAGCAGGACATCATGCATGCTTTCTGTGAATTTACGTGTCTTCAAAACAAACACAGAACAGAACTTGCACTGCTTACTAGAAGAATTAATGCCCATTAGGCATTAGAGCTGGTGTCCGATTCCAACCACCATTATTTGACACCAAGTGTTTTTATGGTCCTATTTTCACTTGCAGTTCACTYACACAAGCTCAAGTGAGTACACAAACACTACTCTGTTATAGATACAGGGTGTCTGAGTTCAATCTGTTCGTTTGACATACATAGGTTTAAAACCATACATGGATGTGATACTTCTGCAACTACGTTATGAATATTTTAACACCTATGTCATGACAGTAGTGTCGATATTTTCTTGTTTGCTTATATTTGCTTGACTCTCCTAAAACTGCATCRTTTCTTTTTGATTACAGATCAAACAGAGGGTTTTGTTCCTTACATTTATGAAATCTAGGAAAAAATGCCTACCATCTCCTAATACCTGTYTCTTCATCCAGACCCAATTAAATATACTGAACATTGGAACTATCTAATAGGAAGGATGTTGAACATTGTTTCAGAGTAGTTGCTATTCTCAGAAATGTATAAATTAAATTATACATTTTAATGTCATTATAGATATGCAGTTATTAAGCATATCTTTGCTAACTGTGCAAAAAGGATGGGATAAGTTTTGTTCATTAATGTTAATCAAATGAAAAGAAAGCTTGAATATGCAGGTGAAAAGCAGAAAATTTAGGTAGAGGCAGTGTTTTTTGAAATCAAGAGCTCATAGATCTTTAAAATGAAACATTTATAGTTGATTACTATGATTTTTAACTTAAGACTTCTTTTTTATCTTTCCAGGATATGTAACCTGAAAATAATTTCCTATCTGTTGAATCCTCAATCACAGTAAGACCRAAGTCTTACTGTGCCTATAGCACTATCTAGTCAAAAACCTATGACAGCACTCAGCTTTATGAAGAGAGTCACAATGCAATTTTTAACCTTGTTCTCTTTTTATTAAATAGGGATATTAAATGTCTCAAGAAAAAGAAACACCAGCCTATATCAGGATTTTATTGTAGGTCCTGTTCACTTGAAAAAGACAAACATCATGCCAACACTACTGACTAAACCTCATATTTGGACATTCTTGAAGACTGTAGCTCAGAATGAGAGAAGAAAATTAAAAGGTCTTTGGTTACACTGCAAATTTTTTATGAGATCTCAGCTGCATAATTCTAGCTTGTCAATAAGAATATCCAACTTTAAGAAAGCAAAGTCAGTTTTGTACCTCATGGCTTGATATCATGTATAAGATTTGATTGTGAGCTACCAAGATATAATTAAGATTAAATAGAAATTGTTCCTGTTRGCTAAAATAATTCATTTCCTCTAAATGCAGAGCAAAGACAACCATTTTCATAGCATATTGCTAGCAGCAATTCTCGGAAAAAATCTTTTAACCTCTTTTTCAAGAAAAATTGTTAGAATATGTTAGTTGTTAGAAACAAAAGCCAAACCGTAGAATCGATAATTAAATTCCATGCAAAATGTGATTAAGTATAAACTGTYCAACTACCATTGTTGAAATAAAGAACCAATATAGCTGTAGTGGTAACTGTGCTTTTTATTTCCCAAAAATGTCCCGGCTAATCCGTAGCAGGAATAGTTTTGTTCAAAACTCTTGTACTCTGTGTAAGCCTCACTCTATGTCTGCAGCTTGGAGGGGAAAATACTGATACTTAAATACAGTGATCAGCATCTCTAGCTTCATAGCTTCACAAYCAGAGAAATTTTCAGTAATTCCCAATACACAATGAATTTCTGCTTAATGAGTTAATGCTTCCAATGATACAAAACTGTGGGACATGAGGATTTTTGAGTCAAAAAATCAAAATCTCTGCTATTTCAAATGTGTTACTTGTGACAACTACTGCCTCTTGACATCTGCTGTTTAGTTTCATGTTTTGTGAGAAAACAACCTCCTCTGCCTGTTCCTAATTTAAGGTGAAGTACAAAGGAAATAGTAACCTTTGGTACCTCTGTTGAATTCCTCCATTTTAACACGTGAACAAAAATACAACAGCCGCAAATGAAAAAATGTTATAAATGTCTCCATCTACATAAATGTCAATAGCTGATTTAGAGATTGCTGTGATGAGAGAGTTCTGAAGACTGATTAAACCAGATTTAAACTTTAAACAGCAGCAGAGTAGACTGACACTCATTAACATACTTCAGGCGAATGCTTAGTTCTTACCCAGTAAGATGTAACTTCAAACTGAAATTGTTGTGACTATACCGTAGCACAGAGGCCATGCTAGATAGTGAGCACTGGTGGATGAGGCYCTTAAAGCACCTCAGTTCCTGAGGGCAAGGTGACCAGGCTTCACAGCTATTCCAAAAGGAAAGTCAGAGCTCAATATCTTTTTTTTTTTATGCACTTCTCCTTGTACATATCTGGTGTTTTTCCTGGTTGCTTTCCCCCCTCCAGAAGGAGGGTTTCATGTGCTCTTTATGCTGCTCATCTCATTTCTGGTTTTYTGAGCTGTCCTTATGTGTTCAGTAAAATGCCCTCCTCACTTGCAGGCCTTTGTGATTATTTTGTATGCTATTCTTGATCTTGAAAATTGTGCTTCTTGTAGYAATACAGTGTTTTCCTGGGCTATCTGAGTGTGACTGTACCAGTCTTTGCCTTCTTTGGAGGTCACGTTGCCCACACACTTATGCAAAAATGTTTGTACATTGTGCCTGGCCACGCAATCACAGTATCACAAAATATGTTTGTTACAGCACTATTTTATGCTTATGTTTGGGTTCAAGACAAGCTAATATTGATTCTGCCGAGATTAATGCACTTCTCAGGTGTAGCCATTACAGGCCTCTGTTTTGACTACACAGCTGTAAAAATTGTTTATTGGACAGAGGTGTATTTGCAGCTTAAAGAAAAAGTGATCCTGTGTGAGTATCTGCATTTTTGTAGTTTGTGAACAGCTTCAGAGCTCCTTTAGCAAATTAAACCCCACATATTTTATCCATAATAAATTAATTGAATAATAGTACAGTACAGAAAGCAACACTGGAATATCAGTCTCTAGTCCTTAATGCCAATGAGTTCATAAAATTCCAATTTATAAAGACTGATGATACTGAGTAAAATAATGATCAGTAAGTATATGGTGAACAAAATATTTTGTGTCTTCACAGAGTAACAGCATAGCTAGCACAAAATACATCATAGGCTCAATCCCACATGCAGCACTTGCATCAGAAATAGAAAATGTGACCTACTAAATCGACAGTACAATTCTTCTAATTCAGAGGATTTTATCTACCCAAATGGCTTCTGTATCCAACAGGTCTGACCAATGCTCCCTTGGTTTTGGTGAAGTATTCAAAGAGATCTTTTTAAAAAGACTCTACAGGACTAGTCTCAAAACTACCAGAAATATTAGGAATGCGTTTTTGTAAAGGAGAATTTCTTTGAATAATGTCAGATACAGCCAGTTAACTTTTCTGAAGTACTCTCCTCATGATGTGATCATCAGGTCATCTATGGGTCATCTATGAAACATTTCCCCTACCTTCTCTGAGAGTGTTTTTCCTTGGTTCATTTGGCCACATTTGTTCCAGGGAAATTCTCCCTAACTTTACAAATTTTGTGGTTGACTTCACAATTGATGGAACCTATCTAGGTAGGAAAAAAAGACTCACATTTCCTATCACTGAGAAATGCTTGGATTTTTTGCCACAAAGTTTAATTGTGTGGTCATGCAGGTTAAAGTACAGAAACGAGTTTATTGTTTCATTATGAGATTTAAGATTCCCAAGGAACCCATGTCAGTGTAGGTAGATGAYGGATTTCACATCCCTCCTGCAAGCAATCTCCAAACAGCACAGAACTCATGGAAATACCAGAAACCKGATAACTCATTTCAGATGGATTCAGAATGCCTAGCCTGAGTATCCATCCTTGAGATTCTGTCTCCAGTTGTATGTAGTCCTGACATAGCATGGCAAGTCACCTCATCTCCACTTATAAAGTCAATGTGGTCTTGATTCCACATCTGATTTTGAAAGTAGCCTTCAATCTAGTCTTGTCAGACAGAGCTGCCTTATGCAAAAAGGTTCATTAATAGCCCAGACAAAGACAAAATTTTATTCACTAGAATGGTTTTTATCCTGCATTTTTGCTGCACGGTCTTGGCACACACAGGTGCACATTTTTGGGAAACAAAAAATAATTAAGACAGTCTGTGCAAAAAACATAGGTTTATTAGCCTGGAGCCATTTCTGATATTTTCCCACATGCACTAAAACTATTTGACTGTGCATTGATTATCAAGGGCAAAGTTAGAGGACATCTATATTTAAAATACTACCAACACTTTGATTTCTGTTGTTGTTTCATGTTGATTAGACTGCTAAGGCAGGCTGCCGCTTTTTATTAAATCTAGAGGAAATGTATCAAATAAAAGGTATTTCATCAGCTTCCTGTAAGAAAAGGACATAAAGGGGGACRTTAGATTTAAAGTAGTTAAAGACAACAAGAAACTGTTCATATCTAGGCCTTTGCTATCACCTTCAGTCTAGGAATATATACATATTTCAGACAAAAAGAGTACCTTTTATTGCCTTTGCTGCAAGATATGGAACAAATTTAGAATCCTTGCATAGAAATAGGCTATCTTCAGCAGAGCTTGGATATGCTGTGTTTTGATATGTAAGGTGATACAAATATAGCTAACCTTGAATGTGAATTAGTATATTTGGCTTACAGTAAAATGTTTGTGATARCACCATTGGCTGAAAGGTTGATACTGCTAAGATATCATCTTTTAGATTCTCATCAAAGACATTTCCAATTTTTAGATTTTTTAATTTTTGATAAGAGAGTCTATGCCCACACTGATGTTCCAACAAAATTAGGTATTTCTGGAGTAATATTAGATATGCCMAATTAACAAGAGATGGTTTTTGTCATCACATGGCTGAATCAGCAAGTAATATGGGGAAAAATCTGGGGCAAGAACTGTAATATTATTGAGGMGAATTGGATATATTATGAAGGGAGAAGGCAGTCTGCATTGGACTAGCTTTTCTCTGGTCCCAAGGTCTGAACATGGATTAATTACCGGAGTGCATCACGTGTGGATTGTGTGCACATTTTTCAGTGTAGTTTCACCCAAAAGAAATACAGTTCATATGCTCCGAGGCTATTCTGTAGCTGGGTTCAATCAGGTTTGTTTCTAAACTGCACCCTTGATTCTCACTAAAACACTCATGTACACATTGCACTGCTTCAGTTTATCAAAGAAGATTCAGCTTCGGTTGTCCCTAAACACAACATGCAGACAATTCATCCAAATGAAGACTCCCTTTGCTTTTCATGCTAAGTGCCCTAAACTGAATTGGAGAGATCATCTTTGTAGCTGATAAACCAGCATAAACTGGGAGCAATATGTGCAGTTATGATGACAGGCTGGAAAGCTCTTCAATTTCAATCTTCCACTGCAACTTGTAYTTACTCTGGAAGAAACTTGCCATAGTAACACTTGATCTCTTTTTTTACTCAATGGTTAAAAAATTAAAGAGAGTAAGCAAACCTTCTCTCCACAATTACCAGCTTCTTGGTGCTGGCTGATTTCGCAATAATAAGGTGTTTTCAACATTATGAGTCTTCATCAAGTAAGGTCTTTCAGCTAGTACTAAATTAACCCATAGCATTCATAAGAGTTGATTTCGCTTTCTCAGATTATCTCTGGAAAATTCARGACTAATTCCTGCACTCCTTGATGATTAAAAGGAATGGGTTAAATATTATTAAGTATCAACCTTGTGTTCCATTACCTGCCTATCAGCCTGATGAAAATATTGAAATAGAGGAAGACTAAAAACTCATTTAGTTACTTATTAAGGGTATGTTTTTCAGTGCATGTTACTAATCTAACCYCACCTCTTTTCACTTTGTTTAATATAACAATTATACAAAGATGGATTTGTGCCTTGGATTTTTAGTTTGGCTTGATTAATACTGGACTTTTTACAAAAAGAGCTAGTGGCCAGGAAGAATGGCTTCAAAGTGAAAAAGGACAGGTTTAGGTTAGATATGAGGAGAAAATATCTTACTCTGAGGGTAGTGAGGCACTGAATAGGTTTTTAGAGAAGTTGTGGATGTCCCACACCTGGAAGTGTAAAGGACAGGTTAGATGCGGCTTTAAGCAGCCTTGTCTAAGGGGAAGTGTTCCTGCATATGGCAGGGGGGTTTGAACTATGTAACCTTAAAGGTCTTTTCCAACACAAACCATTCTGTGATTCTACATTTTGTTTAAAGAMTCATGCTGGGGTTTAAAAATTCATCTATAATATTTATGCTGTTAATGACAGTTCAATTGTATTTTGCTGATCTGGAGCTCTGTACAGGAGTGAGATTATTCAGAGTAATTACACATTTATTAAACAGTTACCCATCTTACTCTCTAAGAACTAGTAATTYGACTCCTGCAGTTCCAAATCAGTTGCATAAAAGTGAGAGTAAAATTGATATAAAGTGTTTTGGGGTGAGTCCTCTTGGATTTCAGCAGTAATGAAGGGAGAAATTTTCAGAGTAAAATGCTAGTTGCCATTAAGAACAGAATTTCACTGCAGATAGTGGTGAACAAAAATCSCCTCAAAAATTTGATGTTTTCTTTATAATTTGAAATTTAAGTAACTGGCCACAGTAGTTATATCAACTGGTTTAAGTTTATTGTTTATGTATTTTGTAAAGGATGAATTATGAGACAACCTTTCCTTTATCTGCTGTGGAAGGGTAGACAGAGTCTGACACTTTCATTGTTAATGAAACAATAACACCAGTGTGAATGCAGATGAAGTCAGAAATAGAAAGAACTTCAGATTAACTTCTATATCTTATGTATAAATGTGCATTTAACTTGAAATAACTCATTGGGAAAAGAGAAATATATGCAGAGTATAGTAAAAACTAAGATGGGATGGTGTGACTCAGCTCTGGACTTGATTGTGGGTGTTACTGTCATCAAAYACTCTCTTTCCCAGACAAAAGAGTTTACTCTTAAGCTCTGTAATGTATTTATCTGGTTGAGTGGAACAGAAACTGCTTAATAAGGTGCTACCATGTACTTTACAGTTACAGGTTATATAGAGGTTACATGGAGAAACATCTTGTCATTTGCCCATTTAGAAGCAGAAGACGTAGTAGAGGAGATGGGTAAAGGGGGGGTAGATACWCTTCTGTGTGAGCTGTGTGCCCTGCCCAGCACTGTGCCAAACATTTCTGTTCCTCTTCTCCTTCACTATGACACTAAAAGGAAGGGGTACCACCAGAACTGCAATTAGGGATTAATAAATTGATAAATTATCTTCTTCCTCAGCTCAGGAAGAAGGCTTCAAATCAGAAAGCAGTAAAAATTTTGAATACTGTGTGCAAGAATAAAAATAGTACCTCAGAAGGTCTAGAATAAATGCTCATTCCAGTTCTTTGGTCTGTTCTGACAAATATATTCATGGATTCAAGGAAAAGATTTTTTTCTAACTTTTTGATCAGAAGAATTTATAGAATATATARAATATATAGAATTTATAATTTTGTATTGAACACACTCAACATCACATGATTGGGTTTTTCATCTTCCCCAAATGTATCTGTTGATGCACTGTTACCCAGCTGAAGCCATCAAAACTGTGAGTGGGTTATCTCTGCTCTTACTCAAGGCTTAGGCATATGTCACTGATCCAGCTGACCCACTCTACCTTGGCAATTCCATTTTTCACTAAATATCACTGAAGTAGAGAATAATCATGGGGTTTGGGTTGTAGGTGTTTCATCTGCTTCAACTGAGCAGTTTTGCCAAAGCCATCAGGATATTTTGTGCCACCTGAGATTGTGCTTGGTTGCATCTCTGTTACGTTGCCTATTGAAGGACTTCATTTTGTCTGTCAGAAGTTGTGGAACTTTTAAGAAACTTTGAAGCATTTYGTGGATGTTTTTAAAAAATCTACAGAGTTATGAGCATAACTTTCAGGGGGATATGGACTCCTCTATTCCCTTGATGTCTTAGAGAATACTGAAAGTGTATTTTCCTTCTTATTTTAGTGGGTGTGAAACTGCTTTTATTGCTAAATACATTTGCATGAAGACAGGATTTATGTTGCATACTTTGTTCACTCCTGCTGCCTTTTTCTCTCTGAAAGTTGTAATCCACTGAATGTAAATCCCAGACTACTCYACTGCTAATTGTGATATGGCAGAGAGGGGATTATGACTCTGAGGGAGAAAAAAGCAGCTGGAACAGATGAAGGCTTACAAAAMTGAAGTTATCTTTACATGAAAGTTATCACACATTTGCTTTTTCATTTGCTTTTTTCAAGCAAGATGGCAAGAATGCAAATAGGGGGAAATGTGCACTTCCTCACAGAGAGAGAATATATTCATAAACTGAAGGATCTTAGGATCTTACAGGCTTTAATAAAAAGCAGGTTTTGGTTTTCCCAATGGCCAAACACCGACAAGAGTCAGAGAACGTCCAGCACTTGAATGATATCTCAGCGTGGTTCACAACACCAGCTTCGATAGCCTAAGGCTTCAGACACAGTTCATCAGTCAGATTTGATTGAAATGTATTTCTTAAGTAATGTTCCAAGCTGTATTTGATAACTTCAGCTGTTTCATCATTCTGCTTTCATATACACAGAACACAACCATAGGTCAAAGGAACATGAACAGGAACAAGATTTAAAAAACATCCACCTTCATATCTGCCAATCCATTATACAGCCCATGAAGAAGTGTTTCAAGGCTGTGACATGCCTGAATTTCACTTTATTTGGTGCAACAAGAAGAATTGTTTTTCATGTTCATTTTCTCTGCATGCATTTCTCTGTTATACAGAGAAAACAAAGGAAAYGATCCAGGTGTCTTTCAGGCACCTATTTCAATAGAGAGTTCATCTGTAAATTTTTAACTCAGGTCAAAGCCAGGAATGAAACCACAGTTCTCTCTTTCTGCTTAAAAACAATTACTATTTTCTTGTCCAGGGAGTTGCTTTAACCTTCATAGAATYTCAGGATATATGCTGCCATAAAATGAATTTCATTCATATGAATCACAACAAATGYTACCTTCTACAGGGAACTGTGGCTAATGTCCCTGGAAATATCATCTGTATTGTTCWTTTTAATGAAGCTCAGGATAAGTTTTACTCTTAAATTCCCAGAGCTGATCAAATCAGGAGCTTGTATATCTGGATATACCTGAATGGAGTCTCCTTTTTTTTTTTTTTTTTTTTTCGAAAAGGAGGGGATTTTCAAATTAGCAACCAAGTCCTGCAATGCCTTTTAGAGAAGGGAAATGAAAAGGGAGCAGGTGTTTGCTGCATAGAGCAGCTTCAAACTCCTCCCTTTCTGCTCTCTCTTCCTTTTCTGTAAACGAAATGCAAAATGTCTTYTTCCTTTTTGAGTGCAAGAATCTGGAGGGCTCCCTCCTTCCTCTTTGAGGAGGGCT
Organism: Mixornis gularis; assembly: GCA_003546035.1. Lineage (NCBI taxonomy): Eukaryota > Metazoa > Chordata > Aves > Passeriformes > Timaliidae > Mixornis > Mixornis gularis. The sequence goes on along the minus strand of QVAJ01000152.1, from coordinate 956,155 downwards.
GTAAACAGGAATGATAGACAACCTTGAGAAGTCCCTTTACCAGTGATAAATAACTACCCTCCACATGCAGAKAAGTGCAATACAAAGAAGGAAACAGAACAGATGAAACACAAAATGTGCAAGGCAGGATTTGGAGTTGTCTGACAGAAGTGTCAGCAGATTGGTGTAAGTTATAGTGTTTTACTTTCGTTTACCGGCTCAGAGCTGGATTCATCTCTTGCCAGTGATGAGTTTGGCAAAAGGTCTAAGAAATTCTGCACAATGGATGCTTTTGCCTGTCAACAGTCCATTTTAGSAGTCAGAAATATATGGAACATGAAAAATGACCCAACAGGACGGGGACCAAGAATCTGCCTGGCATGCTCCTTACACATAAGCCTTCCATGCTGACCATTTTAAAACTACATTTTTTGAGAGTTTTAGGAGATTTAGCATGGATAAATCCCAGAGAAACCAGTTCTGTTTTACTTACTTTGTTTTATAATCATTGGTACCTCTATTGTGATCTTTTCAGTAAAAAAAAGTGTGGAGGAGCTGTGGTCTTGTATCCTCCACTTGGTCAGCCCTCACTGCACACACAGTGTTAGTTTCTGAGCACTTAGCACTTACATTCTGGACATTTAATTACAACAGTTAGGAAGGCCAGCAACTCCTGGTATACTGTACTTACCCACAAGTGACATACCTAATTTGTGAACTCAGCCTGCAAACCAAAATTCATCAGCAGTTAAATATTATTAGCAAGAGTTTGACATCATTCAGAAATGTTTACAAATCACTACAGTGTGTCCTTGGAACAAGATCCAGGATTCAGTTTACATTTTTAAAATCCCTAAAGAAAGGGGCTTTTGTCCAACAATATGGTCCTCATGACTGCTTGAAAACAAATAATAAATATTAGAAAAACGTGAAACACAGATGAAGCAAAAAAAAAAAATTAAATAAAAAATCTTCTTTTCCCCCTGTTTTGCATATGGGAAGGCTCTAGGCCCTCCAGTGCTACCCCTGGSCTTTCCCAAACTCAGGCAAGATGCTGTTTTAGTTAACATTCCAGTATGGTTTATCCCTTGTGGTTTTTTTCCTAATCATTTCGCAACAATGCTTTTTGGCAGATGGAAATGACTCCAACAAAAAGCCAGGTGCATGCTCTGGCGGTTTCCCTGCTAAAAGGGATTTAGTCAGATGTTTCTTCCACCTGTGAATTGGCTGCCCAGTCGCARCCAGCTCCTATGAATGTAATTATTATGCTCTATTTCAAAAAGCTGAAAAAAGTTCAAGTTGGTTCTGTCAAAAAAAAGAACCTGATACCATTACAGTTTCTCTCTATTTTCAGAATCTGATTGTCAATGAAATAACTTCTGTCACAACCATTTTAATTTTCAGTTTGAGGGCATACCCTGACCTGGATTTCCATGAATCTACTTCAGATTTACACCAAAGCAGTAATAATCAGCATCACTCTTTAAATGATAAACAGATATTCACGTCTTTAAATCTGTTCCCAAACAGTCAAAGTCCCTATTTTTTTTCTGTGAAGAGATGAGTCATATTCAGGTAATAATGACTGTGTCTACATGGCTTCATGGGGAACTCTGCTACCTGGAGAGAAGGCTACCAATATCTGGCTTCCGTGTGATTTTTAGATTCTTAGCCTTTGAAATCTCCCTTTTCTTTATGAGGATTAAATCCATGTTCTCAAAAGGACAAATCAAAGCAAGATTTGTTTCTTTCCCTGCATTTTTTAGCMTGACATGAAGAAGCCCATTCAACAGCATGAAAAGTTCAAAATTATCAAGTTCTATACCAAATATTTTTTAAAAATCTGAGCTAAATCTGAGGCAGGTTCCATATTAATGGACTGAGGCWTAAAACTTCACATGTACCAACAACACAAACACAGCCCTCTTTATCGCTGATCAAAAGCACTTGGATAGAACCATCAGTCTTCACACAGATGTACTCCAAGACAGATTTGTGGGAGTTACAAATCGAAGGCAGACAAAAGCAGCAGCCCAGCATGAGTGAAGAAATTTCAGAGGCAAATAACTAGTCAGACTTCCTAGGGCAAGGCTGTTTGGATGACTGGCTGCCCAGTCCTGTGCAGAGAGAGAGGGAGTCCTGATACTGCTCAGATTCCCAGGATGAAAAGCCAAATATGACCACAGTGTTCACTGAATTGTGTGATATAGGATGTAGATTTTCCTTGAATTAAATCCCATTCGAGTTACTGTGTAATAGTTAGAAAGAATGGGCAAAGATCTTTTGCTTGTTGTAACAATCTTTAATTGTTATTAGGATGGAGAGTGGTCTTGAGGTAATAGTGCAATATTAATGTGAGAAAAAGATTGTCACTSCAGATATGTTATCTGTATCCAGTGGGAAAGGAACACATGAAAACAGACATGTTTCCACAATATATGATTCTGTGTTGTGCTCTATGTAATTCAAGCTAATGGATCAGCAATATCAGAATTAGCAAATGGGGAGCAGAGATTTCGTGATGTTCACTGGTCAACACAGATCTATGATCTGACTCAGATTTCTGTTAATGTATTTGTTAATCATAGGTTTTCTTCCGGGAATTTGCATGAACATATGTCAGTTTTTGGGATATTTCTGAACTGTTCACTTCAACTATTTGCTGTGTGATTGATTAATTTGCCTATCTGGCTGTATGAAACATTTTAAACAGGTGAGTTGAAGAACAAACAGCAAACACTGCACTTCCCCTTGTAAATGTACAGCTGAAACTATAGCTACACTAAAATACACTAAATGTTTGAAAAATTGTGACRTTTCTGTGAGTACATGTACCCCATCTTCATCTTGTCATGCTTTGAACAGTGTAACACAGTAACATGGAGCCACATTTATTTTATTTGATAGAATAACAGGTACTTGGTTTCCTATGAAACTGCAATSAATAGCATCCTGAAATTCTGTATGAAAATTAATGGGAAACAGCCCACCCATTGTAAAGGGAAGCAGGGTTTTATTTTGTGAAGTACRTAGCCATGATAGCCAGAATGTGGCAAAACCTCTTGGACTGTATTGTGCTTCTGTTCAGGCCTCTTTCCAGAGGGTATGAGCAAAACAACATTGCCAATCTTTTTTGGTTTTATATTACATCTAGATTGATGATGTTTACACTGATAGTATTTTCTCATAAGAGGATTGTAGAAGAAAAAAAAATACAATATTATTTGGAACATAAAAATAACAGCAGCTTTTTCCATGAAACTATCATAATATCTGTTTTACGCTGTATATTACATGTGCCTGCTTCTCAAAGGTGACAAAAATAATCCAACCTTAAATTCTTTGCAATGTATAGTTTTCTCCTCTGTGGRTTTCTGTATGTACTGAAAGTAATTTATGCTATATTATTATAGATTGTAACTGGTCTAACTAATATAGCCAGACTTTCTTGAACAGGAAAAAAAAARGGGGGAAAAAAAMCAGCTTTGGCAATATCAATCATTTTTTATTAGTTAGTAAACAGACCCTGAACTKCAGCTGAATTTCTGTCAGGTTGTCACACTGCAGTTACAGTGATGTAGCTGAGCTAATCATCTGGTAGGTGCTGGCAGGAACCAGTAGCAAAAACAAGGGTTTAGCTCTTAAAGCTTGTTTTGAAGATGTCTACAAGCTGTCAGCAATACTCCATAAAACATAGACCTATAAACATTATATCAACCTGACTCTGATACCAGCCAACTAACAACCTTCTGTTTGTCATAAATGTGCATACAGACCAGCCTATTATGGACTGATACTTTTTTTTTGTTTGAATAGCTTGAACTAACACCAGTATATTTTCTTTAAGACCCATAAAAAGTAAGAAGGCATTTTTCTAGATTTGTTTTAAAAACTGCACAGCTTTTTTAAGGAAGAGGCAGTATTTTTTTTTTTCTTAGACCAGCTGACATAGTGCATCAATCTAGAAATCTTTGAACTTCATGGTTACAACATCACACACAGCTGTAGGGTTGACATATTTCATCTCGAGATTCTGGACTGTGTTATACAAGTGGAAGTATTGACAGTGATAGTTTGCATTTCTCCATGTGTACAGGCTCRTAAAATGCTTAGAGCCTTCCAATAGTTATACTAGTTAAAAARCAAAAGCCTTTCAAGGAATAGATAGGTGTTACTAGTTTCATACTGTATAAACAAAATTCAAAGTGGCTAAACTTATGACTACAAAACCAGCAACAGCAMAGATTTTCTAATGTTGTCTGGGCTAGGGGTCCAGAGGTAGATAAAGGTGCTTTAACACTTTACTGTTAAAGCAAATATGTAGAATCATGTATCTACTCCTTCCAAGTACCTCAGCACAGGCCCTTTGGAGCAGTTTTTCAAGGAACCACTTTCTCAAGCATGAAGACAAAATGTAGCCATTTGAAACTCTRCCTCCCATGAGGAAACATGGATTGATTTCTTGGCTCAGCCTAGYTTGGAGAGATTATTGCATTTGTTCAAGATCAAGAGACTCAAAAAAAAGTTGTCTCCTACATTTTATTTAGGATCTCCTACTAGTCTGCTTACCAGTGYGGAGCAATTTCACCCTTAACCTCTCACAAAATCACCAGATCRTTCTTCCTTAATCTGTTTGCTGCCAGTGTGTGTGCTACAATCTCCTCACTTTCCAGGAAGGTAGATACCAGCACGAGACAGGGGACACCAATCTCTTCCAGGCAAGCAGTCGTGGCATCAGTACAAAATTTTCACTCTCTTGCTGTGCGGAAGCAGAAGCTTCCATTTGTTTTGCTAATATAAAAAATGAGCAAATCAGTATTGCTCAAAAGAGTTTCTTGTGCTACATACACCTAGGATAAATCCACAATTGGTCTAAATAAATTCTCACAGCAACCAAAGAATACTAGCACAGGTATACCTGTATGAATAAAATATGATCTTTTTAGTCCTGTAACCAAAATGCCCTCAAAAAAAAAGCAGCAAGAAGCTTGTCAGTAGAGGATATTGATGACAGGGAAAAAAAAGTAATTGCAAACATGTTTGGTTTTGGCTTTCAGCACCTTGTAACTGCCTGGCATCTCTCAATAATTAGAGCTCGACTTCCTTCTGTTTAGAGTTTACTGAAAAAATAATTTATATACATAATTCTTGTGCTGCAGTATATTTGTAGAGAGATATTTCAAATATTTTGACATTTGACATTGAAGCAGAGTTCATTAAACCTGTACCAGAAGGTCACAAGATGTGCTTCTGTTTGCAGTTTGAATCTGTATAATTATTGGAACAAAGTTTCTGGAGCAAATACTCATAACTGTTATATACAGAATTTCCCTAAAATCTTATAAAAACTTCTCAGTGCTGGCATAAAATTGTTTCAATATTCATAGTAAAAAGGTATTTATTCCTTAGTATGTCCATAAATAAAAGGATATAAAAGCTGGAGACAGAGTATACTCATTAATTTTTATAAATAATCATGTCAGCTAAGTTACTTTAACAGTATTCAATCAGTTTTGGTAAGTGTGAGTTTCACATCTATCAGTTGAATTTGTTGAACACAAATAGACYGGTTGTCTAAAACACAGTCAGCTCTTTCTGCTTTGACCAAAAATCATCCAGGTTTTCTTTGTATACTGCTGTTGACTCTGAAAGATCAAGCAAACATCATCAGTCCACTCCTGCAGGTGTCTCCTTATGTTCCCTGTGTCATTCAGAGTACCAAGAGCTGCTTTGACCTGTCCCCAGTTATGATTAGTGCCCACTTCCTGTCACTAAACAAGACTTGACGTTTTCCAGAGAGAACACAGATACTTATGGTTCTTTATGGTATATAAAGATGGGCTGTACCATAYAGGGAAAGAAAACTTGAAACGTGTCTCTGAGGGTATTTATCTGGTATGTGGTGTGAAAAAAATGTAGGGGGG
>QVAJ01000152.1:862273-949328 GCA_003546035.1 Mixornis gularis | reverse complement strand
AATAATGAGAATCCCAACTGCCTCAGATTACAATGTAAATATTTTGTGTGCTTTAGAAATTTTTTTTCCTTCTTTTTTAATCACCTGTGGTGTGTTCAACAAAAAAATGAAAAGATAATGGATTTTGGCAGCTGGTGCTTTAGGTGATGACTTTTGAAACAAAAAGCTGTAAGCTTGCTATTTAATTGGCAGGAGACTGAAAATGAGGGAATTTGGAGCAGTTCTGATAACCAGCCACCCTCAGGGACAGTGTTACATGAAAGTTCATAAATATTGGTGAGGTACCGTTGCTGCTGTTATTCATGCTTCCTACATCAATTTCAAGARCTATATATTTGCAAATATTTTACCATTGCTACTTATACTTGAGCAATAAATCTAACGGTGGTATGTTATCTATCATAAACCACAGCTCAGCAGTGTAGCACTCGTGGCTCTCAAGAAAATCATCCACTAAAACCAAAACTTTGAATGTCTTTTTACTGATGATTTCAAGGCTGTCCAAAACTTTACAGTGCTGGATCAATACTTGTACTCTATAACTCATAGCTCCCGATTTGCTTGCTTTGGGCTTGGCTTGGGGATTGTCATCTGTTAATTTTGTTACTTTGTTTCTTGAATAAGACTACAGAAACAGGCTATTGTTTTTATTACATGTACAGCATTTGGAATGGCTTATTACATAGAATTTTTCCTCCTRTATTGCACTGCATCTCTGGGATTTACTTTCCATGAATAGTTTCCATGAAGATGGCATTCACCCTGAATCTTTGTAGTCTTGCTTTTCCCTGCTGAAAAATGTTAGAATGAAATAATGAGTGGAAAGGAAGCAATTTTACCTGTGGTTTTTTCCAAGTTACTTAACTTTTCAGATTTTAATTTGTCTGCTGAGGGTGTAGCCATCAGTAATGATGTACACAATTCTTCATGCTTCAAGTCAGTGCTGCCCAGAGATGCTGAGCCAAACACTGCTTCCARTAAAAGCAGTGTAAATCAAGGTACTTCAGGATCATTCTGTCCAAAATGGGACACAGATTCCAGCATCCTTTTTCGAAATATACTCCAAAAAAATTTTGAACAGAATTTGTGCTTTAAAGCTTAAATGTTGTAATGCACAAAAAGCAACRAAACTCATGTATTACATGTGATTAAGGCATAAACTAGAATTATTAAATATTTGCTCTGGTTAAAAACCACACAGTAATATAGTTATACAGTCAGTTTTGATGTGTGTGGAGCAGAAATGAATATGGCACATTATTTAGTAAAAATAGGTCAGATGAGTGGCTTATCAGTGGAATCTTGACACTGTGATGCACACTCTGGAAACATGCCTGTGAACAGTACCAGCAAAACTTTCCCTTCCTGTGCACARGTATAATTCATGTTCAGCCTTATTAACTGTGTTTCATGTGGCTATTGATCCATACGTGCTTTGGAACGTATGGATCAGCAAAGATTTCTATCACCTAACAGAGGAAAGTGTAGTTAATCTGAGTCCCTGCAGTGTGCCAGCAACTCAGCCATGTACCTGGCATGTTCTGTGGGACACTGCTCATTAGCAGTGACCAGCTTTATTGTCCACGCAAATGAAAGTTTGGAGCTGGCTTTAAAGTGCTACTTTTCCTCTTCTCTACTCAGCTTCAAATCTTCTTCTACAAATATTGTATTCTGTGAGTAATTTTTACCCCAATCAGATCATATTTTAGCTATCTCATTACCACAAGTTCAACATTTACCTTGTCTCTCTAAATTTTCATAGAATTCCAATCATTAAACCTGAAAAGCAACAACACTTGCATGGAGAGCATATGTTTTTCAGAATATATGGTTTCTTGGAATACAGGTGATCATCTTGGCTTTTTACCTTCAGTTTTAATGTTATTTAAGACTCGAGCCATTATTATCATTGGAAGTACCTTTAAAAATGAAAGTGCAGAGAACATTGTGCAGAAACTATTAAATGACGTGTGTGAGCCAAACAGGGAAAGCAAAGCCCATTTGTATTTATGTGTTTCCCTTCAGTAGGAAAGMAGCTGACTACCCTATAATAAGAAAGACTGAAGTGATTGTGCTTTGGGGCTGTTGGTACTAACTTTTATAATGATCATGACTGAGAATGAAAATAGCAGAATAGTCTTTCCCTGCATACAGTTTTTCACCTCTGTCATATTGTGCCTCTCTAGACTTCAATTTGGGTCCACAATCTAGGGAAAAAAATTGATAGATCCTAGATGTTACCAAAGTGAAATAAATCACCCTTGTCTCTCCTCAGATGTCAGATCCCTCACTAAATGCCTCCGTGCTTGCAATGTCAGGTAGCCACCATGGCTGCTCCCCTTTCCCTTCCTCCACTCTTCCTTTTACTGTGTGCCCTACACTTCACTYGTAATAAGTTTGCATAACTACACTTCTCTTACTCATGCTTTTCTTAATTTTGTCTGGAGTTCTTTGGAAAGAGAAAAATTCATCTGAAATAATCTGTTTGAAATATGTCCCACAAGCTTGAGAAAGTTAAAGAAGTATACCATTGGTCCTATGCCCTTTATATTGGATGGTAATTTTTAGTAGTCAGTTACAAAAAAATTTGATTTTCTTCTACCTTGTGCTAGACCAAATCTGTACAGTATGCTGAATAAATAATCTTAAATAAATTAAAAAAAAAGACACATTTTGAGTGTTCTTCAATCTTGGGCTTGGATGGAGGTATGGGCAATCATGTAAAATCTTTGCTCCTTGCAAATTATAATCTCTGCAGTGTACACAATGTTTTACAAACCACAAAGCTAAGCAGAATGATTGAGATATTTCTCAATATTATCATGAGACACCAAAGATAATTTGCTGAGTTTTCTGTTTCACTAAACACTAGAAATTAACTTTTCATTACGTTGTATCAAATTTCATTAGAATGATAGTCATGAGTAGGTGGCTGTAAAACTCTTCTTTGAAGTGTTAAAACTGGAAGACAAGTTTGTGTTTGACAAGAACATTGGAAATTTATATATGAAAATTACAGTGATAAAGAAAGTACAATATTTAAGATGGGATGAGAATTAGGCTTTTTTCYGATGGGGCTGATTAACAGATATGTTGCACTATTTCTTCAGATGAAATTTTTATTTAAACTACTCATGAGTTCTTGTTTAAGTAAAGAGGCTACTAATTGAATTGCTGTATTTTAATTATTTCCCCCAATGGAAAGAGAGGAACAGTCTTAAGACCTTTTCATTTCCTTATGTGAATATACAGAATTAATCTTTCTATTATATTTATTACCTGTTCCTTTCCCTTTGTGAGAATAGAGTGTGGAATACTAAATAGAAGGAAGGTATTTTTAACAGCAGATATCAACATCAATATTAGCTGTTAGATCTCTCAAAGACCTGATTTTCAGACAAGAGTCATACACAGAAAAAATAGCATGTTAGTTCATGAGTAAAAATAGTTGCTATAGAATGGTTCTCCACTTGAACCATCACCTGAAACTTTTAAAACTAGAGGGAACATAAGGCTAAAGACTTAATTGAAGAATCCAGACTTTACTGGAAACAGAAATAAGTCATTAATACATTTTCCCTATCTCTTACAGGAGTAAGATAACTGATCTCACTCCTAGAGAAACCAGCAGCACCTTTACCATCTAGATCATCACTCTGCATCCTGGCCATCCCAGCTGTCATGCTTTTAGATACTGCCCTTACATTCCCACCTCCTAGAGCTGTTATGTGTCTCTGTGTTTTCCCACACTTTAAACTATTTTTGCCAGAGCTTTTAGCTGCAGAGAAATGCACTTTAAATGGAACTGAAATCTCAAAAGGCCAATAAAATAGGATTGTATTAAAGCAAGCCATGATTTGATATAAGCCTTGCTTTTGTGGGGTTGTCTTTTGATCTTTGAATGCTTGGATTTAGCACAACTGAAGTGTCTTTTTMCTTTCTGCTAGTCACTTTAAGATGCAAATTTGGAAGTGTACTTCTTATGAGAAGTGSTCTGTCAGTTCTTTGTATAATGCTGYACTTAGATCCTCATCTGTCTCTGTTGTGTTCTTCTTATTCTGATGGAGTTGATGTGGATTTTTGCAGTCAATGTGAATGACATCTCCAAAACAGTCTGAACCTGCTTTTTTGTGCCTTATCTGGAAAAGGTTAGATTAAGGGGACCATAAAGCAAAACTTCCAGAATTATTTCTTACACAAAAATATGTAMATTTCAGGTAGGCAGCATGAAGTAATTATTTTAGAATTTTTTTGAATGAAAGCTACCTTCTAATGACGAAATCATCAATTAAAAAAAAGTTAAGAAAAGATATTGTAGACCTCTTCTAAAGGTGAAAATATCTTTTTCATTAGGCAGTCTTTTCATGCCCCAGTCTTTTCAGCAGAAAAAGTGAAATGTGCCAATCACATAGAAGTAAAGGACATTTATATTATGTAAATATTAATCTTCTGTAGTGATGAAAAGACAGCTTAAAATATTTAAWCAAGAATGTGATGGAGAATAAGGGGGTGGGGAAGGAATTTAAAACCCCTACATATCTGTTTAAATTTGGAGAGTTTTAATGTGCTGGAATAATCTGAGGCATTTGGCAAATAATCAAGTGCTATTATTGACTGCTTCTGATAAATGCAGRACTTTCTGCCTGTTACCAGGTATTAACATTTGATACTAGAAAGTGTCTTTAAAACAAATTGAAACATGACTACAGGCTTATAAAATAGGCACAGGAGCTATGTAGATATAATAATCATGTTAACCATAGTAATAAACATTTTAATACTAATTCTAATACATTTCAGAGCTGATCTAAACATAATACAGCTTTAGCTACATTAGTACTAGTAGCTAAAGCTACTGTCTTTAGCTACAATAGTAGCACTAAATCAAAGAGAAATTCATACTGTAATGATCAATACAATCTTTCTCTACAACACAAACTTATATTTTGGCCTGTTCAACTCAGGACTCACCATTGTTTAAGACTATGAATGATAATTATGGTAACATGAGTAATTCTTCAATAGGAATAATAAATAGTCTTAAGGAAAACATCATTTTATTTTCTAGCTTTACTGCTAGGCATATTTATTTTCATCAGGATTATACAGGGAGAACGAACCATTTCTACTCTTAATAGTGATCAAATGCAAGGTGGCATCAATTCTTGGCAGGGATTTTGGGCACAAATTATGTACAAACCATATATACAGAAAATGAGTGATGCACTTGATGAATTTGCATTTTTAAACACAAGTTCATTTGTTTTCAGTGAGACATATGCATGAACTCCACATTTATAGGCCTATTTGAAACACTGAAATAGGAAAAGGAGTCAGGACCTACCAGCAAGAATTAGGATTTACTGCAAGGATCTGGATGCCACCTTTTTTTACACTAGGAAATAATACTACACCATATGTYTGTTCTATTTATTTGCTTTCCCATATGAGAATTTCTTTTTTACATCCTTGTTAGCTTGTCATGACACTGTTTATGCTAAACATGCCTGCATGCCTGCTCCCTACCTTCTGTAAGAAGAAGTAACTGTACTAGATCCATCCCCACCAGTCAAACTTCATGGGTCTCCCAGAGTTCACTGTAGCCTTTATAGGTGCAGTTGTACCCYATGCAAGGRCACGTGGGAGAAACCTGTTYCTTGAGAGGATTCAGACATCATTCTTGAGAGGATTCAGACATYATTCTTCTTTAGCTTGCATTCAGAGAGGCAGCACAGAGGTCAAGAAAGTCCTGCTGGCAAAGAGCCAGTGTCAAGGGGAAATCGGGCTCTGCAGCCCAGGCTGTCAGATTAGTCCCCAGGCTGGCAGTGGACTTAGGGAAAGCTTTGAGGGTAGAGACAAAAACTCACTTTATCCTGTCAAAGCCATACTAAGATCTGTTCGGTTTTCCCTTCTGCAAAATCTTTAAAAAGTGACTTTTCTACTCATGCAGAAAAGCTGTCCCCATGCCCATTACACATCTGAACACCACCAGTGCCTGAGAGCTGCCTAATGTCCCATTTTCAGGGGGTCATAGGGTTTGTTTGAACTTCCACAATGCCTCCAGTTTTCCCACTCTAACCTTGACATAAAGCCTTCTCAGCAGGACTCTGTGGCTTGAAGACAAAAAATAACTGTGAGGTTTTAGTGCTGCGAGGCTGCGTTTTGTACAACTCTCCTGTCTTTACAAGTTTCTTATAAATGCAAAAATKGAATCAGTTTCAGAGAGCTCACTGGGAATATCTCCCTACTGCTCTGATGACAAACATTCTGCAAATAAAGACCCCCTTGCTGGAACTGATGGTAGTCTTTACTTTCTACTAGGCTGGTATTAAATTGCTACAACAGCTGGTAAATACAACCTGGCCTTACAAGAAATTGCAAGAGTTAAAAAACTGCAGTAACTATGAACAAAGGGGAAAAAATCCAAATTAGGGGTTGCTGCAGTTCTGTTCTGAAAAACACTATTTTATTCCAAAGAAAGTCCCAGTGACGTTTCCATTGGTGCCACAAKGTTTTGTAATCTCTGGACAATAATTTCAGTTGACTACATGATGGCTTGCRGTAAAAGGCAAGAATCGGGGTATGATCATTTACTCACTAAACTTTCTGACAAATTTGATTGTTTACTTATTGAACTTCTCACTATTAGAACAGAAGTAAGCATTGTAAGGAAAAAAATTAAGAACATTAATACTAAAAACTGTCAATATTTTAAATTAATCAAAAATTGCTAAAGCTTATGTATCTCATTTCATTAGGTACAAGAAAATCTTGGTGCTACATTCTTGTTTTTTCAGACAGGATTTTCCACAGAATCTCCTTAAGCAAGGCAGACGCTGTGTATCAGTCCTAAATCAAGCTCATCACCATTATTATTTTCCTGCATGCACAGGATTTCATTCATCTAGTGACAGAAACAATTTCACAGATAAACAGGTCATCTGGGCCTTTATTAAGGTCTGTAAAATGTAATGGGAATCATCCTGATTTCAAGCATCAGCTTTTTTATCACCAACCAGCTGTTTCTAGTGCTGGAAATAAGCGCAGGAGGTGCTGTATTTAAACCATTCAATGTTTCTCCTGTACTGCTAACCAAAAGAGTGCCAAGGAAAAATCCTGTTGCTGAAGCCAAGTGAATGAACGGTGCATCTGAAACAAACTTGCACATCCATATGTACACAGCGCTTAGTGGTCCCTATATACCACATAGGAAGCATATATCTATACACAGGAAGTGCTCTGCCAATCCTAAGATAGTATTTTCTGGACTTTCTCAAAATTAAATACCTGAAATAAAATGGACACTTCATTACACATCATCAGAGAGGTATTTTTATGGCATGAGAATCAATATAAGTACAGCTGAAYATTTAATGGACTGGCCATGCAGATCCATCTGGGTTGGCATGGGCACYCTAAGTTTTCTATGGTCATCCCCAAATATCCAAATGGCTCAGAAAAAGCACRCTGAATCATGCATATTTGGGGAATAGGCCTTATACAGAATTTTCCTCATCCAARAATCTACATTTTGAGTAGAACAGAAGTCTTGGCCATTCCCTTAAGCAAAATGTGTTCAGTCTTACAAGTCTGAATGAAATCAGTAGTGCATAGATTCAGAGTCAAAGGGATGGTTGACTACCCTCTAATGACAGAAAATGCAAAAAAATTCTTAAGTCTCTAAAACAAGTTGGCTACCCAAACAGATGGTGTCCATCACTGCTACTTCTGTCCTTAAAAATTAAATCTATAAATAGCTGGTAATGAATAAACCAAAAATATGCATACAGAAGACTAAAATCAGCTTACATAAACAGACTGTAAAGAGAGTAAGCTGAAAATCAGCATTAGAGGAATTAGTCCTGAGAGTCTCTTACTTTGTTATTTAGCCAACGCATTTCTTTCAGTGGTGATGGTGYGAAATTGCTCCAAGAAAGAGGTATCAACTTTTTTTCAGTATTTGTATCTGTTTTCTTGCTGTCCTTAACCCTGTGTGCTAAAGGTTGTGTAAAGCAGCAACAAAATATTACGTCAGAAGTTTTTTCTGTTAATATAACAGTTTTCTCTCTCTAAGTAGAAGGAAGCAGTTATTCAAAGGGAATGCATTTTGTACATGGAAATTACAGCTGCATTGCTGTTGTGAAATGGAACAGCATGAATCCATTCCTTGGCAACAATCACAGTGAGGAAGAGAAATGATGCAGTAAACATATGTAACCTATTCCTCCTGCAAACCAAATAATGTCTCCTTAGGGTCCTCCTCGGATGCTGCAATACAGAGAGGTTTCAGTAATCCTGTCCTGTACGAAATATTGCAGGAGAAGGAAGATAAATCAAAGTACTCCTATATTTCACTTTCAAATATATTGGTTGTTCTAACACTGTGCTTGTTCCAAATCATTTGAGTAGCTTGAATGAAGCATTGTTGGAATATATGGCTTTGAAATATCTCTCATTACATACGCTGCAGCTCATCAAAAATGAAAAACATTCGCCAGACCTGGCCTTGATTATCTTTTCCTTTCAATTTGGAYATAAAATTTTATGGCAGAGAAATGGAAGAGCACAAAATAAGGATTCCATTCCAACCTCTACCCTGTCCCCCTGGGTTGTCCTSTTTGGTCCAAGAGCAGCAGTTATGGTGGATAAGCTGGACCAGTCCCTCCTGCAGAAGCAGCCCTTAAGCTGCCCTCAAAACCAAATTTACTGCCCTTACCATCAGTAAGCATGAATGTAGAGGCCAAGGCATTGAGACTGATGTGGGATGCACTTTATCACTGTAAATTGATGTGGGCAGTGTTATGCCGTGCCCAGGTTCAGCAAAGCAGGCAGGCAAAGAGCAGCTGAGGAGATGAGGAGGCCAGAAAGTTCCTGTTCTCTGCTGCCCTRGACACAGAGCTTCAACTCAAACACAAATACAGCTCATAAACAAAAGCCACAGGCAAATAAAACCAAAAAACTCTAATTCCTTTATCTCAGTGCAGACAGGATTCTGTCTTTAAAGTTGATTTTAAAAAATATAAATGTAAACAGATGTAGCAGTCTTCAGTTGTGTTAATATTGCAGGTAATTGAACTAATGCTCAAGCATTATGTGTTGCAAATAACACATAATAATAAGAAAATCCAGGATAATTTAAGTGGTTGAGTTTGTAAACTCTTATGTTTCTCAAAACAAAATACCTGAATTGAAAAATCAGTTCTAGAATGATTTACTGATGCATGGAATAGCTTTCCCTCGTATGTGAACATCATTGCTGTAATTTCACTGGATCACTCTGGTACTTGTAATTAAACATATATGTAAGCTTGTTCAGGACCAAAATATCTTGAGGCCTTTAATATATTTTATGGTTAAAACCTAAATTATTGCATTTATTTATTAGGACTATTTATTATTCAAGAAGCATACTCAACAATGTTCCTTGCAGTAATATAAATTGATTATATAACCATATTACAATTGCTTCATTTTTCAAGTTAATGCAAATAAATGCTGTAGAAAAGTTMCAATAATGGTAAGTCATTTTCAACTCCTGTCCCAAATTAAATAATAAAAAAGTTAACTATGCTAACTTTAATTTTTTTTCTTAATTCAAGGCAAACTGAAGTACATGGATAGTAAAATAAAGTTCMAGTTTGGAGACATAAATTTGAAATTCAATATATAATTTTGAGCCCTATTTCTTTCTCGTATGATCAGAAGCTTTTAAATTTCTTATTCTGTGGTAGCATTCTCATTTGACAGAATCCAGAATTAAACCTGGATAAACACAGAGAAACYTGCTTTCATTAACAGACATCCAATTAAGCCATGCAGTTTCTTAGTATCCTGCGTGATGGTAGCACATTAAAGCAGAAATTAATCACTGCCAGGGATCCTGACTAATACCATCCTTGGGAAAATGCCTCTCCACACCTCTGTGTGTGAGTAGCATTTATTGCTGCTCAGGTTTYGTCACCCCTCCAATCTCCCACCTTRTCACAGGAAGCATATCTTGACAGCTGCCCAGGCACTGCTTCTTGGATGTGTCCCTACCTTTCCCTGGTGCAGCCTGGCAATTCCTCTCAATGGAGAGTAGTAAATACAGATTTCTGGTCTAGGCATCACACTGGCTGAGAACAGGAGATGAACATACAGCTCAGAAGGCTCCAGATATTTATGTACGATACTGTATTACAGAAACACTTGAGGTCAGTTGCTGAGGCTTGAGTTAAATGGTTTTTTCTAGAAGTAACTGTAAAAATAAAATGGGGCAAAAATTCTTGCTGTAAACTCACAGGAGCCTAAGGGAAATGGGGAGAGAGTGAGAGACTCTTTTAGCCAGGAAATAGGTTAGCGTGGCATTCAAGTGGGAATGGCGTAGGCAGTAAAAGAAATTGGGCACCTTGCCTGATAATTCAGCCCCACTGGGCCAAAACTAATGCTTACTTATAATAAAAAGCCAATAAATTCTTTAAAATCCAATTTAAGCATATTGCTGGTGTGATCCTTCCAAAACAAATTAAGTGTTTTAGGAGCATAAGCTCTGTTAGAAATCACCSCTGAGCCTGATTGTGGTCTTGTAGATCAAAGGCCCTTTTATTTCAACCAAAATGTAGCTAGAGTACCGCAAGAATTGCAAGAGATAAGAATCAGCTTGTAACATGTTGCCATGAACACAGACATGATTCTTTGCATAGGCAACCAACTACCTGTTAATTATCTCCATTCTCTTTTCATTAGACCTATCCATCCACGTGCCAATCACACTCTTTCCTCTTACCATCTCAAATTTTCTTCAGAAGCACTAACGTAGGGAAAAATAGTTTGTTTTAAAACTAGGTTTTATACTCATACAATGAACATTGCAGGAAATTCTGTGGCTGAATTTGAGTAAGTGACCAAACTAAATTATTGCAGTGGCCACCTTTGACGTCACCCAGCTGAACCCCCAGTGCAGGGGTGATGCTTACTCCAGTCTTGCCCAAGATGATGTGTGCTTATAAGATAAGATACAGAAATCTAATGCTTAGTGACCAGCAAGATCTTTTAGCCTCCTGGCTTTTCTTCATAGCTTTTTAAAGTAGAATCCCTGTAAACTGATGTATAAAGAGTTATGCCTCATGTGGGAGAAGCTTTTTAAGTTGTTTCAGGGTGAGACGCTGACAGACGAAAAGCCACCTTCTGTTTGTTGAGGCCATTGTGGATTTTGTTTACAAGGTTATGTCTTGAGGCAAAAGCAAGCAGCTGGCAGGAGCTGGTATACAGCATCTTTTTATTTTTCTGAGACTGCTAAGAAAACATAAGGGAGTTCTTAGGGTAGGGAGAATGTTCACAGAGCAGTGCAGTGGGAGATCATCAGCACATCCCAGCACACACAAAAGAAGATGGCTTAGCATCTGCTCTGGAGCTCCAGAGTGTGCAAGCCAAGAGTTCTGGGTACTGGCAGTCATGTATGGAGATGGATCACAGTGTGCCTGCCAAGGGGATTGGATACTGGTAATCAAGCACAGAGGCGGATATTTTGGTTGGAGGGCACAGAAAAATAGCAGGAAAATTAAGAATTATTCTTTCCAGTGCCTTATATATGAGCAGACTAAAGAATCTATTTACATTCTCATTAGCTTGAATATTTCCCACAGTAGAAATGGGGCATAAATAGAGTAGAAATTTTAAATAATAGGAATATATATATTTAAATAATGCTCCACTCAACTTATTTAATCTATCTGTGCCTTCATTTTTCATAATTACTTTAAAGTCAAAAACACATGATAATGATTTGGGTAGAAATATATGCTTACATAAGCATCCATATTGGAGACAACAAACTCAAAATTATGTAAAGAATAAAATAATAGCATTCCCTTGAATGCAAAGGTATTTTAGACTCCAGAGCAAGACTCTCCTACATGGCATGCAATTCTATTGTAATTATAAAATGAGAAATGTTTTCTCCAAGGAGGAGCAGGTATGAATTTTAAGGTCTGACTTCTTCAGCACCTGAATTACCTCTCCTTTTGGGCTATCCCGAAGTGTTTGCGTTGAACTCCACAGGGTGGCACCAGTGCTTGCGAAATTACGGACCAGGAATTTTTTGCCCTGCGGAATTCAGACGGYGGACTCTGGTAGTGGAGAGAGCGGGTGCCATCTATTCCTCAGTGTGTAGGGGTTGGGCCAGCAARTGCCCTTAGCAGTTTGAAGTACGTAACAATGATAGTTGTTATAAACCATAGTTGCTAAAAAGGCAGCTTCCATGGATTTTGAAAACTAATCAAGGACTTGTCCCTTTTCCTGGGACAGTTTGATTAATAGGCATTAAAGGGTAATTGCACTTAAGTAATTCAATAATGTATTTGCAGTGAGTCAAATGCTGGAGTAAGAGGAACAAGTTAGAAAGCAAGCAAAGGTGGCATTTAACACTCATTGGGCTGTGAATATTTCTAACAGCATGTACTGTATGTTCAATTTTTTTTGTTTTGTTTTAATGAGGATAATCCACCCTAATGTTGGAATAATGAAGAGATATTGAGATGGTCAGTGCACACCAAGACCTCAGTGCTGGCAGGGGTGATCTGCTGTCAGAAGACACTTGTGTATTTCACACTGCAGATGCAGAATTTCAAGGCACACAATTTTTATTATTATGCAGTTGATTAATTGTTTCTGTAATTATGTTACCAYCTGAAAATGCTGCTGCTTTATAAAGTGCGAGCCCCATGCAACTGAAGTGTGTTGGTGTTGACTGGGTTAAAAAAGTAATTTTACAGCAAATAAAATTTATCTGCATATAGCTGCCTACCCACTACTCTTGGTTAGTGGAAGAGTGATGGTAGCTCTGTCTGTGTCACTCTCAGGTCTGTTGGTGCTCAAGGGAACCCACTAACTCCTGCCAGGAGYCTTTGAGGAGTCAGAGATGTACCAATGTTCCTGCATCAGCTTTTGGATAGGCTGAGAAACTAGCTGGCAGTGTCAGCAAATAATCAAATGGAAGAAGGGGAGGGATTAGCACAGCAGCGAAACATCAAGGAACTTCAAAATGGGGTCAGGGATGTTATCTAATCTGCAGTTTGTCAGAAAGTCATCAGACAATTGAGCAAATTATCAAAGTAGTCCTGTTTCTTCCTTGCATCAGATAGGAAATTTCGATTCTCAAAATCCAAAWTCTCAAAACAAATGAAGTTTTTGTGTTTAGAGATAATTATAAGAATTTATGTCATTCGTAGTGAAGTGGTTGCATYCAGAATGATAGACTTCAGTAGACACCTGTGGTGCCTGTTGTGCATTAAATTACCATCTCCTGCCATACCTCTTTTCTTCTGAGCTTCCTCACAGTCTCTATGTAGCTTTTTTGTGTTTTACCTCTGAAATACAGCAAGAGCTGTGATCTTTTAAGTGTATATTTAACTCTGCTGTAGAATTGCCCAGAGACTTGATCTTATCATTCATTATCTTGCTCCTTAAGTTGTCTAAACTACAAAATTCAAATAATACTTATTATTTTCTAAATTGCTTTGATATTCTTACATGAAAAGCAACTAAGTGCGAAACACTACTGCAGAATGCCATAAATGCCAGGTAGGAACCATCAATAGACACCAGAAAAAAAAGCTACCAATGTTCGTGCCAGAGTTAAAAAAATCACTGAGATATCAAAACATTTCTGAAATTGTTAATTTAAATTAGGACTTCACTTATTTGTGCCCTCAATAGTACCAAACTCCACCAGTACCCTTGTGTTCATGCGTTATCTGATATTTTAAAAGATCAGTGCAAACAAAAAGCCATGCCAAGATCTTGAAGGGAGCGGAAAAAAGATAGAAGAGATTTCTGCCACATTTTATACTTATAGAGAAAGTCCTGAATAATCCAATGACAGGAACAGAAGAGAAAAGAAAGCTGATTTCAAGACAGCAAAATTTATCACCCTTCTGGAAGAATGCTGAAGATTGGGTAATAYAGCAACAATTTTCCAGCCACAAAGGCACAATAACTATCATGTTAGATAAAGAYCACCATGATTCAGACTAGTTTGGTCACATCAGTAGTGGAGCACAGAAATATTCAGAGAAAACACAGCTATCTTAAACTCCTTACAATCACGGGCAATAGCAGGTGCTACAAATACACAAGGCACAGTAATCTGTGCAAAGGAAACTTTCATTGTCCCGGTGTTCTTCTGACACAGCCACATCTTTTCACCTGTGCACAAATCCTCCAGTCACGCATCTTCCTGAGCCCCAGAGCAGCTGTGAGCTGGGCCTTCACAACAGTGAGACATTTCTGTCACAAGTTTCCTCCCTGAGACTATGGAGTAAATAATTCATGGCTCTCATCAGAAAGCTCCTAAAAATGGAGAGAGAGGTGTGCTACGATTTTATGGGATTGGTTACAGCTCAGAGATTAACTGGAAGAACAGGCAGGTTGTAAAGAATTCTTGACTACTCTTCCCAGCTTACATTTTGCATAAGCCATTATGGCTTTTTTTTTTTTTAAATACTGAAATATTGTTCAGGAAGTCTTACCTGTTCCAATAGGACATTGAAATGACTTTTCTTATGTGAAGCTTTATTCAACATTGTCCTATGCTTTTTTGCTGATTTTTTTCGAGTTTTAGTTTGTAAAATAAAAAAAAACCTCACAAGGCAATATAATGGGGGACAAATTTTTGAGAATAAAAGTAGAATCATTTTCATTGCCAAAACATAGGTATGAACCAAAATATCAAAAGAAGAACTCATGAAATCCCAAGCCTTTGAATGTCATGAAAACATTATAATCCAGTGAAGCTATATTTTAGGCATTTAAACTTGATATAAACATCAAATCATTTGTATTTGGAGTGTGTCATTGACAAGAATCRCAATAGTGAGGAATTTCAAAATAAAAACAAATTCAAAATACCCAGCTCAGAGAGTTATAATTTGAYTTATTTTAACTTATGTCCCAGCTCTTCCCCTCAAGCTCACGCAGACACTTGCCTAATTGTCTGCAGTGCTTCATATTCTATTCCACAGTTCCTAAAATTATCACCTTTGCAATTTTATGTGTTCTCCCTTTAAAGGACAATAATTAGGCCTTATTCTCAGAAATATTAGGTAGCCAGACCTCTAACTTACTACAGCAAGGGTGACAGGAAGTCAGTGTCAAAAATCTTACMGCACAAATCCAAAATTAAAGAATAAAAAGCAATAGATATTAACAAAAATATGYATCCTAATTCAATATATCTCTCTTTAAAGTTGAGATATTTTACACTGGTAATCCATAAAAAGAAGTCTGAATAAATATGCACTTATAAATTTTGTTTAGGGTTACTTAAAGTTTATTAAACTTAMGTAATTATTTTTGTGCAGGAGTCATTGTACACTAGCAGCTATGTTACTTCTCTCTTAGATCAAAGACAATTAAAAAGCAAATAATATTGCTAGTGTCTTGCTGAAGAGTATCTCTAGCTAAAATCAGTGCTGTCCAACTTTTCTGTGAAGGTTAGAAAATGCCAGAGCAAGCGAATCCAATAAAAGAAAAACCAAACACATTACATATTAACACTTAACCTTAAAACCTATCAAACCTGGGTGAGATTGAATTTAAAATRAATCACAGGCAAGGGATGGTTGGGCAGGCAAAAGTATCCCAGCACCTATTCCATGGAAGGGCAAGTATGTTGCCTGAGTTTTCTGTTCTTTGTCTTTCTGTAGAACGTTCACACGCAGCCTTGATGCAAATAATGTCTATTCTTAGAATGTTTACATACTTCTCCTATGAGAGAAGAAATGATTGATGGTGGAGTCCACCATCCAGGYTGAAGGGGTAGTGACCTGTGTAGCCARTCCCTTGACCTCTGTACRTATGTATAAATACTGGAGTCAAAATAAAGATAATTAGAGAGTTTTCTACAACTGCCGTCTCCTGAGCCTCTCTCGAGTGTTCCTAAATTGGGACATGCCCAGCTTCGCCCCGTGACACAAGTAAGCCTGTTTTTCCAGACTGGCTCCCTCATTTCTTGGATGCCCAGCTGTTGGTGGTGGCCCCAGGTGCTGTCATGTCCCCCACGCTCGGTGTTAAACTCACTGGCCACCCTCTAGGTCTGGGCGTTAAACAAATTCAAGGGAAGATAAAATGGAGTCTGTCTGCCTCTCCTACCAGTRTGATGAACAGAGTACACTGTAGGTATTCAACAAATAAGGAAAAAGAAAAAATGGTTCAAGTATTTTACAGCATTAGTTGCATATTTGAAATTAACAATCAGCYGTAGAAAATATACAAGTGAATGTAGGACAAAATGTTCCTGTTCTAGACTGAGACAGTTAAGTATTTTCTAACAAGCATAGTTTCAAGGTGATAATTCACAGTACAATTCAGAAAGAAATATTGTGTGCAGTTTCACATAATAAACCTTTGCCCATTTCTTAYGAAAATCTCCGAGAAAAATCTTTGGTATTTCAGATTAATATTGTTCACATGAATTTAAAACAAATGTAATGGCCCATTACACTTTTGTGCCTCTCAACACGCTTTGCATACAAATTGAAAATAACATCTTACTGCCTCACTTTTATTGAAACCAAAGCAAAAGAATGCATCCAGTCTAAGTATTTGAATATACTCAGATTACTTAAACTAGTTTTATCAGCTTTGATCTTCCAAACCCCCAAACTTCCCTGTCAGAAACCCTCACTTTAMGTAAACTAAATAGGAATATCTGTCTACCTTACTGTAAAGTAATGCTGCAGAACTCATACTTTCCCTATGTTGGGGACCACATAACTTCATTTAATTTTGGTTACAATCTTACATAAAAGGAAAGGGCCCCTATTAAATTTAATTAAAGATTTATATATATATATATATATATATAAATCAGATCAAGATACTGGGCACAACATTCTGCTAGCAGGACTTATTGTAGCTACAGCTGCTTGATGATCTGGCCCAGTTTGTACCTTGACTGCATTTTTTGTTCAATAAGCCATGATACTGTTGGCCAAAAGTATTCATGGCCAAACAGACAWTTTTGATACCATCCATTGGTAAACATTATGCCAGCTAAAGAAAAGAAATGGCAGGAATTATAACCTCCATCTTTCTTTTCTTTGTTTATTAACACCAGAAAGTGGAATGGTAGGGAATGTTTTACCTTCATACTGATTTGTTCACAAAGTTGTTTTTTATCTGTTATAAATTCAACTGCAAAAACAGATGGGTGCTTTTCTGATACAATTCTGGGTTTGGTTCTTCTTAGTTCTAATATCCCTAACTTTTTTCTTCCCATGGAAATAAGATTAAAATTACCAAAACATATAATACATATATGTAAAAAGATGCATCAGGAAAAAAATCAACCTGAAAATAATGGATTTAGAAACAAGTATTTCTAATGGACCAGTTATTTGATAACCCCCTGCTCTAAAATCTGGTTTTAGAGGGAGRGTATTAAATTAAGATAGTTAATGGATTTGTTTGGGGAAACATCTGCACTATTCCTTAGAGGAAACCCACAGACGACACTGTTCCATCAGCTGACAGCAGGTTTTAAAGAAGGTGCATAAAACAACAAAATGTCCTTCTGAAAAATTAGAGTCCCCTTATAAGCTGAAGTCTCACTGAAGCTGATCAAAGAAGTCAGTAGGCAAAGTCTGCATGGTCAGTAATGCTCTGGGACTTCAGCCCTGTTCCTTACAATTCTTCGGGGGACCTCCAAGAGCTGTTTGGTTCATTGTAGCAGGCTTGTGCCATTGTACACAATGGCAGCTTTTCCTGTGCTCCCAAAACTCTTTTCTTGGCAACTTATGT
Source organism: Mixornis gularis (assembly GCA_003546035.1). Classification (NCBI taxonomy): domain Eukaryota; kingdom Metazoa; phylum Chordata; class Aves; order Passeriformes; family Timaliidae; genus Mixornis; species Mixornis gularis. The sequence goes on along the minus strand of QVAJ01000152.1, from coordinate 931,550 downwards.
GCCCTTTAATTCTAGAGAGAGAAGAACTCYGTTTCTTCTGAAACTAGACAAGGTCGACCACCTTTTTAGAGACATCACTACCTGTATGAAATAATTCTTTGAGCATAACATCAGCACCAGCTTGTACCTTGGTAGTCACCCTCTTTCAGCACGATCTTATTTCCTTTCTGTGCAGCCTAATAGACTATTACTATCCTAAATATTTTATTTACCATTAGATGYAATAATGAAGTTGCAGTTAGAAATCATGCACTGCTGCCTTAGTATTGAATGGTTAGGTTTACTTTTTATACCCTAAGCAATTACATGTCAGGTGAGAAGGTATTTCTGKTTTTTTCTGTGCTTTCTAATCTGTRTAAATCTACAGGGTTTCTACCAGCATTCAAAACAGACAGGTATTTGCAGAATACCTGCAAAAATACTTGCAGGGATTCCAAACAGATAAAAATTGTGACTGGCCCGGTGGAAAAATTACAAGATTTTTACTCCAGCAGTGTTTGTACTATATCCTTCAGTTAATTACAAGTCATCCAAAAGACTAAAAATACAGTAGTTATGAAACTCTTCTTTATCCCTTGGAACTGTGCTGAACAATGCAGTGCTGACTCCCTGCTAGATTACTGGAAGGCAAATATTAAATTCCAGCAAAGAAGCAATTACTAAATCCATGTTTGTAATTAATTCACTACTGATTAGTTCTGACATGCAAGTGGTCTGACTGGACCTAAAATGGCAGTTAAAGTAAAAGAGAGGAAAAAATGTGTAGTGTAAAATAGCATTTGATTTTGTTAGGAGAAAAAACAATACCATTAAATGAACACTGATTTTTCTTTTTTTTTTTTTTTTTTTTTTTTTTTTTTTTTGGATGTGTCAAGATTTGAAAGTTTGCCCTTCTCCCATCCAAAACACCTCATATTGCTTTCAATAATTTTATTATAGACACTATACTGTATATCGGACCTAGCCTGGTGGAAATCATTACAGATCTAGTGAAGATTATTCTTTTCTTCATATTATTGCAGGCATAGGTGTGATTTTTGTTTATTGATCTATTTATTACAAGTGATCATGCAAAAATATATTCTGTTCACCATTGTTTCTCAGCAACAGTACTAATTAAAACATTTAAGTAATCCAGTGGCACAGCTTGTGTTTTTAAGTGACTGACAAAACATCTGTAAGTGCTAGTRTTGGAAGAGAACAGCTGTAAATGTTCTCTGCATTACCATAAATTACCTGGTGAATATCAATAAATGCTTCCACAGAAACAAGAGTGCTGCAGAGATATTTCAGTAGCTCATGCTAATCAACTAAAATAAAATGTAAACAGCTCCAAAATTAGACTCAGTAAATCATATAGCACCTTGATGGGAAATAAACTGTGAGTTCCAGTTTTTCAATTCAGAGGGACTGAAGAAATACATTTAAATTTTCTTTAACACCATCGCTCTTCTTGCTACTCCTTCTGAAAGCTTCCTTCTCTTGAGAACCACTTCTTGATCTTTATGTACAAATAAACTGCTCCTGAGGCAGAATGGGAGTAGGGTGTGTGGATTTACATACCCTGTTTGCTTCATCTGGCAGCTCCAAAGGCATTCAGCAGCCAGGTATACTTGCTTTTTTTCCCATTGGCTCKTGTCTCAGCATGGCCCCAGCTTGATGCTGCATCTGCAGCATTCAAAGCTGAAGAAATGGTACAGGACCACAGAGGGAATTAGAATCTATCACTGATTAAAGTGTTGATCAGCCACTCTGCTAAAGCTAAGGTACTCCTCCATTTGGAATTAAGCTACTGAACATGCCTTGCAACAAGGTGAAAGGCCTGACCCAAAAGCAGAAAAGATACAGAAATGTTGAGACAATGACGTGCAAGAGAGGTGGAAGGAATCTTGAGATCCGCTAGAAAAACACTGTCATAGTGGAAGGGAAGTTTGCACAAAAATTTTGCTGCCCTGTTTAGTCCCAATGGTTGTTTGTATCACCACTGTGCCTGCTATCCAAACCCTGAGCAGGACTCAAGAAATGGAGCTCTATTTTTAAAACTTAATTAAAAGAGTGATGCCTCATTTTGATGCTGAAGTGAGTGCACGTCTTAGGTGGGGAAGATGCTAATAAGTATTCATGTTCAAGGCACTGGACAAAGGAAAACTAAAGGGGAAATTATGGAAGGAGGAAAGGTTTTGCCRAAGGGACTAAAGAGTAGAATAACTCAGAGCATCAGCACTCCGAGAATTAATAGTGTAAGACTGTATTTGTCAGACAAAATGTGATGCAGCAATCAGAAGTTGAAGAGTAGACAAAGGGGCAAGGCTGGATCTCTATGCAGCTGAGGACAATGAACACAAGTTTTAGATAAAGACGTTTGCCTGCTGCAAAAGAGGCAAAGCCATATGGATTTGGATTAAGCCATAGCCAAGAGCATTTTATAACCTTGGGCTGCTCAGTTCACAGCAGGGATGGACCAAGGGAAGGCTTAGGAGCTGAGTTTTTCTGTGTGCTTTGTCACATCAAATGCCTATTTGCTGATAAGCTCATGCTTTTGCACAGTGTAATATGCATGCCAGTTATGGAAGTCATCATTCCTATCTGGACTATGTCCTGAGTTCYTGTTAATTTTTTTAAAATCCTGATTACTGTAACTTCTGTGTCTTCTCAGTATATGACTTTTAGACTTAAGGGTCTTTTGAGGATATAAAGGAGAAATATTTTCATACATGTAGTCAATTAAATAATAAAATCTAGTAGTTTATTTCCTCTTCAAGAAACAAACAAACAAAAAAAAAGAGTTGCAATGAACACATCACCTGCAATAATTTTTCTTGTAGATATTGCTTTTCCATGGCCAGCTCAAATAATGTCACCTTTTCTTCCATCAGTGGCTAAATAGAATTGTGTGAATGGGCAGCATTAGGAATGCATTGAGTATAACTTGGTTATCTGTAAAAACCAAAAGCAACAACATCTTACTGCTCAGTCCATCCCAGTTTGCCTATGTATGGTCCATGTGCTGCACCTAAAACTACTCTGTGATTTGCAGTTGATATGAGACAGTAATAAAATACCTTGTGTATAGATTGTTTCTTACTGTGCATTCATATAAACAGAAAAATTAAAATATGGTAAGTACTACTGTTGGAATCACTGCATTCATGTGTGAATCTTAAACTTTTAGAATATTCACGTAGGAAGTCATTTGAATTGAAATGTCAGCAAGAAGTACTTTCTGTGAATATGAACCTAACCTTATTGAAAGCCATTGCTAATTAATATTTCATCAGCTGCCTGATGAAAGCTTCTAAACTTCTAAGCTAAATTAGCTGAACAGGGTGAAATTAAACATTTTTAAATGGAATGGGTCTGTTCACTTATGACTGGCTCCACAAGAAGTCTCTACAGCAATACACAGGTAAACATACTTCATTCTCAGTCCTGTGTTTTCTCAGGTGGATAATGTTTCTGACTAGTGGATATTTAACATAAAATAAATATTATTTTATACCATCTTACATGAACAGTCTTTTCAKTAGGGTGACACTAAAATGTTCTGAATCAGCATAAAAAATTGACTAAGAGTGACCAAAAAATTGGGGAAAAATAATAATTAAAAAAGTCAAGACTATTGGGTCTGTTTTCCATTGGGAAGTAAATTGGTGGATGCACCATCTCTGGATGTGTTTAAGAAAAGACTAGATGTGGCACTTGGTGCCGTGGTTTAGTTGAGGTTAAGGTTGGGTTGGACTTGATGATCTTGGAGGTCTCTTCCAACCTAGTGATTCTGTGGTTCTATGAAATAAAATAGTGCCTTTCTCATTCCTCCATAGGTATGCTATACTATCACCACAAACAATGTTCCTTTATGAGAGCATGCCATCATTTCCTACTTAAAATTATAGATTTTTTTTCTTTCCTGACAGCTTTGCGAATCTGAGTGGCCTGATGAGGAAAAATTACTTCCTTTTGATTATAGTTCCAACCATCAATTATTTATCCCTCCTCAACTGGGTAGATGGCTCATTTTTCAGGCCACTAATCTGCTGCACATTACAGCAGATAAAATGTTGCAAATTATATGTTGAGGAAAACAGGTAGATGCTGTGTTACTGAAATCAGTTGGTGTGTAGCTTGTAAAGGGTCTGCTGGCCTCTATAAAGAGTGAAATTATCCCTACAGCAGCCACAGTGACCTCTAAGAGGGATTTCTTGACAACTGTGGTGATAACAACTACAATTAAGCTGAGATCTATGCATGTCAATTGTAGTTTATACKCTCTTACTGTTTGATGTTTTAAAAAAGTCTGACATTTTACAACAGCAGTATTCACAGCAGAGAACACAAACTGGGGTCACTGTTGCATATTAGTTTAATTAATCCCTCTGACCATGTTTTGCARTTTTATACAGCATCACGCCAATTATGCAGGAACAGACTGCTTTTATGCCTCCTACATCTATTTAATATCAACTCCAGTTCAGAACAAAAAAGAATTTTGGGTTTTGCCATGAACTCTCCATGCTGACCTTAAATTAAACAGTGTGTTAGAGAAACAAAGGGAAACAACCAAAGTCCAGTAAATCACTGAGCAATTCAGACTGACCTTGATGGGCTTCTATTAATTGCTGAAAACCAATAGTAGGCAATRCTGCTATTTTTTAATAGTGTATAGTTTTCTGTGAACTTTGTCTTAATTTTTGCTCCATCTTTTGCCATTAGTTTTCCTTTAATGTCGTTTTTTGCAAATTTGACAGCTAATGAAGTTACTATGGCAAGTTCAATCAGGAAGAGGAAAGAAAACATTGAAGGATATTTTCAGAAACTGCATTTTGAAACCAGTATTAGTGTGAACATTTTGAATATGAAGCTCAACTCTCAAAGATTTTACCAATGAGTTATGTGAATCTTGTGCTCACTGACACCGCTCATGTTTTGCATATCAAACATTCACAKTGAGCTGACTGGAAACAATCTGTAAACTGGACATGATTTTGCAGAAACCATTTACAAAACAATAAATGTCTTCACATAGTTTTCAAACAAGATATTTTTATATTTATATTCAAACCTATATTTTTAGCCACGTTGTTTCACTTAGGAAGAAGTGCACATGATCTGTTCCCATGAAGTACTGCAAGGAGATGACTGCATGCCTTCCAGTTGTGACAATTCGGGGCTTGTAGGTATCAATCTGTYAAAAATGCTTAAAGAGCATAATTTCCCTGGCCATCCAGTTATCATTTCACCAGCGTGGTCTCAGCCTCACAGGTTATTGCATGTGCCACATGCTGAGTTACAGAGAGGGCTATTTTCTGTCTTCCTGCTGATGGATAAGGAGCAGGGACAGGAAAATCAATGAGTAATCAATTCAGTGGGTAATAGATTCAGCCCTTTGGGGTGGTCAGGAATGGGGGAACTGTACTTCATGGACTGCTAAACTCAGAGGGCAAGGAGGCATGAATGCGTAATTTGTCCTTTTTTACCATAAACAGTACCAGAAACGGCAAGCTGCAAAAARGGAAACATTTAGGAAAGAAATGGATCATGAGGTCAATGGATCTCAGCTACCTCTGACCTTTGTAACTCTGACTCACACCTGTAACAAGGAATTGTGATGAAGGGCAGTGTATAAAATCATGTTTCTTTTTTAACCACTATTCTGTGTTTCAGCAGGTTCAAAAATATTTAGTGCTTCTCAGGATAGAAAATAGAAAACAATATCATCTCTGGGAGGAAATAAACTCTYGACTTTAGAATACCAGTATAGTCATTAAGTACCAGCAGAAGTGACTTTTTTCATTTTTTTCAGTCAGAAGTGACTTTTTTTTCAGCTTTTTTTCAGATACCATCATAGGGATYATTTACATAATATGACTGTAGTTTATTTTAAGTTTTAAGGCTAGTTCATAGATGTGAAGTTTATGACCATGCTATTGGAAGAAATACTCATTCTGATAAAATAAATGAAATTAATAGAAAGTATTTATTCCAGCTCCAAAATAGTTATTTTGGTTAGGGATTCATTGGTATGAGTCTGAATGAACAAGTGAGATTTGAAGTGCCTTACTTCATTCAATAAAAGTCAGTTAAAAATAAGTATAGTTTATTTCTTACAAGCATAAGAACTGTTGCAGTTATGAGCAAATATTATAGCTGTATTACCCTGTGTTTGCTCCCTCAAAATTCCTGCATTTTACTCTAGAATCCTTATCAATTCTGATAGGACTGTTAGTCTTTTTCAGTATATTGGTTTATCCTTATTTAATATTTTTCCCACCTATCCTTCTCTATCAGATTTGTTTCTTTTTACATTAAAAGCTACCAAACTATCAGTARTAGTTCTGTAAGGAAGAACAATTTTGCGTTCTGCAGTTCTTTCTTAAAGGACTAGGAGAGTTTTTTAAGCATTCAGTGATAGCCAAGAAGATAAAATCATTCATGAATGCTCAATTTGCAATTTCTTTCTGAAGCTGAATATACAGTCAGTGATTTGCCAGTATGCTTGATCAGTGAAGGCTTAAGTTATTCATTGAAAACAGAGAGAGTAAAGTTTAAAAGTTCATTCCATTTATGTGCATAAACTTATATACATACATACATACATACATGTATATTTAATACGTATATAAAGTTGCTTAAACTACATATATTTCTGAGACAATAGTATTAATTTGATAACCCAAAGAAGCTTGTGGGGAGTAATCGTGCTATAAATTAGTGATGGATTTCAGCCTTTTCTCTCTGGTCATAAAGTACCTGTATTTCTGCACTGGATAAATAATTTCAGTTTGTGAAGTTCTTGCWGTTCATCATTAGAATTAGCAGACTGGCAAATAACTCACAAAATACCATTTCTGATGTATGTTAAAATGAGCACAACTTCTGAAAGGAGAGGATAAGGAACAAATAATGAGAAATATAAATAATTAATATTAAACCACAGGTTAAATTTCTTAAGGAATGAATGCTATTCTGAATGTTTTTAAAACATTCTTGCCTCAGATGACTGTAAGAAAATGTATAGTTTTTCTAGGAAGTTCTTGCTGATGGATAAAATTAACATCTAGCTGTTCCACTACAGGTTCATTTGTTTGAAATAGCTTGGAGAAACAAATAAATTTTTGAATTATGAACAGTTTCATAAAGCAAGAAAGGTCTGCTTCTCTTCTGTTTATGATGCAGTTTTCTCATTTTTTAGAGCTTGCTATGTCACATTCATCTATTATAGTTAGTCTGGTTCTTTATATTAATGATAATTACTAGTTTGAGTAAATGCTTTTCTTCTAGGTGCGAAAAGGGAGCTTAAATACTGTCATCGTTACCTGATGAGTAAGATCATTATGTTCTCCTAGTAGAATTAAGAACAGTTTCTTATTTCATTGTGTCTGCTACTGAAAATCTGATCTGCTCCTTAAGCTACKGGAGCAGAGGGTGGCAGTTCCCTTGCAGGAAGCGTGGAGCTCCATCCCTGCAGTCAGATTTGTGATGCTCACACAGCAACAAGCAATTATCCTGCAGCAGGGGTCACACAGCACCACACACACGCCCCTTTTAAAAAATGAGATAAGGAAGAGTTCCAGGGAGCAGATTAGGAGGCCAGACTGTTGGTTTTCATGACTTGGACAAGGGAAAAAGAGTGCATTGCATTCCCATCTGTCTGGCTTCTATAAATCACAGATACTTACCTGAAGACGTGCACTGTACCTGCATCAGAGACAACATTTCACACATTCACTACGAGCACTGGGGATGGTGTCTGGGGACAGGGAAAGGGGCTTCACAGGAATTAGGATCTAGAGTCACAGATTTCATATGAGAGAACTGCTTGCTGGAAAATTGTAAATTTTCGGGTTTGTTTTTCTTTTTTCTTACAAGCAAGTTGTCTTACCAGCTGTGATTTTTGTGGCTGACATCTGTTGAGAAAAATCAGTAGAGATTTGCCACTTGTAAATAACAGGTAACTGCATCAAGAGCACTGCCTAGGCCAAGCTCAGCTGTCAAAACCAAAATTCCCACAGTGAATTGTAAAAGTAGAAATACTGATGTACTTCTTAAGATTCTATCCAAAACAAAATATTCAGACTGTTCCTACTTTCTCCTATTAAACAGACTTGAGTTGGCATTGGAAAAGTTAACAAAGAGATTTCACTGGCATTTTCATGCTCTACAGCTTGGWTTCTAGGATATCCATTACTTAAACAGAACTGGATCCTGACAGTGGAAATGGACCTAAAACTTATCTTTGCAGTCTGTTTTTTCTAAGTGATGATCCACTGCCCTCCCTCTGTGCTCTGAGTTTTAGCTGATGAATTCTACAAAGTGTCACAAGAAATCAAAGTGCACTGGATGATCAGAACAGTACAAATACATTTCAGCCATGAAGTCTTTTAAAAAACTTTACCTTAGAAATTCTGAGGGTGTTGTAAAAGCCCAATCATTATATAGAATTGAAGGAATACCCTTTAATCTGGGATGAAAAGAAGCCAAGCATTCAAATGTTCTGGGTCAAGTCTTAATCAATTTACTTGGGTTTTTGGTTTTGGGGATTCTTTTGCTTCAGCAGGTATGAAAGAGAGGTTAATTTTTAAAAGAGGTTTAAAATAATCATGTCTCTATGATTCCCTTTAGATTATTATTTTGGAGTCTTGAAGTCCACCTGGATTAAATGTTCATTTAGGATTATTTTCTGCAACCACAATGAAAAGAAAATAAAAAGATAAAAGGAAAAAGACGTGAGAGTCTCAAATAATCATTGTGTTTTAACACTGAATATTGTGAGGTTATTTRCAAAGCAACAAAAGCTGATAACATTTTTCTTTCTTTTCCAGGTAAACTACCATTAACGTCCATTTAGCCACTGCAAAAATGAGTCCTCTCTGACTGGGTTACTCAGCTGTCCTGCTGACATTTTCAGAATTAACCTCAAACACCTCCAAAACCCTTAATGGAGATCTTCTTTGATACAACAGTGACATGACTGCCTGAGGGAGAGGTGGAGTATACAGCCAGGCACTGATATTATTGGAGCAAGAGCTTAATTTTCCAGCTTGCAGATACAGGCCCAAGTCTTTGGRAATTACTCTACTGAGCCCATCATGTTTAGGAGTAAACAGCTTATCTTTCTTCCTTCAGACTTTCRATGTTTAAAGGATTTTGGATGTGCAGTTCTCTGGGGGAGCTGTCTAGGAAGTGTGGAGTTTATTACGTTAGAAAGCAAGCAAGCTGTGACCATGTGATGAAAACTCTCCCTTGTGCTCACTGTGTTCACTTGTCCAACTGGTTTCATGCACTGTTTAACAAAGCATCAACCAACTTCAGCAAGACAGYAGATACCTGGGAAACACTCACAAAGTCTCCGGTGCAAGAACGGAGATTTCCTGCTAGRCATGACATCTTTATGAAAATAAAAAGAAAATTTTTAGTACAAGAAATCTGGTTCAGTAAACTGTGACAGACATTCAGATCCTCGGCTCAGTTTGCCTCCATTAAAGTCAATGACATTGCATCAATATTCACCAACTGAGCATTTAACTCAGAAGGCTGAAATCATGAAAAGTCACTTCAGAGACAGTACTGGCAACTTTGAGAATAGATTTGCTTTGCCATTCATTCTTAAGTCTGCATTTAAATGTCCACTCTGACTAGTGTGTCTTTTGTTATCAAATTATGGCTGCTAATAAGGAGAGGACAGAGAGATGATTGTCATCTTTTAAATTCCTTCTTTTCGATTGTCATCTTTTAAATTCCTTCTTTTCCACTTCTCAGTAGAAACTCCTTCAAGTCAAAGGTCTGTCTTTTGCCTCCTTCCTTCAGATGCAAAGTCAAAATAGCACAAAAAGAATTGATACATCATTTAAAAAGTCTTCCAGTGTTCAGGTTTAAGTGTGGTTTTGGATAAAGCATCTCTGGGTGTTTGAGGCATCCCCAAATCTTGGAAAACATAATTTTAGGCTTGCTTAGCAGCAAAGAAAGGATTTAGCTTTATGAAAAAGTACTTATATTGACACAYCTTGTATCCCTTGGAAGTAGTGGAAATTGATTATTTAAAGAAAGCAAAGAGGGAAATAAACATATTAAATTACCAGCTGCTGCTTTGAATAATTTGCTAGGGAGGGGGAAAAATCAAATTAATACAGTAACCATCTAAAGCTATACAGTATTTGTGCAGTGTCCATGGAACAGCAAGGAATGGAATGGCCAAACTCACACTAGCTGGATCTCAGTTGTGTGAAAAGMAGAGATAAACAGCTTTTATGGAACTCTTGACTGAGTTGCTCTGTTAATTTAACAGCCAGCTCTGGCTTTACTATAGTAAATAACATACTCATTCCCATGTTTAAGCTCTCAAGAAGGGATGAAGACATTAATAAGTGGCAAAGTGTTTAGAGTGAGCCAGGGCTGTGTACTGAACCGGCAATTTTGGTGCATTCCTGCACTGTACACAGAGTGTGAAGTGTCTAAGCAATCATTAAAGAGTGTCATCTAAGTGGAACCCAGGACAGGARGGAGTGTGGCCCATTTAGAAAGTCAGACAGAAATTCTGATTCTGCTGTAACTTTGCAAGAAATGCAACATATATACCTGTGTGGTGGGATGGGCCACAATTCAGATGTTCTTCATTGATKTAACTATAGCAAATTAGTTTCCACTGCTATATTTTCATTTATGATTGTTTTTTCATCACTGGTTGGTTGACCTACATTTCCAGATCCATGTCCCAAATAAAATCAAAGGCAGGATCATCTGTTCATCAGAACATCTTGAAAGCCGCCTGCTGATAGAAATTTCTTTCAGACAAGAAATCTTCAGATACCTGAAAGACTCTAAAGTTGCTAATATCTTAGCAAGATATATATTTATGTCACAGAATCCTAAAAGTTGGAAGGGACCTTCAAGATCATCTAGCCTGACCACCACATAAATGCCCCTAAACCTTATAATATCCTCAAGTGCCACATCCAGACACCTCTTGAACACTTCTGGAGACAGCAACTACACCACCTCCCTGAACAACTTATTCCAGTGCCTAACCACTCTTTCAGTGATTTTTTTTTTAATCTGATATCCAATCTGAGCCTTCCCTGGTGCAGYTTGAGGCCATTTCCTCCCAGCCTTTCCCTTGAGACATGGCAGAAGRGGCCGATCCTCACCTTACTACAACCTTCATTCAGGCAGTTGTAAAGAGTGATAAGGTCCTCACTGAGCATCCTTTTCTCCAGGCTAAACAACCCCAGACTAAAAAATTCCACTTCCCAGACTGTGTTCCGTATGATGACCCGTACATATCACATACATATGTTACAGCACCAAAAGAATAGAAGAAAAAAATCTAAACAGATGTATTTTTCTGTACCCCCTACTTCAAGAATAATTGATGGGTGCTGTGAAAGAGTATGTGGTATAGTTCAGACTCCATGGCAACTTGTTTTCTGTAATTAGACCTACTGGTCTCTAATCAGTCAAAAAAGTGGTCTGAAATCACAGCGACTTTCTAAAGTTATCAGATAATATGGAATCTCTTCAGACTTTGGCTTGTGTTCCTATGCCCCCACTAACTCCCATGTAGGCTCTTGGATATGATGGCTGAGGTGAACCGCTTTTCTCACCAGAGTGGGTAATAACAAAATGCATTTTTCTTTCTCCTACAAGTGTTAGGCGGGAGATTCTATAAAGTACCACTAGATCTTTTCACCTAAGGTAAAAGWTATGTACATGCTTTACTGGGTCCCCAGCACAAGAAAGGCATGGACTTGTTACAGTACCTAAAGGGGACATCCACAAAAATTAGCAGAGGATGGTAACACTCCTTCTGTGAAGAAAGGATGAGACAGTTTGGATTATTTAACATGGGGAAGAGAAAACTTAGGTGAGACTGCACTGTGGACTTTCAATATAAAAGGAGGCTTACTAGGAAGACAAAGAAAAACATTTTACCAAGGCCTGTAGTGACAGCACAATGGTTTTAAACTGAAAAAGCATATTTCCAGTGGATACAAGGAATTTTTTATTTTTTTTTATGATGAGGGTGGTGAGACACTGGAATAAGTTTCCCAGAGAAGTAGTGGATGCCCCATCAATGTAACTGTTCAAAATCAGGCTGGATGGCACTTGAGCAAACAGATCCAGTTGAAGATGTCCTCCTCATTGCAGGGTGCTGGAGTGCGTGTCCCGCTGGTCCGCCTGTTCGGCTGGACTGCCCGGTCTGCTCCGACACGCTCCAACAATGCCGATGTGTGGGCTCTTGGCTCTGCASACTTTCTGACCCTCTGCTGCCATGGTTGTGGTAGATGAAAGAGGGGACTCTCGGAGGTAGRWTGAACAAAGGTTTAYTGGGGGACAGGGGGACCCCCTCACCCTAGGTTAGGAACCTCAGGAGAGACCCCGTCCCTGGGCTCGRGGGGRGGGTTTCAGGKCTAGCTGGAGGRGTGGATACAAACTCTAAACCAATAGAACAAAACAAAGAATAAATGCCAACTGAGTTACACAACTCATAATAAATCRGAGAGACATTAAGGTGGGATCTCGGGGGGCCCCTGCCAACCATCAGGCAGATTCCTTCAAGGTTTCTGGCCTTGAGASATAAGACCTTTACTAACGGACAGGGAAAATCAYGGGGAAAGGACCAATTGGRAACTGTCTCTGGGCAAAGGGAACAGAAACAGAACAGAACACATACCAGCTTCTGGTAAGACAGGGGGCCCATCTCAGGTAATAGAACTAAACTAAACTTAAAATAAAACTTTTAAACAAATCCTGCAACCCCACAGCAGGGTGGTTGGACCTGGATGATCATTAAAGGTCCTTTCCAAGTCAAATCATTACATAAAGCYGTGATTAGACTATCTCACCTGTGTAGAATGCAGGACATGCAGAACTTGCAATAAAGGAGAAAGAGAATGTTGTACACAAGACTATTCTGTACTACTATTCTGTACTCTTTGACATGTAAGAAAAAAAGGATGTCTCTCCCCGCCTCTATGATAATTCTCTACTTTCTATGATTCTAATTTTATTTTCTGAGATAGAAATCAAATAAACAAAGGCTGATTTATATCCCATTGATCACTGATACATGCATGTAACTGTATGTGTGTGCCACTGCACGCTGAAAACAGGATCCCAATTGAGCTATTTAAAAGTGTGAGTTTTAAGTGTCTATGTATGTAAATTTTATTATCCTTCACATGAATATATTATCCTACCCAGTTTTAATTTTTTCTGCCTTTTTTTTGTTTAAGTTTATTGCCCCTCACACACTGAAGTTTAATTAAATAAGAGTCTGCATAGCATGGTTATTGTGCATTATGACACACTAGTGGTGTTAAGTGGGTGGTAGATTTTGTCTCTTCAGTTCCTCTACTTTAGGGGCTTACAGACATTACCCATTCAGAATCTGTCCTAGCAGATATTTAATAACCAAGGACTAAATTTTATTTCATAGGTCATTTTCTTGCCTTCAGATGAATATCAATTTCAAGAAATGCACGATGAAAGCTATATATATCAACACAAAAATTATTTTCTTTCAGGTTTGAAGGAGCTTTATATTTTTCTTTGCTTTATCCTATTTTATGAGAGGAAGGCYTTTTTTCTTTTTCAGGCTGCAAGTAAAATAGATGTTAAGATTTTTTTTGCATCACTCTGGAGCAGAAAGCAAGTAGTGATTAATTCAAAGCATAATAGCAATAGCTTATATTTCTGTACTTGCTTTCATCTTGAAGGATACCTTTCCCAAAGCACTTTACAACCTAAATAAAGCAGGAATCATTAAAATTCTACATTTGCCATTCCACAGGGATTATTGTACCGTACCTTTAGTGTTATGCGTAGATCAGTACCATGGTTACTGCAGCTACCTAGAGCAGAGAATAGTGAGCTTTTAATGATAGTTTTGTTTTTTTTTTTTCTGTGGGTTTTTTGTTTTTTTTTTTTTTCTGTGGGTGTTTAACAGGTCAATTTTCCATAGCTGAAATATATCCCTGTGTCAGGTAGACCATATTACTTATTCCATAGCATGCAGAAACTCTAGTCATCAGCTTAGAGGATATTTGAAAAAGCTTCAGGCCTACTGGAAAACATATTAAATTTGAAGAAAATGGAATATGATTGCCTGTGTTGGAACAAGGCTGCCATATCTAGTCACCTCTGTCTTGTTTATGAAAAGTGATAACTCATCTTCCRTACTGACAAGTTGTACAGGCTTTTGTCTTAAAAGTCATTCAGCAAATGTCAATGGCAAAAGTACAAATACTCACTTTTCTTTTTATTAAAATACTCACTCCAATCKGAGTAATATACTGCAGTAACCTTAATGAACCACACACACTACTCACCCCAAAGTTTTCCTTCCAAGCAKGGACAGGTCAACTCCTCCGTAGAATAGGATCTTATCTATTACCATACAGGCTACCATCATAGCCTGTCTGTCAAACTACAACCATCATATGTTTCCTAGTAAAAGAAATAAGTTTGCCAATGTGAAAGAAGTTCTTCAAAAGTACCTCAAGGTGGTCTTGTCAGGAAAAAATATTGGACCTTGTAAAAAAACATTAAATGTATATTTACACAATGAACTGTATACAGGAATTTCAGGAATAATTGTCCTGAGGAGACCCCATAAAAATATCATAAAATACATAATATTATTTTGAGAGAATGAAGAACAATTTAAAAATCCATTGGAATAAAGGCTCAGAAGAATCCTGAGATCACCATTTATGTCTTTGTATTGTTTCAAAGGTCAGTCTGTCAAACTGTTGTCCTTTGTGAACAACAAAAAACAACYATCAGTACTTTATGAGCAAAGATCTACCATAGAGTCAACCTGTAGGAACTAATAAGATTCAAACTATAGGAACAGGATAACATGATGCAGCTTTAACATCATCAAAATAATGCTAATGCTTGTCCCCCTTGATATACCATAGTGAAAGAAGGATCTATAATGCCACCTGCTTTTCAGGTAGTCTCAGGATCCAGTAAGACAAACAAAGTGATTTGGGAAAGTTCAAAGGATATAGTTTCACTTCCAGCAAGAAAACAAAACAAATTAGAAAACCACATAAACCAAAGCAAAACAAAAAAYCCAAACATAGAAACAAAACCAACTTGGATGTTCCATTAGATCTCAATGGAATAAAAAGAAAACCATCTTCTCAATATTCAACACATTTACAGTAAAAGGAATTGAAAGATAAAATTCAGAGGTCACTTACCAGCTTTATAAAACCAACACCATTTCTAAGGGAGAGAAATACACCTACCACTCCATAGTATTATACTTCTAATGTCTCATGTGATTTAGGTGATTCTAAGACTCTAAAGCCTCTGTTAATTCATGGAAAAAGTTAATATAAGATGTGCAGCACCTGGCTTTCTGATTAGTTGACGGCTGTATTATGCTTGTGATGTTCAGATGTATTGGTTTCAGACCACTGAAATTAATTGTTGCTTTTGGTGGATTACATGGTCTTAACTGTAAAGGTTACTACTCCTTGTCATTTAGCCTGGTTATGACCCTTATACAGTAGTCATAATTTTCATTATTTCTCTCATTTTATTTACATTATTTGAGTCTCTACCTGAAATTTCCATTTGCACAAACTAGACTGATGTACTCAGTTATAGATTTAAATAATACCCTTGAACATGTGACATGCTTTGCACAGATCTGACTGTAATTATCACTTTGTCATGCATTTCTAATAAGCARTTTGTGGGGACGAATAAATCAGGACTTCAGAAACATACAATACAAATTAAACAAAACACTCTCTTTAAATAAAAAAGGACATTTACGGAGAAGGAAAAATAACAATTAGCCATCCCGTTATTAATCATAACTACATTAATTAGCATTGCAGCCAGAGAAAGCAAGAAATTAAGAAGTCAATTACGGTTTGCACATACAAACTGTTTTGCTAACATCTGGTTTGGTTCACTTTGAAGCTTAGGCCCTAATTCCACCATCATTRCCAAATTCTAAGACTCAACAGCATGGTGAGCAGCTCTGCTGACTGGCTGGTTTAATCCTCTCTTGGTGTTTAGCATTTTGTGATGGGGCTTTTTAATAAAAGACAGCAATTTGCCAACAAATTTTGTAGTGATGGATTTTCAAAGGCATCTGAATCAATAAAGATCTACTTCAAAACTATTCTTGAACTGAAATTTTTTCCTGGGAAAAAAATGTTTTTTCTTACATCTTAGTGACAAAACCCCCAGAATTTGGGGAAAAATGTGTTTGACTTTCTTGCATTGATATCTTTGCATTGCCCCCAGTTTTCAGAAATCAGGTTGCAGAGAACAAAGATTAATGGTCTTGGATGATCTATGATAGCTCTGGTTTTGGACAGCTTGAAGCAAATAAATCTTTGCTATTTATAAAGAAAACAAAAGATTAAAGGTAAGCTGATTACTGTAGCTGCAAATGAGATACACTTCTGCTTCAGTAAATCCTTAAAGGAGCACAGATAAACCTCTGCCATTGCTGAAAAGTGAATATAACTAGTTACCTTTTTTATCTCCTAGAGTGGTTGAAACTACTGCTTAGATATAGCAATTTGTCTTGAGAAACAGTGTATGCACTAAGATTTAAAACATAATTCAGAATTTTAATAGTGCAGCCAGCATTGACTTCCCTCTCCTCTTTAAACAACTGAAATGCATTGGAAAATTATGAGAATAAAAGAAAAACATGCTACATTTTAATGATGCCCCTGCTTGTCTAATTACTCCTTGATCCTTCAATCTGCAAAATTAGCACTGATACGGGTCATGCCTCCAGGCAAACATGTTACACTTCATCAACTATTCTTCACAAGAGTGCARATATCTGAGTGGATACATCATGCTGGGCATCCCTCTGAGTCCTGTGAAATTGTACAGAGGTTTCTAATTTGGCTTCTCTGGATTTCATTAGCAAACAGCCAGTCCCAGTTCCACGTTGTRTTGTGAAGCACTTCACAATGCTGCTTCCTTTTGCACCAGTGAAAAAGAGATTTGTTTTCCAAGAATGTTAAGGCAAGAACTTTCYTAAATTTTATGTAACATTTCATTGCATTTTTAGACAGTTTACCCCCATCTTTCAGAAATCATCCCAGAAAGTTGTTGTCTTGTATCATCAGGTCTTAATCCTGATCTGCTCAGCACATCAAAATAATATGGTATGAAATAGAGGGTAAAGGCAGGTTTGTATATGATACAATTGTTATATGTCCCAYTTTACAGATAATTTTTATAAATGCATTGTTTAAATTTAGTGCCATGTGACTTTTCCCTTCTGAATATTAGCCATGTAGGAAGACAGCTAGAAGTAGAAGATTTTCAATTCTTGATTCAGTTTTGGTTCCTTTTTTTCCAAGCAAAGATGGGTAGARAGAAAAGATGCAACTGAGAGGGAGATGTCATACGTGTCTCCAGCACTTCTGATTCCCATAAGTCATTCTTCTGGCTCCAGGAGACCAGATGAAATGCTTCTYCACAGAGCATTCAAAATTCCAGACAAGACTAAGACTGCTGATTTTTATTTTGTAGTCACAATATTTGGAAGAGATGTCAACAGTGGCTGTGTTCCAGGGCTTTGTGGTCCAGAAGTGGCACAGAGATATTTTTCTTAGAGAGCTTAAAATGGTTCCCCAGGTAATAAGAAATATTGGGTTGCATTGGGTGTAACACTCTCATTGTAGTTGCAGGCAATAACAGTGCCTGCAGAAGTGAATTATATTCATACATAAATTTAGGAAAAGAGCTCACACAAAAATAAATACTGCTATTCTAGGTCAAATAAATTCTTATTATTCATAAACCATTCATAAAGATCACACATCCACATAAGTTTATTTGATGTTCCTGTAGAAGCTCTACCTCTTTCTCAAGTTCTATTCAAAAAAAGTCCATCCACAGATCTTAAAGAATTTTCTACAACTAATAGCTGTGAAAATGCATATATGCATATGTATAGATATATGTAAGTACAGGTGACATTATGTTTGTGTATATATATTATATATATATATATATATATATATATATATCTCCTGCATTAGTGGTGAGAAATTTCAGAAATAACCTGATTCAGTTTGTGGAGGAGCCTGACACAAATATCCATTATTTCTGTCTGCTAGCCTGACATTCAGTGGAAAGTGTCTCCTAATATTTAGGTCAGCATTTGAACAACATATTGTTTACCTCTGATGTTATCACATTCATGGCAAGTTAATGATGCTCAGTTGTGTTTGTAATGCACCTAAAAGGAATGGGCATTCTGCTAACTAATTGGCTTTACTAACGATGAGCAGAAAGACAATCACAAGAGATTCCATTCCCACTTGGCATCATGTAACTTCTCAAAGTGATGCGTTTAGCATCTTTGCTGGTCTATCAAGTAAATTTTTCCCCCTCTTTAATATGACAACAGAAGAGATTTCAGGCTTTTGAAACAGCTACTTACTTTGGCTTCCCAGATGATTTTGAGGTGAATACATTACAAATGCAACTTATTAAAACACACATACATTAATGGCAACCACTGTGTAATCTGCAAAGCAGCTATTATCACATAGTACAATTAAGTTCCAATTTAATTCATTTAGATCTTCCTCATTTTGCACACCAAGCATTTCTGGAAGTTAATTGGCATGAAAGGCAGGGTAAACTCTGCACAACAAATTGAGTGTGAAATAAAGTTAATTTAGATAAAATCCATTGTGAAAACTGCTGTTTCAGCAATATTTGCAAAGGAGAGGAGTCACCAGTGCTACGTTAATGTCATTGACTCTGCACTGTTTCAGAGCTGAGATTTCATGCAGTGTTGTATTTATATAAGCCCTAGTTTGAATACAAGACTCTCTTTTGTGCTCATTATTCAAGAAGCTACAGAAACTACTTAATGGAATGCTACTGGCATTAATGAAAAAATTAATGGATTTTGTCTATAGGAGTTTTTATTTAACAGACAGTTTCTATGAGTGATTTAATCCTGTCAAATCCTGCCAGCCTTCAGAGGTTATTGTTTAACTTTGTTATTTTCACCCTATGTATTTTCATAATAATTAACATAAAGGTAATTCACTAATGCATTTTAATACATCTAAGTAATGACATAATTCTCCTAGAAGAGTCACTCCAGACAACTGGGAGACAGAGGAGGAAAGAAGGAAAAAGTATGAGATTTTGATTCAGGCTTGAAACAAATGAAAGGAAGGATTGCATACATTTATAGTTAGAAGTGAGAGTTCAAGGCAAAGAGCACTGCAARTAGATTTGCAGTGGAAGTACAACCATTCATATTGATATTCATATGGTGTAAGGTCCTGCACCTGGGTTGGGCAACCCCCAATATCGGCATGAGCTGGGGAATGAATGGGTAGAGAGCAGCTCTGCTGAGAAGGACTTGGGGGCACTGCTGGGTGAGAACAGGAGCCAGCAGTGTGAGCTTGCAGCCTAGAAAACCAATCATATCCTGGGCTGCATCAAAAGAAGGTTCTCCCCCTCTACTTTTCCCTCGTGAAGCCCCACATGAGTAAACATCTGGGATCCCCATCACAGGAATGACATCGACCTGTTGGAGTGAGTCCAGARGAGGGCAATGAAGATGATTAGAGGGATGGAGTACCTTTCCTATGAGGAAAGATTGAGTTAATTGAATTTTTTCCTACTGGAGAAGAGAAGGCTTTGGAGTGACCTTATTGTAGYTTTCCAGCACCTGAAGGAGCCTTATAAGGAAACTCGACAGGGATTTTTTTACAARGGCTTGTAGTCATAGGACAAGGGGTAAGGGCCTTAACCTGAAAGAGGATAGCTTTAGATTAGATATTAGGAGGATTTTTTTCACTTTGAGGGTAGTGAGACACTGGAACAGGTTGCCCAKAGAAGTTGTGGGTATCCCATTCCTGGAACTGTTCAAGGCCAGGCTGGATGGGGCTTTGAGCAGCTGGTCTAGAGGAAGGTGTCCCTGGCCATGGCATAGGGGTTGGAACAAGATGATCTCTAAGGTCTCTTCCAGCCCAAGCCATTTGATGATATACTATCACAGAGCCTGAAAACTCATTCCATAACAGCAAATGTACTTAAGCCTACTTTTTACATATAAATATTAAAAGATACAAGTTTGCTTTCACAAGGAATAAAGAAAAACAGTGAAGAATTACATGTAACCAGATATTTAGATGGATTTCTGTTGCCCTAAACTTTCTGTCTTTTGCCTTTCTATAAAACGTTCTCACGCAGCTTTCATGTAAATAATGTTTATTCTTAGAATGTTTACATACTTCTCCTGTGAGAGAAGAAATGATTGATGGTGATGTCCACCATCCAGGTTGAAGRGGTGGCGACCTGTGTAGCCAATCCCTTGACCTCTGTACATATGTATAAARTACTAGAGTCAAATAAAATTAAAAAGTAGAGAGTTTTTTCCAGTGTTCCTGAAATTGGGACACACCCAGCTTCGCCCCGCAACAGATTTCTTAAGCACTACTTTTTTTTTTTTTTTTTTGGTATAGAAAACTGTTACTGGTAGTACAGTGTTAGGGTTTGGCTCCTTACCTRTGCACATACTTGTACTCTTTAAGTAATTATGTCTTGTCATATCTTTCATCTGCATTTTTCATTGTCATGCCATTTTCAGTTACAAAATGAAAACAGGATTCCCGGCTTCTTTTCGTGAAAAGAGGGACATCATCAAAGTACTTGATTTCTAATAAAACAAGTCTTATAATAAATGAAATGTTTGATATTTTCCTTCCAAAAGATTTGAAGATCTGCCTATTAGGAATGACAACGGATAAGAAGATTAGTGAGATTAGTTTGAAATACCTTGTGTATATATTAGTCATTTTTAGAAGAAAAAAGTATTTTAAAGTGCTGGACTACATAAGCTAAATGTGCATGCATAGTGTATCCCACCACTAGAAAATATCTTCTACATATAAACATTTTACTATATATACATATAGAATGGACTTCACAGGGCMGAGAAATATTTGAAGATGATTCAGTGAAAGTGATAAGACTGTAACTGTTATAAGAAATTAAACACACGCATATTATATGCTATTATATATGTTTATTGTACAGAAATTCATGGTGCCAGATTAGCTGATTTTGTTGGTTTGTTTTTTGGTGGTCCTTTTTCTGACTGGGTAATTGATTACAACTGAAGTGCAGAATTTTTGTAAAATATTTATGTTGATTKAGATGGTCTTTCTCAGGTTTGCCTATCTGATGGGAAAAATCATTTCCTTCTGTATAAGACTGCCTCCATGTCATTTTTCCCAGTTAGATGAAGTCCAGCGTGAATCATGGCCTAATAAGGATTCAGACCCAGAAAGATGCTAAGCACTTTCAGAACAGGACAGGGGACCACATCCATGAAAAAGGAGTATCAAAATYCATCTAAAGTGTCCCTATAAATGTATTATTATTTGAGCATATAATACTACTAATGCACAAAACYACTGCTTGCAGATTTGCAGCTGGTAATCAGGCAGAAGTTATTTGATTGCTTTGGTTGCTGGAGTCAGTTTATATGTCTGAATGAAAGACCTTTTTCAGTAGGTCATGAAACTCTGAAGGAATTCAGCCCGCTGTTAGTAGAAATTAAATTCCTCTCATCCATCACTGAAAGATTGTTTATCAAGATGCTGTGGATGAATTAGTGTAATCCTTATCACTTAATATAGTCTGGCTTGATACCTTTACTGGAATTGGTTCTCAGAATTAATCAGCTTATAAAAAGTTAGGAAAGAGAAAAGTCAGCTATTAATTTGCAATTTCAAAAAAAAAAAAAACAAACCCAAGCTTGCCCATCTAATACAAGAAGAGGGAAAGCTGCTCTCTACAAGTACAATCTTGTGATTTTYATCTGTATTACATATGTCAAACAGCAACTATTTAAATACCATGCAAATATGTATGAACTCTGACTGTTTGTTAGGCTGCTTTTATCTTGTTGTAAGCAGCATCCTTAAATGGGGGTAGATGTGTACAGGGTTTGGCCTCTACCATGTAGCAACTTCTTTTGAAACACTGATAGTCTTTTTTGTAGAAAAGTGGTCTATCCAGGAAGGTATTAACTTCAAATGTTAGGTTTTCATTAAACCTTGAGACAAACTACAAAGTAGCAGTATCTGGTTTCCAGTCAGGTTTTAAGCTATGCCTTATATCACCTGCAGGAGATACAGGTTTGTGTGCCATGCTCATATGTACCTTCAAAAGRTTTTTACTGTGTGCTTTGGAAGAGATTTTCCCATTCAACAGTCTGCTAGGATGTTAGGAACAGCCACATCACTGGGGTAAGGAAAAATCCTGTAAATGGTTGTTTATAAAACTTTCCTTTTTTGGCTCCCTGCTAAAGTTCTGCAGCCTGTTTACATTCTTAGTGCTGAAATAAAAGAATAAGAAATGTGCTAGTGTTTTTCATTAGTTCACTACTCATAATTTTCTTAAGAACTCATGTTATTTCTTCAGTACTCCTACTGTATGCCAGGTGAAACAGTTTCCTGTGTAAATATCTCTCTATTAGGGCAGACCTAAAGTGGGATTTTAGTGTACTGCTTACATCAGTCCCAAGAAGATTTTGAAAAACTTAGAGCATGGCTTAATTTTTTCCATGGGTATGAAGACTAGGATTTCATTAAAARCATCTCTAGGTAATCATCACCTTGATCTAATCAGATAAATTTTGAAGGATGTTACTTATGGAGTGATGGACACTTCAGACAACCCTGGAAAGAACTAAATTATTTTGTCACATTTTTTTCTGGACATTGCCAGGGCGGCAACTGAATTTCCTCTACCTTTGCTACCAGTGACAAGTGTCATTCAGATAGTGGGAGCAGAGAATAAGAGTGCAAAATTTATCTGAGCAGGGATGCAAACAAGGATTTGGGAACATATATGAAAGTAAATGTTTCTTTCTTGTTTGCGGGGAAAACATTATTTTTGCTTTGATGGAATTTTTTTAAATTTCCACCTCACATTCTTGGAGAAGATAAGAACTTCTAATTATTGCTTTACAATTTTCAAGCTCAATAAGATCTTTCTTCATTCTTATGTTCTAGCTAAGAATAAGAGCCTTCAAGCTTTTCCTGTGTTAGTGTATTTTTAAAGGAAGGATGACCCCTATCTTATGTTTAGATTGAATTCTTTTTCCTAGTGGAATAGAGTGTTGTCCCAGATGGTCCCAAAGTTATTTCCTGAGAAAATGTGATTAACCTGKTTTTTTTGGGACCAGGCATATCCTAACATTGTTTGGAATTAGGTGGAGAAAGTTGATGCTACGTTGCAGTCATGTTTTCCATTATAGTATTTTAAATTACTGTGAACTTAGGGTTTTCCTGCTGCTCATACTCTCACTGTGGCTGAAAAAGAACTATGCCAAACCACATTGTCACTCTCCTGAAGGAATGAGTACAGCAGATAAGTACCTCTCTTTTATTTAATTGATGCTTTTCTGCACATACTGCACTTGTGTTCTCTTTGACCAGATATGTTAGTGCCACCAGCCCTGCAAAGAGGGGCCATATACAGCTGCAGCATTCACATCACTAACAGGAATATAACTCTGTTAGTTCAGAGTCTGCAGCTAGGACTAGATATGAGCAATTTTGATAATTAAGTGAAACATAAAAAGGAGGGATTGATTCAGGATATTGCAAAAAAAACAGCCATGTATAAAGGCAGAAGGATATACAAAGGAGTGGTCTGCTAAAGTGAATGTGAAAAGGCTTTCAAAACCATTTCTTCTTCTTGGGATATGCAAGTAAATAGCTGTCCAACCATCCATCTGTCCTGATTTTTTCAGCACACTTCTGTTAGAAGAATTTCTTGGTGACATCAGAGAAGACTCCTGTTAGAACAATTTTATGAGGGCATCAAAGAAACTATGAAACACAGAGGATGTAATAATAATTAGAGGAAATTTMAGGGAATGAAGTCCAGGAAATTATACAAAATCCTCCATTTGCAGTTAATTATCTCAATGCAGGCTCCACAGATGTCTTGCAGGAAATGAGCCCTTGCTTGAAGAGTTTTACCCAGTTTTGTCCAAGCAAATKAGCAAAAACAGCAGAGCTTGAAGCAACGCCCATGACGTAAGCCTTTACCTCTCATTGCTAGGGCTTTTGTCCTGAGACTGAACAGGTTGAAATCAAAAATTATTGTTTTCTTGAGAACAAAAGAACTATGAGTCCACTATATCCTGTGTGTTGACTGCCCATGTGAATGTTCATAGGCCTTATGCTCTAAGGACTTAATATCCTTTTCTGCTTGAAGTTATGGTTCTTGTGAGTGAGCAGCACACTAAATATTTGAACCCATGTTTAGAAGGCACATTGATTCACATTCAGCAATAACTTTCATGATTGCCACAGCAGTGTAGAGGAAGAATCTTTGAAGGCTTCACAATTTATTATAATAACTTTAATGATTAATTTTGCTGTGTCAGTATGATTGTCCACTTGCAAATAGCTCCAGTCCAGAAGCTAATGAATTCTTTGGCATTGGGCAATGATCTTCAAGGTCATACTTGCACTATTGGAGCATATATCAAGACAAAGCACCATAGAGGAGTTATTTTCATACAAATATTTTCTGCCCTTTGAATTCCCCTCATCTTCTCACCCCCTCTCCAAGATAAATAATAATTTTTAAAACCCACCTCAGAACTCCTACTACTGTCTTAGCCTAGTATAACTTTGAGTCAGACCTATTCAGTCTGATTGTGTTAGTAATCACTGTGCTTTCAGCCACTTTTACTTACCCTGCACTAGGTTTACTCCAAGACACAGAAACAGAAGAGCAGGAAACAAAAATTATCTGGGCTCGAATACCTTCAATTTCCTTCAAATTTGTTTTTAGCAATGAATCTGTGTGGGTTTCAACTCATGAAAATTGGAAGGGAAAGGGCCTCTGGTGGCAGTAGGACATCTAATTTATCTTCCTCTACAGCCATTTATTGTAACATTCTTCCTAGYTTTTTGACCAGTCCAAGTTATGGGTTTTCTAGTATTTCTTGTGGGAGATTATTCTACATGTTCATATAACTCCAGCAAGAAGATTTTAAACAAAGAATGCATTTTTCTTGTCTTAATTTCAATCTATTGTCTTTATTAACCTATTTTTTACTATGCTTATCACGGTGTCACTTCTGTGTTAACAATCTGGCTTTTAACATTGCCCACAGTGTTTTCTTTGTGTRTGGTTACAGACCATTGCTTTCTGCACCATGTTGGCTCTTATAACTCTTCTTTAACTCCTGTAGTCTGCCTACCTTTATAGCATAAAGTGTACTGAAATTGAACACAGTATTGAAGCTGCAGTAAATAGGTTTTACTGCAGAGAACAGCTTCTAACACTGAGCTGTGGCATGGTTCACTACTCTGTCAATTTGTTTCCCTCTCTTCCTCTAATTATGCATGTCATGTTTACAGTCCACTGTGAGTTACATATATATTATAAAATCCAGATCATTCTAAAATTATGTACTCACAAGTGTGAGATCACATTACTAACAGAAAAATTTGAATATTGATGTATTTTTTGAGCTGTACTTCAAAAATGTTATGCAATAATAAYTTTCCATTCCAAATTATCCTGCTATAAACACATTAATTGACTAGTTCATTTCTTCTTTCATGAGAGACTTTATTTTGGCTTAAGGGACTGATTGCTCTGTTTGCTGCGAAATACTTGTGGGTATTTTGTGAATTTCATCTCTAAGATACAAGATTCAGTTTAGTAATGCGAGTTGACTGTTATGATCAAAAGAAAATAGAAATCACAGAGGGGAGGATATATTTGGTTTACAATGCATCTCCATTTTAAATTCTCTTTCAAATTAACAGCTAGGAATGTTAATTAATGACTTCTGAAACACCTTTAGCATCTATGCAATCTGTCTGTTGTTATGAGTAGGAGATCCATACAGCAGAGCAGTACAAAAGTAATTTTTTTCTTATTCTAACTGGTAGGTTTTAGAGGAATTAGAATCTCATATAGAAAGGAGTAGATAAAACCCAGGTTTGTCAGCTGGGCTACTCTGTTTCTGATAATACATTAAGTATATTTAACAAAAATATTTATGACATAAGTATTTTTGTCAGTGGTATCAAATTGATAAATGGATATAAAAGCCAAAATTAATAAATTTTAAAGAAGTAATTGTAGTGACACATATTTATACCATTATATGAGGGCAATTTTCAGTTGGTACTTATGTTGGTGTCCTGAACTACTTTGCTGGCTAGTTAGCTCTCTGATCAACATRTAAGGRAGGTTTGGTGGGTCTGAACCTCAGGCTGGAGCATGGTCGACGGCGTGGAAGAAAGAGWGGACTCTTGCTTGGGTATCACCTGGCTTTATTCCACCCAGGGAGCTGCCCACGGGCAAGAGCAAGCTCTGGGCCTCTGTCCTCACCTTAAGTACCCGGGGGCRTCCCCGAGGAGGGCAGAACCCAGAACCAATCCAAGGGGAGGGAGGGTGTGGCCCAGAACGGGGAAACTTAACAGAACAATGAAAGAAGGTGGTACCAGGGTACCTTGYCAAATCCTAGGGCTTTTTCCCCAGAATCTTCCAGATCTTACAAGGTGATTGACAAGGCCTATCACCAGGGAAAGACCATCGGGGGGGTTGGGGATGGGGGYGTCCAAACAAACCATTATAAACATATAACAAAACATAGAGAACTTTAGAAAACCCAAAACACACACCGCAACAGGTACTGATTTGATACCCACTCAAATCCTTTAAGTCCATTAGAACTTTGTCAGTCAAAATTAGGCAAAGCTTCTTCTTAGTAGTAGAAGTMATAACAAATATTTTAAAAACTTTAATTTTTCTGATGTCTAATGTACTTCTATAAGAAGAAAGGGCCCTGTAAAATGACAGCACATTTACAGTGTAGAACTATATTGACAAGTACTATAATGACTAATTATAAACAGGTAGAATTCGGGCCAGATTTGAACAAAGTGAACAAAGGAGATTTAATTGAGACGCTCAAAGTAACACATTCACTTCTAATTAAAATGGTTTTGTACCTCTTGGATCCTGGCTTTRTGTCTCAGCTGAAAACAGCATCAGTATCTGTTGCAGGGAAGGATTTTAATTCAGTGCTTGTTCTAAAGGAAGAACGACCCTTATAGTGCTTAATCGACCACAGCGTTTCTCAAGAATGACCTGGGGTAGTCTTGGAGGTCCCCCATGCAAGCAGGAGCAGCAATTACTGCTCACTGATGAAATTGGGTGTATCATTATAGAGTGCAGTGGTCCTAGTCCTGATAGTCTAAGTAAAAAAGGAGGARGATTCTTAATTTGAAACTTCATTATATTTATCAAAGCCAAAACGAAAGAATTTAAGTTAGTCTAATGCTGTTTCCAAGACCAATTTGTATTCTGGAACTCTTTTGCTTTAGCCACCTAATCAGGTKTTCAGCTGAGCTTTTGCTGCCGCCGAGGTCACCGGAATTTACCCCCTGTAAATCYTATATGTAACCTCTGTTTCATCCTCTGCCCTTCAAAGACCCTCTGGCAGTATATGCTGTTCTGAGCCTGCAACTATTGCAACACCCACATCAATTTATTGTATTCACTTCAGTTCTGTATGCTGTTTGTCAGTAGATCTGAATTATGTACAGTGACCTCTGCTGAGAAGTCATGCCCCTGATTAATACAATATTCCATCTCTTTTCTGTTCAATTTCTCCTTCGTAATTCCCTGCTGAAGCACCTTTGCCTTAATTCAATTGGATGCTCGATCTCTCTGTGCAGGACACCACCAAACAACTGAGGGCCTCACTGCAATTACTTGCAATCCWGCAAAGAGATGAATAAAGACTCAATTATGAAGCATTTAAAATGCAATCTGCACCATGGTTCTGCTAGCACACCACCCCCTACAAGCACTGTGCAATGACATTGGAGGTTGGGTCTCTACTATGAATTAGATTTCAGCAAGATCACTTATGGGTGTGTTTTTCCCCTTCAAACCAGCTCCTGTGAAAATTATCGGCTCCACACACCCTCYTCTTCCTTTTAAATATGTGTCTTAGACATTTTCTGCAGATTATTCTGTAGAAAGCTGAGGAGATAATTTTGRCTTTTGGGCAGAGGTATTAGTAGCATATTATTCTGGAGAAAATAGGACCCTGCCGATTTTTCTGAAAATTGCTCTCCTGTAATTTGGATGGCACTAACAGTAGCACTCMGAGATAGTTTGATTTAGACCAGTTTGTAATTACCTTTACAAAATGAACAGAGAAGGGGATGCAGATGGGTTTTTTTCCCTTTCCCAAGATCCCTTCCCTGCTCAGGAAGGACATACTCTGCTCAGTTAAGATGTGGTATTAGGACTCTAGAAATAGATATATGGATGCCTTTTTTTGCATGACTATGGTCTTGGTCTTTGATCAAGAGTTTAGTRTCTTATTTTAAAACTTTTGCACTCTTTCAAATGGGCATAGAAGTCATCATATTTTTGTCCTTATGAATCACACTCTTATCTTACCTATTCAAGTTTAATTTTTCTGAGGTAAATATTCAAGCTGTAWATCATCTTACAATAAATTTTCTGACATATTTATTTTATAACTGTCTGCACCAGAATTCATTCCTGCCCAGGAATTTGCTAATAAAATACTTGTTTTAGATGAATACATGCAAAATAAAGATGGACTTATCTAAAATCCTCTAAAAAGGTTTAGTGGTTTTGTTGCATGGTTGTACATTTAACTTAATCATAAGTAATTTATTTGATTGAATTTATAATTTAATGTATTCATATTTGCCAAGAAGRTACAACTTTGAAGCAGTGAAAATGGTAAATGTTCCATAACTCAGCTGTGTCAATACATAAAACTCTGTTTATGGCATGAATCTAAATGACAAGCCCATGGTATCTTTTCATGTGTTTCTTTTTAATCAACCTGTATTCACACAAGTTTGAATACAGATTTTACTTGAAATTTTAATAGTCTGTATGTAAAACAGCATTACAGCTGACTTCTTTGTAATAGTCTTGATACGAAATCTTTTTATTTCCTTTATTTTTTATTTCAAACACTGTTGTTTCATGTGCAAGATATTAATTAATATTGTGACAGCAACTTCTGTTAGAAGGGAGAAAAACYATTATTGCATCTTAGTTGGAACTTGGGATAACTCCTTGGCAAGAAATATTTCAATATCTTTTTCTCAAGTGCTCCCAAATCTGTTCTAGTTTTTGCCTTAATGATCTAGTGTTTAACTCAGAAAACAAAAAAATTTACACTTAGTCCTTTAAGTAAGTGAGCTGCTTGCAGAGGACACCATTAGTTTATTAGGATCCAAAAAGGTGCGAAGTGTCTAAATGCTTCTCAGGTTTACTGCCGAAGTCTATTGTATGATCTGCATCACTTTCCAACCACTGTCTGTGTGAGCCAAGAGTTTCTCAAGTGTAGTGTCTAGTCAATGGATTTTTCTTCCTTTAGTGCTTTTCTCCTGTGTTCAAGGGAATTTCTTCTACATTTTTTAAAACAGAACATTTTGGTGTAATGGTCAGTATTTTTATTTCTTTTTTACATTTGCACTTTTTACTTCTTTATTCCTTTCATACTTTCCACACATTCCACTCCCACATCTTTTTAATGTAAGTTTAAAATAAATACTGAGGCTGCTGTGATGTCATTGTCACAATAATTAGTACAGCCCAGACCACAGTTCAGAGTGTGCTCTTATCTCATTCCTAAGAGACAAGGCTGCACTTAAAGGAGATGGTCAGAGTTTATACAGACAGGGACCAACATATATACAAGGCAAACATAGAAATGTATGAGCTGTTTGGTTTTGTGAGAAAAGCAAATAAGGTAAGCTACAGTGGTGACATAACATACAACATAGCATAACATAACATAAACACAGAGGTCTCATTAAAAAAGAAGTTGATCTATGAGAAAGAGATTTGAAAAAAACCCAAAACCAATGTTAAACTRTTGATTCTAACTCACAGCCACAGGCAACTTTGGAAGTAAGATTTTAGAAGATAATTGAAAACAACTAAGCATTTGTATGTCAGGTGAGAACATGTGCAGTTACATTGCAGAGGAAAACTATGGAAAGAGAAAAAAAAACATAAACCCTTGACTTATGTAATGAACTAATCTCTAACTAAAAACAGTTAGAAATATTCTCTATGGACAATTTGTTGCAAAATTATTTAAAACTAATTTATTGCCATCTTTATCTGAAGCATCTGGTACTAGTCACCGTCAGAAAAGGGATATTGGGGTTGGCAGCTAGATAGTTTGAGTCAGTAAGTTATTGGCTATGATGCTACTGCTGTGTATGAACTGCTGTACAATATTTCTTAGCCACAATGTGGCTTTCTGTAAAAATGTTCATTGTCATGGCAACAGAAGTAGGAGGACCAGTTTCCCTTTTGAGGATCTTAGCAAGATCAGCCATATGACAGACTGTACCCTTTCTTTGTTTTTGTTGTTTTTTTTTTAGTGTAGGAACTACACTTCTTAAAAAGGGAGCTGGAGGTCATATATAATCCTCTAGAGGATGAGGGATTTTTTTTCTTTTTTTTTTTTTTTGGTAGGAATTGCACAGATACACAGAGGAGATTTCTAAGAAATTAGAGGAAGAAAGGCTACCAGAAGAGCATCATACGGAGGGAGACAGCCTGCAGCTCCAAAAGCATCACAGATAATGCTCAGAGAAACAGGAACTGGAGACATTGCTGGGCCCAAGGCATTGCAAAAAGTGTCCAGAGGTGTTGCGCATTTTGTTGCATGTCAGAAAGCCACTGAGATAGCTGAGACAATGGTCTACCTATGAGGACACAGCAGACATGGGGAAGTTGTCTGACAATCCCTTTTATTACTACTCCATCTTAGTTTCCGTATTAAAAAATTCATTTACCTACTTTATATTCTACTACAACTGGGATATTTTCTTTGTGTGTTTGTTTGTTTGAAAGCTTTTGGTTATTGTTTCGGAAACTCACTGCAGAGGTCTACATTCCCTGCACAGTTGTCACTGCCTTGAGATCTCATCTCAAGCCAGTCAAAGGAAGATCTCCTCTTCCACTCTTTGCTGCCAGACTCAAGCCAATATCCAAAATAGAAACCTGTCATTAATCTTCTCTCAGATCATAACTGGTGCTGCAGTCACAAGGGTACAAGATGCTGCTGTTTCAGGTCGGATCCTGCAAATGTCTCAAACTGGAGACACGTGACAGAAGTTGACTCAAATGATGGCTAAGAGCCTTCTTTAAAACTCACTGTGGTTTACCAACTCATCAAAGGTGCAACACATTCAGACTAATGCATAAGCATGGTAAATGGCCAATACATTTGGGGTATTGTTTACACCTCTGTAAATCCCCCTCAAATGAGATATCCTGTGCATTGTCACAATGAAAGCTTCTTGGCTTCTGTAAAGCTGTTACGTCTGAAAAGTCCCTGTCAATTCTTCAGCATTGTCTCCTCTTTGTGTGGGCTCTGGGAGCCTGCAGCCCTCCTYTGGCACATGCCTTATTCTTTGAGAACTAAAGCTACCAAGCCCGAATAAAAGTACATCAGCTTTCAATTAATAACCCAGCTATTGCTGTCATAACTCCTTTGATTGCTGGTGCAAGAGACTTCACTTGAATTCTTGCTGCTGTGTGCTAATACCGAATCTAAAAATAAAAGTAAAACACCGGTTCCCATTAACAATGCTGTGCATTCAGACAGGGTTGCACTTAAAAAGGTTAGACAGTTTGTCACAAATATGAGTACTTTCCTCATGCATTCAGCTACAAAGCTTGTTATTTGCTATGCTAGAATGAAATCTTGATCCTACTAAAATAGATGAGACCTTGTCATTGTCTTGCACACAGCTGGGATTTCAGATTGAAGAATAAAAGTTACATGAGGATGTTTTAAGACATTAATGTCTCAGTAAAAAAAATCTTAATAAGGGAATGAACAGAATTAGCAGATTAGTATCAGTAAATTCTAAACTGGAGAACAGTTAATTTAATAAACAGTCTATTTCTTTAAAAGAGATAAAAATCAGATGTTATAGCAAGTAGCTACTTTGCAGCAGCCTAATTAAACTATGATGAAGACAGTCTTTTTTTAAGCACACTTACTTGTGCTGAGCATTTTTTAAATAGCAAAAATAATTATTGTCTTTCAAATACATTAATATTTTTCATTAYTTTTAAAAAGCAGTTAACCTGAAACAGCCTCTAGAATCAACTAATTAATTATTAATCATAAATATAATGAGTTAGAGAAACATACAAAACAGAAACTAGGATGAGATGCAATATTTTGACTATAAGGTTTTCATGGCATGAG
The DNA here is from genome assembly GCA_003546035.1 of Mixornis gularis. Classification (NCBI taxonomy): domain Eukaryota; kingdom Metazoa; phylum Chordata; class Aves; order Passeriformes; family Timaliidae; genus Mixornis; species Mixornis gularis. The sequence continues at coordinate 899,236 of QVAJ01000152.1, read as the reverse complement.
AAAGAAAGCAAAAGGATTTTTTTAAACTCTTTTTTCTTGTACAACCGAGAAACAAGAATCATCTTTAATCTTCTATTTCTTTTGTCAATTTTAGTTCATTTGTTTTTAAGTTTCATTCCATGCATTCAATTAAGAGTATCCCTGTTATTATACACTAAGATTCAATCATAAAATTGATGCAGTTCCAGTGACTTCAAATAGTTTCATGGAGTTACAGCCCTAGGGCAGATCTATTTACTGAGTGCAGCTACTTCCCTTAGCCAGTGCATCCTAGTTTGGGATTGCTGAAACAGTATCACTTACATGGAACAGCAGTTGTTTTAAATTTCTTTCTTTTTAAGTTCCTATTACTTCTTCTTTGGAGGCCCTTTTGAAGGCTTGATGAGTTAACCCAATCCTTAACAAACACAAACCAATTTGTAAGGTATATCTAGGAAGACATAACTGAAAAGAATTTTGTGTARTTTCTTTGTCTGTTTAAAGTGAGGGACAAATAAGGCCAGGGATAGTTATTTCCTGGGCCCCAATGATGTATTTCTTCAAAATGGGTAAAATTAAACATCCCTTTCCATTAGGAGAGTGAGCAATGCACTCAGTTCTTTTCCTTGGTGTCTATGACATTCAAGAGCTATCAATGTTCCTCCATCCGGGGGAAGATCTTGATCCAAAAAAGAAACCACAGCATGACATACAACCTTCTTGCACAAGAGCACGGCTCTGCAGCAGACCCTCTCCATAAATAGACTCTCAATAAAAAGGTAAATCTGCAACAAAGGAAAAGAAAAAAGCACAGCATGTCTACTGGGGTCACAGGCTTCTATCTATCCAGTATYCCAAAATACAAGGCATGTGAAGTCCTGCTGCCACTATTCAGCACAAACAATGCTACTGCTCTTGCATGTTTTTCTGAGTTCCCTTTTGGCACTTCTTTAGAGCACATTCTTCATACTTCTTTTTCTACCACATTTTTCCATACTTTCTTCATACAAACGGTCTTTTTTTACATTAAGCCTTAATTTAATTTATTAATCCATTAAATCATAAAATTTGCATCTTGAGAACAATGAAAACAAAAACAAAACAAAAAAAAAAATAAAGATGTCCACGGTTTTAGGAATTAAGGTCTGTCCTTTGACAGARGTCAATTAATTCAATTGATTGCAGCATCATCAAGACATGTTTCTTTCCTGTTATTTGCTGTCCTAATCTCTAACTAGGACTATAAAATTAAGCTAGAACAGAGAGTAGATTATGAGCCTAAGACACTGCAGAAATCAGAAGCACAGCTCATAAGTCAACACATTTAGACTTTATTTAAAATTGTGTGAGTTAACAAACCCGAGTCTTTACTGAGAAGTGCCCTCAGTACATTTAAAAYGTGAACAATGTATAGTATTATGAATTGAGAGCTGAGGAAATAGACTAGATGGTTTTCACAGCACAGTCTGTCCCCGAAAGTGACATGCTATTATTCCAGGAGGCCAAATGTCCTTGAAATGGATGAGGTAATGACCATATTTGGAGACCATTCAGATAAATTTCAAGAAAAAAAGTTGCCGGCAGAAATACTAATTATTTGGATGGATTTATAAAATTTTAAGCAGAATATATTTTATAGTTTTCTGAAGAGCATTCATTGTAAAAGGCATTCATTGTAAAAAAGATTATTTTGTACATTAATTGTGCCTGTCATAGGAACGTCCTTCAGGACTCTGCTGGTAATTCTGGCACTGCAGTTATCCCAAATGATACTCCTCAAGTCTGGGGCAGAAATACTCTGATCCATTCATACTGATTTTTCTGTGATATTTGTCTTTGCCACAATGCCTGAAAAGTACATCATCGAATGAGCAACATCCCTCCATCATTGAGGATTTAATAGAAAAATAATCTGTAGCATTTGGGAAATTGTATAACTATTTCACTTTGCCAAAGTGGGTAGGAGAGCAACACCCTGATTTCTYACTGTGCGTCATGGATTTCTTTCTCTTGGAAGTCTACAGTACCATTGTATTTCTTAGTAAGAGTCTTGAAAATTTCTGCCTTTATTTTTTCTTTTTAATGCCTAGAGATGTAAAAGATTTAGCATTTCTTGTTACCTCAGTTTTTCACATAACGTTATTTTAACATTATTTTAATATCTGAGGACACAACTGAGATGATCCCTTAAATGATGATCACTACACAATGTGTTAAACTAGGAAGGAATTTAGAAAGAAAATAAACCAAATAGTCTGTCAAGCTATCCTTCACCATTGAAAAACTCTTTAGACGCATCCTTATTACTGCAATTATTTTTCTTTACAAAGCCTCCAAGAATCCTTAATGATTTTAATGATTTAAAAACCTGGTTATACAGAACAGAGAGCATATGGTTGTCATTGCTGCAGATCCATTACAAAGAATGCAGTGGCAATCAGCTGCATTTTTGAGTAATGGGTTGGTAATATCACAAAACTTACATAACACAGTTTTATCTTTCTTGTGGAGATTTATAAGGCCAAAAGGACCTCATGAAGGCATCACCTTTTATGCTTATCATGAATTGCATTAATAAAGGATAAGAACTAATTTAGATGCTTAAACTGAAACCAGTATAATCTTAGCATGGCTGAGGAAAGAAGGAAAATAACCAATGTAGGTATAAATCATATTTGTTTTTCTTCAGTCTTCAGTGCAATTTAGAAAARTCCATGGCTCCCTAAATTATGTTCAGCTGTCTACAGCCCTAGGGGTTAAGTCCTGCATCTAAAAAGTACCACRGGAGAAAAAATGCCATGGCTTCTCTCCCCAGGATCAGACCAGGAGGAGACAAGGCTCCTAGCACCATGATGCCTCACCTTGGGGAAAGAAGTTTAGGAGGCAATTTCTTCAGTATGTGTTTGTGTCAATGTTCTTTAAGCAATCAGCTACATCTCACCCAGCTTCTATTGGGGTTATTCAGAGAACTGCTGTCAGTATTTTCCAATTACATGTTTTTCATCCCATCCAGGGGATAAGGAGGGATGGAATCAGCACATCATAAATGTCAGGTAGGGATACAGTCAGAGGAAAACTGAAATCCATGTATATGGAGATATAATCTGAAAGACTGCTATTTAAATACAGCTAGCACTCTCGGTCAAGGTCAGCAGTGCCACTGTTGACTGTAGCTGATTTTGATTGTGTACACTGGGCTCAGATTTAGTATTTTTTATTTTATTAAGTTGTTGGTTTTGTTTGGATTTTTTACAGTGGTAAAACTTAATATATACAGAGTTTTTTTAATGTTGGGGGTTTTTTATGGTGAGTATTATACCACACAACAGAAAAAATATTCATATACCTTCAAAAGGGACTCTCATTTAATTAAAATTCATTTAATTTCATTTTCATAAACCTTAAAAAGTTACCCTGCAGGATCCATATGGAAGAAGAAAAATAATTGGCTATAATCTCCAGTTAGAAAGCTGAAAGTTCCAGGGAACATCTTGAAAAAGCTGCATGTAASCTAGGAGTTGTCAGTTGAGGACCTCTCAGCCACCATAATAATGGCATCAATCTACTGGAATTTGCCTGGAAGATAGTGCAAGGTAGGGAGTGTCTGCTGCTAAAAATTTCAGGCATTTCCTTTGACAAGATTGAACAGAAAGATTTTTGCTTTCAGAGCTCGGTAACTATTTCTGCGTTTCATTATTTAAAGATTTAAAAGTGATCTAGGTGTTCAGCTGTACTGTGGGTATATAAGTGGGCAGAAAATTCAGAGAAAAGGATACAAAGGAAACACCGCTGTTAGTTCTACCAGGAGTAGAAGCACCTCCCTGCATCCACAGCAAGGAGTGACAAATTTCTCAAAAGAGCTTTTGAATAGGAACTTCTTGGATGAGCTAAGCAAAATACATCCATGCGTATATATATATATATATATATATACACACTTATATATGTTTATATATGTAGAGAAACACACACTACCTAGTTCTGCTTATTGCTCTGTGTACATTTGTACATTCTTTTTCTCCATAGAATGTACCACATACCATGTACTATTGAAGATGTCATAACACCCAGGTAAATCAGACAAACTGTGAACTTCAAGTTCTTTGCAGATTTCCTGCATTTTTCGCCCCAGACATCTTGTCAATGGAAATGCTAAAACAGAATTAATAAGTGTTTGATATGTCACATTTCTCCTTTGTTCACCTCTTCCTGATTTTATGTCTAGCCCTTTAGTATAGGACTCAACTCCTTCTTGAAGTCACAGGCATCACCTCTGTCTTGGGACACTCACAAGAGATTTTCCAAAGCACAAGGTGCTTTCAGGTGTAAGTTACTGTTTAACTTTTTATTCAAGTCCATATTGGGTAGAAGTTTCTATCATATGATGGCTGTAACCTGCTGTATGAACGCAGCTAAGATTACCTGAACCTTACCCACACTGAATACGTATTCACCTAATTAAAACCCTCATCTGGCTCTTATCAGCATGCCCTCTAATCTCCTAGCAAAGTCATGAAAGAATGTAAAGGCTGCAATCACTTCTCTAGGACAGAGTTGCACTTGAGGCACATTAGTGTTAGAAAGCTGGTGCTGCCACTATTTGTCTTATGAGTAAAGGATTTCCGTCTCTGTGACCATCAGCATGAAGCCTTTCAAAAGTCATAAATTCACTAAGAAAATAATTGAAAATCTCTGAAACAGATCTCTATGGGCAAAATGTCAAATTGTGCAGCCCTAATGCACAGTTCCACAGCCCTCCCTATACTGATTCTTTTTAACTGTGCCGGTATTTGTTGTGCTCACCTGTGGTAACTGCCACTACTTCCATTTTTCAAACAGCAAGAAATGTAKTACTACCATTGTTAAAAGGCTCCATAAGGCAATTACAGGAGAAGCCATGCCACAGGATTGTCAAATTAGCTGTGCGGGTTAGGCTGCAACAGCAAAACCATGGGGACTCTGCAGCTGTTGTGCAGGAGGTAAAGCTTGTGCTGCAGTGAAACAAGTGGACTAAAAAGCCCCTAGGAAGCAGAGGGGCCATGGCAAAGACCTCACTACAGGAAATGCAAAAAGGTAGGTGTACTCTTCCTCCACCAGCCAGAAAATAAGTTTACACTAATAGCCATGAGTCTTGTGGTGCAAACAGACCCTGGCCCCTTTTCCTCCTAGACAGGTTGCCCCCACTCAGTACTAATGCACACCAAATCTCCATCTTGAAAGAAAGGARATAAGGAAATAAGACCAGCACATCACTTCCAGTATCACAGAGGACAGGAACGAGAAAAAGGGTCTCAGGYCTCTGAACACACCTAGACTCTGGCTCAACCTGTGTGTTGCTCTTTGGTGTCTTTCAGTGTTGGGCAGGAACTGTATATAAACTACATATGTTTTTCAATAGGGACACGAGAAATAAATCAAAGGCTGAATTCAAGATCACAGCTTGGTTCTAGGTGGYCAATACTCCTACTGAATGCAAAAAGAAGTTGCATAATTAGAAACCAGAGAGTCAGTGAGATAGCCCCTGAGGTCTTTTCACACGATATTGGKTTTATTCCAAGTTTTTGTGGTATACGTAGTAGCACCAGTGGTTTATTATTTTTTCAATGACCAAGCGACATAGCTGTATAGCTCTGGACAGATAAGTGCCTTGGAATGATTGCGATTTCTAGGTAAGTAACTGTTTCCTTCAAAACCAAAAGAATTTAAAATGTTCCAGGAAGAAAATCCCTGTTATCTCCCAWATAGTTTAGATAATTGTTCCTAGTGGAACAATTCCCGACTCCTGCCGGTAACTGGCTTGTGCTCCRAGCAGACTGAATTCTACCCTATGTAATTGCAGCAGCTGTTTACATTTGATATAGTGYCTTTTCTTCAGAAAAGATTCAAAAGATTTTGCTGTGATTTTCAGACAGGCTTATTCTGTAATAACTACTCATACAATAATAGTGAACATCACCCTTCCATTTTTAATATAGCTAAGTCTGTAGCCAATAAAGTACACAAAGTAAATTTCAACTTGTGGACATGGCTAAGCCAATGGCAAAACTTGAATAACAATGCAGCACTGCTGAGAGAAAGGCCTTGAAATGGGCAAGTAGCAATGAGGTTTCACTTGCCCTTGAGAGGATATTCTGTAGGTTAGAAATCAAAGCACAGAAAGCATTCCTAAAATATGCTAAATGGAGAAGCATATTTTGATTGGATAAACTAAGAGAAAGATGTCTCTAATTTGGCCATTTAACTGGTCAGCTAAGGTAAGAGGAACTAGAAAGATTCTGAAAATAACCACATTAAAATTATAAAAATCAATACAATATTTCACAAGTATTCTGTGCAGTGAGTGCAAAAGCAGAAGAATTATAATACATAAATCTGTACACATCAGCTTAGCTATGACCTTTGGAATATGCAGCACAGATTTGAAGACACGTTTCTGAGGCTGGTTAAATCTAAAAGGCACTGAAAAGTCACAATGGATATGSACACATTGAGAGAAAAAGACTACTGCAAAAAAGCTCCAGAAAGTACTATTATTAGCTAGGTAAGTGAAGAACAGCTGTCATGACAACCTAATTCATGTAAATGGCAAGAGGTAAATACGAATATAATCAAGGTGCCTCAGGAACACTTTATTAACTTGAAGAGAGAAGCATCCTCAAAGGTCAGAGTGGCTTATGTAGTTCACCTCTGCACCTTAGGCACTCACCTCCTGAACCCCAGCTGGTGTAAATCAGCATGGAATAATTGGACTGAGGTTAGCCACACTGATTTTAACATCTGCTGGGAATTTTTCCCTCTCCTTTGCTCTGTAAGGCTAAATAAGGGGGTTTATTACTCTATGTGTCCTTATTCCTTCTGGTTCTTTTTCTCTAGGGATGACATATAACTTATTTTACCACCATGGTGTATTTTTTATGTGTTAATAAGCCCAGACTAAAGCTGAAGTGAGCACCTGGTTTAAAAAGAAGATCAGCGGACTGCTATTCTCCAGGAATAACCTCTCTAAAAAATTTGGAAAAAAATTTTTGTGTAAAGGAAATGTCTCAAGTACTATCTTTTTGGAATAGAGTTGYTTGGTTTTGCATCATTTTGAGATGGTTTTATGTAACTGGGAACTCACTAATAATCAAATTCTGTTGAAGTGAATGTCTCGCTYTCTCAAAAATGTGTATTTTTAAATGCTGAAAGTTTAAAGATTTTTGCACTGTCCCTGTTCAGATTAAAAAAACCCAAAACAAAACAAAGAAACAAACACAAAAACCCCAAACAAACACCAAAACTGAAAAACCACCAAAGCATGAAATCTCCCAAATCAAATAATTTTAGTCCTTTTGTCATAAAGGTAGCTTTATTACACCAGACACCCTCAGGAGGCCAGATAAATACTTACCTGGGTTATATAATAAGGACAGTCTTAAAAACAGCTTTTGCTAAAACTCTAGCTCCATTAAACAAGATTTTCATAAAAATCATTGATTACTTGAGTTCTGGACAATAAGTAAATATTTGTAGTGAATTGAGGTACCAGTTAATTGAGTAGGTGATTTGAAATTTCRTAGGAATTTTTAAAACTAATATGTGAAACTATTATCTTTTTTCTTGCCAATGACCATCAGTGAGTTCTCTAACTGCTTTTGCATAAATTCACTTTTTATCTGGCCAAATWTTTTCTAGAAGCTGAGGATCTAATTACAAAATAAGTATTTTGACATTTTGGAGTTATTTCTGCAGGTCTTTTTCTACTCTCTTGTCTGGCTGTGCATTTTGGCCATGGATTTTTATCCTGTGTGGCAAAGCATTTAAGTTTTAAAGGTATTCAGTTGTGCAACAGTTGAAGCAAACAATATTCGGGATTGAAAGGTTCCCGTTTCCTGGCAAATGGTCTTCTTCATCCTAAAATAAAATTAAACCCATCATTTTTATTCATGCAGAATATCAGGCAACTCCCTATTGYTGTTGAAGTAAGTGGAATGATCCACTTCCACTTTGAAAAAATAGCTAAAAAGCCATGCAGCACATTTCACCAGCACTGCCACACTTTTATGAGAGGCCATTAAAAACACACTATCATCAGAACTGTATTTTTAAGTCTGAATATATTTATACTTCACTCAAAAGTAGCCTTTCAAARGTGTGTCTATTAAAAGGAAATTTTCTTTTTAGATTATTTCTTTTAACATTTTTCTTCACAAGCCATCTCTGAAGTTCAGGCAAGAACTGAGCTAATACCAAAAGTATTTTTTCAGTGAATGTTTATTTCAACAGCTACATGAATTCATGAATTACTCTTTGAATGTTTTGGATGATTACTTTTTGCAAGCATTCATTCACCAAGTTCTATGAACACAAGCTCTCAAGTTATTTTCAAAGTAACATCAATATTCATTGAGAATTTTTTTTACAATGTGATTTTAAGAAGSTATGGCCACATTGTCCTGGTCCATCAGCAATCTAAGAGATAAAGTGAGCTTTTAAAAGTGCTTGTCATTATCGAAACAGAAGTTTGGTGATTCATTACCTGGTAGCTCTCTTGTCATTGTCATGAGTAAAGTGAGAGTAAATGATTCCATATGGAAGAGGGCAAGGGTTGATGAGTGTCACATCCAGAACACAGAGAATTTACAAGTGACTGAAAGACAGTTCCTCTTTGTATGCAATCTGTTCACTCTGTGCATCTCACCTCATTTGATTTCTCTGGTTGTTTCTTGATCTTTAACAAAATGGTGACACTGAGAACTACAGTAAGAAAGAAACATCCAAACTCTTTTCTCYGTGGGTTACATATGCAAAGAGTCTGGAAGTAAACAGCTAAACTCCTACTCAACAGGCAGAGTGCTGAACGTGGCACCTTCTGGATCAAATGCACATTGCCAGGAACAGAGTTCTAGAATAGGAGATCAATATTGTCATCTATCAGGTGCTTATTATCTCCTTAAACATCTAAGATCTACTGAGGCAATAAGCCTGCCAACTTAATTGTTAAATTTATTGTGTTTGATTAATATCTTTCTATCAATCATATTGAGCCTAATCCAGCTCTGTGTGAAGTCTCTGAAAAATTACCACTGGCTTCAGGGGAAGCTGGATCAGGAAGCAATAGAGATGCCAGTTGATGAAATACGTGTAGAAAATGCAATCATCTCTTAAAACAAATCATATGCTATCTCAAAAGTGATAAAATGTCATTTAATTTCTGTTGGCATTCCTACTCACTTCTGCACCAGCAGAGACAATATTCTCAGGGTTGAATGATATTTACAGTGAAGACAAAAGCAGAATGTCGACAGGTAAAGTAATTTGGCTCTCATATTGAATACAGCAATTTGGGTGGCCACTGCTGTGAATTAGATGAATGACAGCTGGAAAAAAAATCAGATCTCCGGCAATAACAAAACAGCTGATATGAGAAATAGATCTAAAAAGCACAAAACACTGAAAAGTTTGATTACCTTTCTACAGTTGCCTAGCAGGCACTGTTTCATAAGTGCTGTCCTTAAAGAGAACAATCTCACATTTCCCAGGGAACATGTGACAACTGCTCTCTTTTCTCATACTGTACTCTTAAATGTCTGGGGATCACACTTGCCACACAAACAAACCAAGGGAGCTTTAATGGCATGGCACTGCCTGGCTATTAAATAATGGTGAAAGACTAGGACATTCACAAAAGAGCACTACACAAAACAGCTACACTAGATTAGATCYACAGACAATGGAGAGAGCCTTCAAAGGAAGCTTTTGCCACAAAGTTTATCTGATAAATATGAATTACTTTAACTAGCCTTCAGGATTTAACTTGTGGTAAAAACCACAGAGCAAGGTAAAATGTTGCTGGGTTGAAGTGCACACAGGTGTTTTGCCCTTTAGCCCCTACTTTTTTCAGTACCCACTACGGCTCAAAAGTTCAGTTGAAAAGGGGTGAGAGAAGGGTATGACGAATGTGCTCAGTAAAGGTTTACTGGCTGAGCCTGTTTTCCCCAAATTGCATCTCCTAAACTCAAGTGCATGTCAAATACATTTATTTCCAAATAGATATAGACCACATAGTTAAACAATAGCCATAGGTATAAGTACAGATATGGATTATATAGACAGATATGGCAATTTGAAATCAAAATGTTTCATCAGAACTTTTTACATCTGTAGATTTGGAAAAAGGATTTTTTTTTTAATGGCCATATATTTTGTTTCAACCACATAAGAACAATATTTCTTTTTAAAAAGTTGTTTTACTTCAGTCACTTTGATTGCATATATTTCATCTAATTGTATTTTGTAAAGACAGATAAAAGGAAAGCAGGTAATTAAATGTGTCARGAAGATCTTCTCAGCATTTCCAGAATACCTTTTTCTTGTAACCTTTCTTGCAGACAATTTTAAAATGTTGATTTATCTTTCCAGTGTGAGATGAAGAGAAAAATCACAAATTATAGGAACAAAACCACAGAGCTCCAACTAGTACTGAAAATGCATTTAATATTGCTACTTACTTGCCTCACAAGGTTGATGGGAGATTTTGTTAGACGTGGCTTCTCAAGCTCTGAAAACTGCTTGAGGAAAGGTACTCCTTTTCACAAACACCAAGTGTTATTTCTATATTGGCTTCTGAAGCTGACACAGAGGCAACTCCCATTCCAACAGAAGCAATTTGCAATCCTCATCTATGCAACTGACTTGCATACACATTTCTGCCCTTCAGGGAATATTTTCTATAACTGTGTGGCTTCACTTATTTATTTTGCTGGTAAAAGGTAAGCCACGTCTGTGCAATAAGCAGTAAGAATCACGTCTCGAAAAAGTCGGGGTTGTTCAGGCTTTTCTCAATTCCTTCAGAATGAAATACCTGCAGTAGTACCTATTGAGCTTTCATCTCAGGGGAGAGTCAAATGTTACAGTTTAATTTACTCCAGCATGTGAAGAGTCGAGGCATGTTTTATTAGGAATATATGGAAGGAATCGATAACCCAGCCTTACCCAGTTGCAAAGGACAAGATCCCYATCTTGCAATTCTGCCTCCCTGCATGGCTGCCTGAGTTAAGATTTCCTATAAGAATTTAATATCATGTTAATCATTCCCTTTCTGTAATAAGCAACACTTAGTTTGTCTCTCAGAGAGGCCTTCCTTGGCAAACTTCTGTTTTCAATGAGAAGAAAAAAGAAAATGTATGGATTTTTAAGATGTGCCTATATCGTGTATGTATAGATAAATATATATATATGTACTACAGATGAAAACATAGTATTTGAAAACAGACAGGCAAATAAATTTGGAATTTTTTCCTGATCTTTCAGTCTCCCATCCAGTTCTGCTGGTGTACCTCAGTTTGGACTCACACTGATTTTTCTAAATTCCAAACTCATGGTTGTGCCAGCTTCACCTCTTAATCACAAATTTTCCTTAGGATTAGCACAGGACAGATTCAAAAAATAAAACCATGCTCCTTCCAATTAATTAGACAAAGAATAAATGCCTAACTGTGATGGATTTGAATATATTTGCATCTTCAAGCATTCAATGCTAAGATCTTTCTAGAATGTCTCCTCATATCATTCCAAAACATGGATCTGCACAGATGTTCAGCATTTTTAARTCTGCATAATTCATTTTCAACCATTCTATAGTATATCTGGTCATTTCATCTGAGAAGTGCTAACCAGAAGCCTTGAGTAAAATTTACTTAATTGTTGCATTTCATTTTTTGACCCATTTTTCAGGAATCTTTTTTTGGGGGGAGTCATTTGTCCATTTCACTCATGTGGAAAGCATTAATTATTTCACAGGAGGAATAGTTTTTAGTGGTTGTGTTTCAGCTTTCTGCTCTCCTGTATTGCCTATGCCACTGTTCATAATTTTTTTCCCTGGGACAATGTGAGCATTATGACACCTCATATAGAATCAAAAATAGGATAAGAACATATGCTCCTGAAAACTCATTTTTCCTRTATGTCTTCAAGAACTTGTAACAAGTTAGTTAAAGTCATATACAAAGTCTGTATTGTATATCAGAATGCAATGGGGAACCTAACATCCAATAACATTGATCCAGATAGTTATAAATGTGGACATACAAAGGTCAGCTCCTTTCTTACTGTTGTTCAGAGCACATTTCAGAGRCAAAGTAAAATGGGAATAAGGAAAACCATAATGTGTCCTTTCTTGTGAAAAGCTACTATCTAGACTGACATTTAAAGATTTGAAAGGTGCCTGCAAACTCCAGAGTATTAGATGATTAGATGGATGGATCACATCCCCCACAAGAAAAGGCTGAGAGATTGTTCAGCCTGGAGAATAGAAGGCTTTGGGGTGACTTTACTGCCATCTTCCAGTACCTGAAGGGAGCCCACAAGAAAGCTGAAGAGAGACAATTTACAAGATCATGTAGTGACAGGATGAGGAGGATTGACTTCAAACAGAAAGAGGATGGGTTTAGATCAGTAATTAGAAAGAAGTCCCCAGTTGTGAGAGTGGGGAGACACTCAACAGGTTTCCCAGAGAAGCTGTGGATGCCCCATCCCYGGCAGTGTACAAGCCAAAGTTGAATGGGGCTCTGAGCAACCTGGTCCAGTGGAAGATGTCSCTGCCCATGGCAGGGGGGTTGGAACTGGATGATATTTAAGGTTTATTCTAACTTAAATCTTTCTGTGATTCTATGATTAGGTCATCATTCCTTGTACAACATGCTATGGGAGCCACTTAGTTGTTAAAATAATACAATTAAAAAAGCACAGAGAAAATGTTGTGTGTAGAATTTCAAACACCTTCAATGACAACCCATTTAGCACTCTTTCCAGGACCACACACTAATGATAAAAAGGTTTTTTCTTTCTCAGTATATTGTCAAAAGATGATATAAAGGCTGATGACAGTGTTCTACACAATCCAATACCTCTTCAAGTGCCTCAGGGATAAGGGATAGTTTAGAGGAAATACCTATTTGATCTCTTTTTTATCTTTTTCAAAATAGCAGGACATCATGCATATAACAGGATGAAAAACAAACGTATACAACACAACCACTGCAGCACYTTGTGGGTTCAGTGTTTGTAATTACTAGACAATAGCACATTGTCTTTCAAATTACACAGCAAAGGCAACAACAGTGATAATAACAAGTGACTCAGGCAGGCAGGAAATTCTCTCTGTTCTGATAGAGGGTATAGGAGGASAATCCGATGAACACTTTTGCTTAAATTCAGTTTCAAATACCCAAGTTCTGAGAAAAATTAAAGACCTTCGGCTTATATCCTGCATGTTTCCTGGGGAAGTTCTTAGAATTTTTTACTTGAGGTGGTTAGTTTAKGGGCTGAGTGTGGCTAAACTCCTCACAGGCCTAGTCAAAACTGAGCTTTTCTACAATTCAACATGTCAAAGCTATGGGCTGCRTATCTCAAAAAATAATAGCACTTTTATAGAGAGACATCTCCTGAAAGGACAGAGGTGATGAGCCCCAAAAGACTTAAAGAGAACAAGAATAAAAATAGACAAAGTTTCCTTCTGGCAGGTTATACTGCAAAATAAGCTTTCCTCAAGATTAAGTTCTTGGAGTACTTTTAAGAAACTAGAGAGCTTGTCTTTGAGCAAAGTCACAAAACATTAAACAAATATTTGTAAATAAACTGATAACTCCTTTGCAGCAAGATTTATTTACAAGGGTTGTCCTCTGGCTTGGGTCTTTCTGCATTTTAAGAGGATCCCCTGCAGAAGACATGATGGAGGTATTTAATCAATTATTCAAACTAGGGGTGGTTTGGTACAGGCTCCAAAAGAGGTAAAGGCCAGAGATCTGCAAGCCAAGGACTTCTCTAGTTCTAATCTGTTCCCTGAATTCCGCAGAGGAACTGAGCAACAAAATGAGCCTCAGTGCAAATAAGAATGGAGAACTGATCACACAATTAAGCCATAAACAGCACACACCACTTTCAGTTCTCATTCATCTAGGAACAAAGAAAATTTTGGGTACAAGGATTCTCATGCACACCTTATCYATCACATGTGATTTGACTTCATGCCAAGCACTTTTTTCCATAAATATGACAGACTAAGGGAGCCTTCTTTGAGCTCTCCCTACTAGGCAGCTGGCAGCCTGGTGGGGACTCCGCTGAAATGGGATTCTTCTCAAGATTGCTCCTCAAGGCAGAGAGACTTCTTAACAATTACAGCTTTTGGGTACGTGACTGATAAGCTCATAATATAGTCCTCTATTACTTTGTCTTGGTAACACTGATTTTGTCTTGGTACATTTGAATCGTTATATCCTTTGAGCAGTACAGTAATAGAGYGAACTTGATAMTCAGCTTTGTTAAGYCACGCTTTTACAGGGTCGTATTTCAACAAAACCACTTCTGCTGATACCATTGACAGTGGTTCTTTAAGCAGTTTGAATCATCCATTTGCAACAAATTGGCACAGTCTGTGGGATTCCTAAATCCAGCTTTGCTACGCTGTAAGTCACAATTGACTCTTGCTCTTCATATTAGTTTCTAATTCCAACATTGTTCATTTAATGTTTTCTAAATTGTAAGCATTAATTCATTTTTACTATTTCATCCCTGTGATACAGATGAGAAGTCCCAACAATGAGGATGGAAAATGAAAAAGTATTTTTTGCCAAGTTGTAGAGAGTAAAATGTGGACCAGAACTGACCCACAAAGACACTGTGGACAGTAAAATGTGGTCTAGAATCGACCYGCTAAGAAACTTCAGGCATAAGTTTCAGCTGCAGGACAAGTCCTCAGAGACAATCTGAAACATGAAGGTTTCTTTTTCCTTTTTATTTGCAAATAAATCTGATATTTGAGGTGCTGGAGCACTGTCCTGCATTGGTCATTGCTGCACCTGGAGGATGCCCTGAATCTACACCACATRTCTGTGACCACATCTTCTCCTCCTGCAATAACCTTGGAGGAAAGAAATAGCAGGAGATACAGGCTTGTCCTGTGCTTGTGTCCAGCAGCAGAACCATAGCTAGTAGACGCTCCGGTGATGCATACTAAGCTTTTTTATACCAGCACAAGTCTTCAATGTTACGCAGTGTTACACAATTTCGTGGAGTCATTATTGTATCCACAAAGAAAGGACCAAACAWCTCCTATTGGGAAGGAGTAACATTTTGTATGTGTGTGTGTGTCTGTGTGTCTGTCTGTCTATATATACACAGTGGGTGGTTAAAAATCTGTTCATTTATTTTTTAGATTTGACTGGCAGYAAATCTGGGGGCTCTCGTACATATTTGCTTGAAGCTTGAAACACTTAATGGTTTATTCCTCCTTCTTAATATTGTACCTGAGAACTATATGCAAGTATTATTTTGCCTCTACATTGTGTGTTTTGTAAAATGACTAGAATTTACCACAGTTTCTTTCGTTGATATAAATATTTGAAATATATTTGGATTTGCCTACAAGCTAACTTCCTAAAATTTTAGATTCTCTTTGAGGGATTCAAAAGAAATCATAAGAAACAGTAATCTCATTTCCTGTCAGATGAGGCTGAAAGCTGATTTCATGTTCAGAAACAGGGCACATGCCCAGATATTCATCAGAAAGAACTACTGATATGGGCAATGTTATAATTTGAAACCTTGCAACATAATTTCAGAGAGTCCTGAAGAAACAATAATGTACTCCAATGTGAATTAAATTAACTGGACATATACTGTCAGTATATATATGCTGAAAACTATGTTAATAGGTTGAAGACTCCCTTAAGGGCTGAAAATGAATAACTTTTACAATCTCTTGGAAAAATCATGTGTGATGCAAAATGTAGTCCTTTACTAAATCAGTTTTAGCAATAAATTAAGGATTTTTCCAAGCACTGAAGTCAAATTCATACAGAATATAACTTCACTGACTTCAGTAGTTATGCTGATGGCTTTAGATCAATATTTACAAGACATTTTATTGTAAAATATCTTCTTTAAAAAGATAAAAACTTTTAATTCCAATTCAAAGCATTACCACTGCAACAGAAATCCATTAACATCCTTGGTGTGAGGGATTACCTCTCATTTTATATTATTTTGGGGTTAGGATGGTCAGCAGAGATTATGCTGATGAACAGGTGGAGCTAGGTACTGTTCAAGTCACAGCAATCCTGTAAAAATGCAAAGGTAGACAAAGGGGTTTGGCTTATTCAGAATTTCACTGTGCACTCCTTAACACCACTGGTTAAAGTTTCATTCACTTTGAACCTTGAGAGCCTCTTTAAGTCAAATCTTTCTGCTGAAAGACAACCAGCATTATATAAGTGAAGGCTTTCATCACATAATMTATTTGAAGTACACTGTACAAGAAAATGAGTGGTCTTTCTAGGAACATTCTGAMCACTTTACTTTCTGAAATTGGTGTTTAGGACTGATAAAAACAAACACATATCCTACCTTCAGGGACCATTGAAARAACTACTCTCCAGCACTCTGCTCCATCTTAGCCCATTTCTATCCATCATTTGGAATTTACACAGAACTACACAGATTCACACAAGTATTTTATTTACTGCTTAAAAATTATGCTATGATAGCAAACCTTTAGCCCTTACATACACAAATTTTCATTATGTACAGCAGCATCGAATTCTTCTTTGTATCATATCCATCTCCTTTACCACTCAAAGGGAATATAAGTCTAATCTTTATAACAAAACCATAAAGCAACTCTCAACCAAAGCAAAGAGGAATTATAACTATAGTAGCAAAACTGATATTGTCAACTACTCTACCTGTGCTAGCTGAGAATCATACCTGTGGTGCAGCCAGATGTGCATAGATTGTATTGTAAGTCTGTCTCATGCTACCTCAGAAAAAAAGCACATGAAAGATGAAGAGTCTAGGAAGAGAAACTGAGAAGTGGAAACATTTTGGGCTTGCAATTTGACTTGTACCTCTCTGAGTAACAAAATTGATTTATGGAAATTGATAGGAGTTCTGACTTTCTTATGAACAAGAGTTCATCCACATACAAGAATTCATCCRCAGAAATGTGCTTCAGGCACCACTATTATTACAGAGAACTGAAAATGGAATTGCTGTCCACTGTGGTGAGATAGATTCAGTTAAAGAGAGACTAATAAAGAAATGGTGCTCTTCATTCTCTYAGAGAAGTGTTACACAAAAAAATTAAGATGAATGTTACAGATTCCTCTAGACCTCTCTGTTGGATCAAATACTCTGTCAAGTCCTTTCAATAACAGAAAAATCAATAATTTCAATTCCCATAGCCAGAATTCTCTACCAATAAAAACAAACAAAAAAAAACCCTAAAAAACCAAGATAAACACTGGAAAAGAGATATATTTTGCATGCATCATTACTAGAAATTGCATAGTATATATCCATRCATACATACATACATCTATCCATCCAGCAAGTTGACTAAATAGCTGTCCACCTACCTGTGCCTATCTATGCAAATATCCATCTATGTAAATATCCATCAACATCTACCACAATGGAGTGCTCATGCTATTCCCAGCCTGCTGTCCTGGYCTTGAAGGCCCAGAGCACTACTCTTCCCATTCTTTCACTCCCTTCCTTCCTGTTGTGGCCACCCAGTACATTTAGTGGGAAGTGAGAATGGAATAGCAAGTGATAACTGACCTTCTTCAATATGCTGTTTCCATCAGTCTGTTCTATTACCTTCAGTGAGTAAGGAAGCAATACTGGAAAAAAAATTATCTCCCATCTCAGCTAGGATGTGTCAAATAACAAACGAGAAAGGGACTGAAATGCAAAATTTCATATGTTTATCATTTCCCATCCTCAGAAGAGAATGGGAATTGACCTCAGTCAAAAACTTGCTGTTTACTAAGATGCAATATGACCCTTTCCCATGTCCAGCTCCAATAAGCAAGATGAAAGCATATGCCAGGCATTTGTACAAGATTTCAGCTCCTGATTTTTACACTCCTTTGAACTGAGAATGCACTGACATGGAGGATCCCTCAGCACTTTTGTAGTATTTCTTTCTCCCTCCCAAAAAGCAAAGACTTACCCATAAACAATTTTTTGCCTGATTTCTTAGTTTAAAACTTGGTGTGAGAATCTGGAGTTCTTGGTTTTTATACTAATTTTGATGATATGCATGGAATTTGCCATAGGCATTGGGAACAAGCTTCTCCACCATCCATATGGATGGGATCAGAGATCACAACATTACTGACAGAGGAGCAAAAAATGCAAACTATGACAACCTGTGAAAACATCTGTCCCACCAGCTTGGGAAAAGATGTTCCTTTCACAGCCAGCCAAACACTTTACATTCCGGTCTTCTCAAAAGCAAAAGCATTCATATTCAAATTGTTAAGGTAAAATCTCAACTCTCAGGCAAACAATGCAGGGTCTAATGCCAGAAGATGATGTGCAACTCAGTATTTCTGAGGCACCTGCACTATCAAAAATGTTCATCAAGTCAGTGACAGAAGGCTCCAAACTACACATAGAAAGACAAGAAAGAATTGATCACAATAGTTGCTTTTATTTAATGTCTCAGTGTGCATTAAGACCTCAAGAAAAGTAAAACAAAATCTTTCTGATTTGAGTGGGTTTCCAAAGAGACAATTATTGGTGTTGACMGGTCAGGTACTAAACTGAAATACAGACAAAAAGAATGAATGCATCTGGCAAGTTTTCATCTACTTGATCTACTGCTTTTTGTCTTTTAGACATTATTAAGCATGTCTTAGGAACTGTCTTGCTATCACAGTAGCAAGTACCACACTTTTCTGGTCTGACCTGAATTTAAAGTCTCCCAGCATTTTCCTAGAAGTCAGAGGAGGACACTGAATTTAGTCTTTCCATAAGAAATGAAACTGGAGTGAGGTTATAGACAATCCCATGACACTTTTCATAACAGCAAGGGTGTACCAATGCTAACTCACTGGCTAAATTCCAAGCTAGCTAATTATATTCTCTCTCCCAAATGTTTTCTGTGGTTTCAATTAAAGAAGTTATTAATTACTTTCAATCCTGAAAAATGTTAGCAGTGTTGCTGGCCCAGCACATCTTCTGTGCTTCCTCAGTAGTATGTTTATGCATATTAGTACCTTACAAGTACCTTGGAATCCTRTGCTGAAAGTCACTAGAGAAATTTGCACTATTGCTAGCTTTTATTGTTTTATCAGCCACTGTACTTTTAGATTGCTTTTACGGTGTAGTAATAAGTATATAGTATTTTTAGGCATCTAAGAATTAAAAGATGCAGTCATAATTCTAATCAAAAATATATCTTCTTTAAAATAGTAAATGTTGAATGATTTTGAGGTGTAGTGTGGATGYATTTATCAGTGCACAGACAGCCTGTGATGATGATATTCAACTTACTGCATGTGAAGAGACTCTTTGGACTACMGAAACTCCAGACAGATGTTTCTGACACCATCCAAATGATCCAGGTTTCAGTTGCTATAATTCTGCAGTAAGTTTTGGGTAGGCATAACATCAAGTGTGCATTTCAAAATCATGAGAATTTTAACTTTTCCCTGGTCTATTTAAGCAGCTTGCTTTTATTCTCTTCCCTATGCCTTTATGTAATAATTCGTTTTACTCCTGGACCTTCCATCTTTAAAAAATCACAAATGTTACACATCTTGGCTCAGGCGTGTGTTAGCCTAAGCATAGTCTGTCCTCATAAAGAGATTTTGAGGACCACTAATTGTTTCTTTTATAGTTCTCCATGRCTCCATTTAGACATCAAGGTTTCCTCTGACCTGTGAGATCTCACTAGCAAAGATATAAGAAAACCATTGGAATATGCAATTGGAATATTGATTTTTGAAACCATTTTTGAAAAAATTCAAGAAACATTATAAGGCGAAGGTCTGGAACRCGAGATCTGACATGCAACATGCGGTGTCATTCTTGGTGAGACAGAAAGCAGTCACCTGAAACTGCACTGAGGCAGCAAAACCTGCACTGGATCATCTGGGATGRGAATGAGAAATTGGTTCGGTAAAATTTTAAGTTCTCTGTAGCAAAGTCATTCTTGGTTGACCTGACATCTTTGCTTCTGTCAAGTTTAATGAGTAATCTGCTCAGACCACAAGGGTCTGATGTCCTTCCTTCCCTTCATTCAAAGACACAGAAAGTAGAATTTGCCTGGCTTGCCACTTCTTTACCATAGTAAATCTTGGGGGTTTAGACAGACACCCACACAACCCCCAACATGTAATTTTCAACTTACATGCTGCATCCAGATCTAAGACAAAGCTTCAGATTCCAGTTATGAAAAAATTCAAAATGAAGACTTGTCAGCATAAATATTTTACAAAACTAAAGTAATATCTAGTGGAAAACCAGCTATGCATTATATTTCCCTCAGGAAATTTCTTCTGTGAGCTGTACATAAAGGGCTCTCTATTTTGATTCTTCTAAATAGAATGCATAAAATCAGTTTCTATAGAAAGAATAAATGCAGKGATATTTTTAAACTAATTGCATCACAAAAAGGTTCAACGTAGTTGTAATAAGCTTTGTGTTGTGTGAAATACAATGAAGTGCTTTCTGAATTAYACCTGTGTAAAAATATCTATTAATTATGTGCCTGATAAATTACAATAGAACTGTTTTACAAAATTAATTCTTATCTAGCTTAGATGCAATAACTGAAGAAAATATTTAACATTTTCTCCTTTGAGGAGTTTGGGGRCTAAAAGCTTCACTGATATGGAAGKCTGTGAGTCCAGTCTTGTTCCAAATTCATTTTAGTCTTTTCTCTGGGAGTATAATCAAACATTAGAGTAGTATAAAAGTGATAATAGTGAATAGATTTTTCCCACATAAACACTAAATAATTAATGTGCAGGTTATACATTAATATGACTGCTGTCTACAACATTTTCAAATCTTTGTGATGCTGCTGTTTAATTATGCAAAGGCATGCTAACAGCATGGTTCTACAGTAGACATTTTGAGTACATAAGATATATTATGACACATGCATCTATGGCATATATCTGTCATAACTATTGAATAAGTTTCTCAAATGGTCCTTGTGTATAGCAAAACTTTGCTTTCAAGGCAGATAAGTTTTTTTGATAAACTGAATGTATGCTTTTAAGTTGCTGCCAGAATAAACCACCCCATGTCAGTAATTCATGACTTTCAAATACATATAGTCATAGAAGAAAAGGAAACTTCTTCTCCTGCAGGGTTATCAATGGCTTCAGACTCAAAAAGGTAAATATATATCTAGGCAGATTCATGTGATGTGCTTCCTTCCAGCATCCCACCTTCCATAACCACCTGTGGGGGTTGTGATTGTGGCTTCCAGCTCACTCTGGGTTTTGGGAGATGGAYGGCAACATGGTAGCCAAGGGCTGTCTGGAATGCTGACCTGAATGCCTTGCTGGGATGTAAATATGACTATGATCTTACTTTATAAGTAGGAGACAGCCCAGGGTCTGCTGAGCTCTCCTGCACATCAGCAGGCCGCAGGCCAGGATCTCTCTTCAGTAGGGGCACCTCCCAAGGTCACTCCTTGAGCCTGAGGGGTTCYTTGCCATAAAAAATCCTCAGACTGATAGCATGCTAAACTGTGGGATCATACCCAGGTGATATAAAGGATTTTCTGTACACATCTATAATCCTATAGATAATAGGATAATGAAATTGTTGACCAAGTCTGGGACTAGGACTGGATCCAGCTGTACCTAGACTCCTGTCTGAGAAGTCTAGAAAGCAAGGGGAAATCTTTCTGAACCTTGTGACTCAGTGGGAAGATCTTTCTGACAGTTTTATCTGACTTTTCCCTCTATGCAGTAAATGCTCAAGTGTACCTTGCCTTCAAATCTTTGCTGTCAAATCTTATTAAACCACTGTTTGATAATAATAAGGCATATTTTTGCTTCTCTTGTACACCTGGTGTATCACTCCATTCAACATGATCATAGGAKGCAGCATAGGCAGCTACTTTGGTACATGCAAAAGAAATTCTACTTGTGCCCGATGAAGGGAAGTCTGCAAAGCAACAGACCCATTGTTTTTCAATACCAGGAAGTTACACAGCAAACAGAGAAAAAAAGGAATATTAGCTACTTAGAACATTGCATTAAGCTTACTTGGGTTTGTCACGTATTGTTAAAATGTCACAATAGCTTTAGAGGTAATCCTGCTCTACTCCATCCTATGCAATCAAAGCTGCAAGAAGGCAACTTTTCAAGTACTACCTTACAACCTAATACATGCTATTAAGTCATTTTCACACCTCAGAGTGCATCTTTAGGYAGGGACATTGGTGGAGTTTTGTGTTACCTAAGTGTTTTTAATTAATCAAACACATTGTCTGTATCCGACCAAAGAAGTTGTAGACTCTCCCACCCCTGGAAGTGTTCATGGCCAGGCTGGACAAAACTCTGAGCAACCTGGTCCAGTGGAAGGTGTCCCTGCCCATGGCAGGGCTGGTTGGAACTGGATGGCTGTAAAGGTTCCTTTCAAACCAGATTCTATCTTTTATGTCACCACGTGTGTCTGTGTGATTTTGCCTGTGCAAGTGGAGGAAGAGTATTGCATCTATTTTAGGACATTTGAAGTATTCCAGTTAACAATTTTTGACATAGCTTCAATGTCGCTGTAATTTTTGCTGTTACTACCTATGAAATCTTTGGAAATATTTCCAGGTGGATAGACTACTCTTCTGTCAATGACTGACTGTCAAATGGGAAGTATAATTGCCCCATGAAGTCTCCCAGTTTTGTGACACAGAGAAGCTCTAAGGAAAAAATTGATTTTGAGACAAGCAAGAAGCCATGGAGAATCAAGCTGCAAAATTCTTCACACTTCTCCTTTGTGAAAACCAGTAATTTCTGAAAGAACACACCTGACTCTTCTCATGCAGAAGGCAAAAGGCTCAGATTTTTTCACCTGCTGGGTGTTCAGGAGATGATATTGTTTCTTAAAGAAACAGCTTTAAGTATTAGTAAACAGTCTCTAAACTGTTAGAAAATGCTGCTCCATTTCTGGAGTGTTGAAATATTCTCAACATGTTGCATGGAGAATTTCAKCCAAGATTCTTTCTAAAATTGATTGAGTTATTAAATGTTGAGTTGTCCAGTTACTGTGACTTTGAAGGAAATGATTTATAATGTGAAGTATCTGAACTGCTGGCCTACCTATCACGCACCAATATTTGCAGAGTAGAAAAGAGTCTCTTTACAGTCTAGAGGAACCCACCAACTTTATGTGCTGTATATAAATAGYATCTTCTTTCTCTGGCATTTGAATAAGAAAAGATATATAGAGCAGATTAGGAAACCARTTGACAGCTGAAGAAGCAAATTATGTTGAGATGTTCTGAACATATCCAAAGGAAATCTTAGATGCCAAGAGGCAGGGGGGTCAGCACATTTCCGTGTGGTTTCCTGTGAGTCATGCAAACACCAGTGTGGGTAATTTACATCRCAAGAAAAATATAAAGAACATTCCCTGCTTTGTGACCTGGAGAATTGGATGTGAACAGTTCCCATTACTGTGCTCTGCTGACAGAAATGATACATGGAATTTGAGGATGAAGTTTCCCATAACTTAACCTCTCTCTTTCAACACACAAGATTTGGAGTGAAAATTATCTTTTTTTTCTCTGCAATAACCTTACTTTGACCATGACACCCAGTCCCCTTTTCTTCCACATGCTTTGAATTTTTGCTGCGGTCCATATGTAAGAAACCTTAAAGACTATCCTGAGTGTGGGATTGTTATATGGTGTTCCAAATTGCTAAAGAAATATGGRCAATTGCCAAAGCAATAACCCAAAAAACAGTGCTGGACCATATTGAAACTGCTTCAGTCTGCAAAGCTTGATTAAAGGAGACAGGGCAAAGGTSCCTAAGTGTTCTGTTTAAAATAGTTTTTACCATGATTTGTTGAACTTATGCTGGCCCTGAAAAGAAAATTCTCATCAGATTCAAAACAAGCCTCATTAACCATGAGGTTATAACGTCTGGGGCAGATTAGCTTTTGGGTTGTTTTAAATAGTGCTGATCAAGATCAACTGGGAGCCTGCAATTAGTTCAACCTCTAGAAAATCTTTCTCAATGTACACACTGCACTGTATTTGAGAAACCAGGTTCGCAGAGAGGAGATGTCAATGAAAATCCACGATAACCTTGTGAAAAGAYTGTACCAAACTAGTGCATTTTGCCCTCACCATTTATCCCAGAGAACACCATGGTAACACCAATGTAGCTGCGCTTTTTCTTAGAGAAGTACAAGTTACATATTTTACTTGTATATAGCATTAAATTTACTGCACAATTTCTGTGAGCAATCCAAAGTGTGTATGTTGGAATATTCAAAATTATAATATTTTAAATAAAAGTTTTATGAATCTAAGCATTCACAGGAATATTRCAATTTAGTCTGGAGGTTTCAGTGTAACTGGAGTCCCATTCCCTTAAGAACTAGGATAAAAATATAGGAAGAGATATCCCAGGTAAATTCTATGAGTAATTTAGAATTAGAAGAGGAAACTCTTTAACAAACATACAAATGAGCAACTTCAATAGAATAATGCTTTTAAGAGTTTTAAAAATGGGCCAGCTCAGCCTGACCAATTATGTTGCTCTGATTAAAGCCACTGGAGCCGCTACTGAGACCGAGAACGCAAACCTGTAAGATATATCCTGCATGTTCCCTTTTATTCACTCATGCACTAATTGGCCTGATTCTTCTCTGAACCTGACAATATTCTCTGCTTCCACAAGCTCCTGTGCTGAAAAATTCCATCAACGCACTAGCCACCATGAAAAAAAGGCAGTAATTAGAAATGGATGGATGGATGGATGGATGGATGGATGGATGGATGGATGGANGGATGGATGGATGGATGGATGGATGGATGGATGGATGGATGGATGGATGGATGGATGGATGGATGGATGGATGGATGGATGGAAGGATGGATGGAAAACAAAAGATAGAAATATACTTTCTACCTGTTACTACATTTTATCTGTTTGAAACAAATCTTCATCAGGTGTCTTTTAGTTGTAGGATTGTGGCACTCGGTCTATCCACTCTGCATTCAACACAGCAACCATTCATGACTGTGGACTCAGTCATATCCTTCCTTGCCCCTCTGGTCTCCAGACTTTTGAAGGATCCCAGGATTTTTAGGTTCTCTTTGTAAGGCAGCTGCTTCATTCTCTTGGTTATTTTAATTTCCCTTATCTATWGTCTCTGATCCCACTAGAATTGAATGCAGCACTAATAGCATAGCCATGTTAAGAATTTATATGGAGTTTCCACCTCTTTTTTGATATCTGATCATATGCACTATTTTTTAACCATTAGTGCCCATTGAGCCAATAGTTTTYATAACATGTCAGGGACAGTTTTAAAAATCTTCTAACCTGTAACTCTCAATTTGAAGACTAGCACCAGGGAGTTGCATTTATCAGTGGTATAAATATTTGTTGGATTCTGCATCCATCAAATCCAATATTAATCATCTGTCATAAGATACACTAAATCAGTTTATAGTAATGATACAATTCGTATAATGAACAGGATAATCTAAGTACCCTTCAAGAAAGTTTCCTTCATGGGATTACATCTTTCCTTTTTAATTATGGCTACGTGTTCCTAGTTTTGTCCATCTAGGAATAGCAACACCTACCATTATGTGAGAGTTGAGCTGAAGAACAGGTAGATCAACATTCGTTTGACAACTCAGGAAAAATATTCAACCATAAAAAATGCTGGAGCACAAGAATGTCAAAAAAGGAATTAAACAACCTAAAACTTYCCTTTTTCTAACATCAGAAAAAATTCTGAACTTGTGTGCCTACTGTCAGAGCATCGGGACCAAGAAGGTGACATAAAAGACATTTGGAAGTTCCTGGGATCAGAAAATTACAAAACTAATTCTGCCACTGAGTTTTGTAGCAYCAAAGATGAACTTGTTTGACTTTTACTCCTGTAAAGGGTGCATGATCAAGAACTTTTTCACATCTCAATATCCATCTTTTTGCTTACAGTGTAAAGAACTTCACCATCAACAAAAGCTTCTACTGCTATCCAGCAAGCACACCTAATCAGTTTAATGAACTTCTACTAGATCTGAGAAAATATCCTTTATAAATAATTTAGCCCTTAGATATAAACTCATTCTATTCTCTGCAGTGAACTGCCTGGTCTAGTAACCATCATCATCTTCAAAAATCCCATATAATGTGAAAAATTTTGAATTAGATTCACTGCCTGCAGCCATTATAATAATAAAATCCTATTCCTGTGTTTTGAAGCCAAGCATCTATATTTCCCCTAGGTTAGGTGAAGGCATTGAAATTCAATGAAGAGACAGGTAATAAATGAGAGAATTTTCTAAGGTAATAACTACAATTCTCTTTAAAGGTCATCAATAGATGAGAAATTATTATACTCTGTTAATGTTCCTTGCAATGTTCTGATTGGGTTCCACTGCAGGTGAAAAGGAAACCTCGGTTGCTACTCATTCTTTTATTAAACAGAAAACAAATTAGCACAGGACTAAGCATTAACAGTGAAAAATGCCCTCTGTTGTGCTGGAGTCTTTTAAAATAAAAGGCAACTGCAGAGCGAGTAACTATTTTGTTTTCAAATTTCAGAACCAGACTCTAATTTGATTGATTGTTCATTCATGTGAAGCAGTAAAAAAGAAACCAACTCAGAAAAGAGCCCTGATTCTGAAATTGTGCTCATACAAACTGAACTCCAAAACACTTTGTTGTCTCACAATGAGGTTGTAAGATCAAGCAATAAAGAGCAGCAGGAGGAAAGTTATGCCTCTGCATTGAAGAGGATATATTTATGCTAAAAGGCACACAAAAATCACAAGAATATAACAACTTTAATAATGTTGCTTTATTTTGCTGTGGCAGCCTTTTTTTATTTACTAATTTATAAATATTTGGATACATTATTAATGAAGCTAGATAAAATGACAAGTGTCCTTTGGACAAATAAGTATTCTGTGATCTATTGGATCTATGACTACAAAAGAAAATGAATCTGTTTCAAGTCCTTTTTTTTTTATTATTGAGACAACACTTTCTCTTCAAAAGCTGAAAGACACCTAAAGGTTGGTAAAGACACATGGGAATTTTCAAGCTTTTTARGTTAAGATCTTAAATTAGAAAGAATTGGAAGTCTCTGGAGAGTGTTTTGCATCACCCATGTGTTATCAGCCCAATGGTATGATATGTTATCACTTAGAATCGCATTCCAGAGCTAGACTCAATGACTGCTCAAACCAGAGGCGTTTTCATCTTGTTTAATAGATGTTGATGTATTTTTTGCATTAATTTAGCCAGATTTTGAAATCATTATATTTCAGTGGAAAAGGAATATCAAGTGRCTTAGGAATAAGAGGTAATTAAACCTTGTAGATCTTTACAGGTCCCATGAAGACTTTCGGTAAGGAGTTATGATCAAGTACTATTTGCACTACTACTTGTAGCAAATACCTTAGCCCAAAATAAAGCCATTCTTGGAGGCACAAAGAGAAGGAGGATAGAATATATTTCTAATGAATTACTAAGATTATATGAAAACCTAGACTGGCTTCAGGATCTTTTCCATATCTAAACATTCATACATACAATACATTTCATAGTATTTATATGAATGTCTGCTGCACAGCTTCATTTCTTAATCTAATATATTTTGCTCACTGTAATGCTCCTTGCTTTTTCCCCCATCAAATATGCATTTATTGAGTTATTTGCACAGGAATTGAGTGATACTCACATTCATACATGATGTGAGAAAATTGGGATGGGAGAAATCCATGCCTCAGCAGTTGGAATCTATGTTTGAAATAAGAAAATAGYGTTACAAAAGGCAAAAACATCAACCCTGTGATGAACACAAATTCARAACACAGCCCCATACCAGCCACTGTGAGGAAAACTAACTCTACCCCAGCCCAAATTAGCACATCATTTTTCTGTAATAAAGTTTCTCTGGTTGTTTCACCATTTTTTATACCTTAGCTTAAGTGATTGTCAAGTTTAAGCAAAAWTATAAAACTGCTTATTGTGACATTTGGCTAATTAGTGCCTTCAGGGGCTCACTGCACTTGATAAAGCAAGGACTGGTGCCATTTTCATTTTATGTTCCAAGTTCAGACAGACCTCAAGAACATTTGGTACTTCATAATCCAGCAGGCTCTATAGTCTCAATGATAAACTGCCGCTTACTTAGGGAAGAGTTTAGTGCAGGTATCTAAATGTGAGGAGTAAAGGTCTTTTTCCTTATATATGGCATTTGCAGATCAACACTCTTCCMTACCCAAAATGAGTGGTAATTCCTTGCCATTACTCTATCTAGATGACCTTTGTCTATGCAACCCACTCACACATATTTTGTTTTCACTTTTCAAAGGATGCATATGTTAATGTGGGGGGRTCGTTGCCTTTTCTCCCACCATTTTCAGCATCACATTGGTGCTGAGTAACCTTTAGAACACATTAATTACTAAGGCTTGGTCGAGTTGGAAAAGGCAATGTGTCCCAGCAAGCCAGTGATGACARAAAACATTTCTTACTACTATTTTTACCTATCTTGGGACACTGATGAATCTAACATGACCTTGTAATTGCAACCTGGCATCTAAAGTTGCACTGAATACCCTTGAAATGTTGGGGGATTTTTCATTTAAGAAAAAGTGTTTCAGATTCCTTTTCCATGGAAGTCTTTCTTTGTGCWAGTCAGCTGGTCTTTTGGTTTTATGCATTTCTCTTTTTTTATTTTTTAACCAATTTGACATCTGCATGACAGAAAATCTCTTCTTACTTGTAGATACACGAAGCTGGGTGTTATCTGCACCTGACTTCTGCACATAGCAGGAGATCCAATTATCTGAAATGGTATCTCAGCAGGAAAGATGGACTAGGATAGGTTTAAGATGTTCCAGGCTTTGAAACGGCCCTGAATACCTTATGTAATTTAAATATCCCTGCAGCATTTATATTACAGACATTTAGAGTCCCTTGTCACTAAATCCATTTAACCTACTGGAAAGCTGTCAGGCAAAAGGAAACTACTCTGCCCAGGAACTAGGAATGCAAATAGTACCTCTGAAGAAGTTCAAGGAACCACAGTTTCTTGCACAATTGTTCTCAATTCTGTGTTTGCCGGCCTTGACAGAGTCCCATTTAAAGTTATACTGCTGCTGCTCCCATATAACCTCTCTAAAACAAAACAGTCATTTGCATCCTTTAAGTAAACTTTAAATAAAAAGAATCAACTCTGCCAATCCTTTTCAGAAATATATAAACTCCTTGGATGCTAGCCCTGAGTTGAAAATAAATACCAACATACTTCCAGCATATTTAAGCTAGTGCTTGAAATATTTAATACCCAGGAGGATTATTTTTTCTTCTCTATAGAATATTACAGACTAAAATCTGTCAATATGTCAAAATTTGTACCCTGCAGCAGATGTTCAGCTGTGCAAAAGAAATTTTCCCTTTCCTTGTTATATATGAAGAAAATTGAATGTATAGAAATGATATGGTCAGAATTGAAACAGTCACAATGACATTTATATGCATGTCAATTTTTTTAAGTCTAACATGTTTAGGTACCATCTGTGAGAAGCAGTTTAAAAAGCATACTCTTTATATGCCCACCCTGCAAGAAACATGAAAAACATCTTTATTTTCTTCCAACTTTACTAATGTGACTTTAGTAAGACCACATTTCATTGTTTGCATGCATTTTCATCCCTCATTCTTTTTCTGTATTTATGGGGAGGGGGGGGGTTGTTTCATTTTATTTCTAGTATCATTGGAAGGAGAGAAGCCCATCATACATTAGCTGTTCTATGAGATTAGTCCTAATGCAGAGCATGACCTAAATATGCTTTGTAAATAAGGCAATGCATTTCTTATMATTCAGCATGTTAAACAGTTTAGCCGAGACTGGAAACATGCGCTATAATCTCCCAATTCACACTTCTGTTATGTTAGAAGAGTGAAAAGGTGAACTGAATTCTCTCTAATTTGAGAGAACTTTTAATACATAACTTCAGACATTATTACCATGAGAAGGGAGCTTTGCTGATATTTTCATACCCCCTTGCATAGGTTTAATGTATACAATGGTGTAAGTGAGAAACATTCCATCAGASCATCCCTTTTTCCATGTTAGTATGACTTAGGTTGCAGGCATGCTTCCTTCTCTGATTCTTGCTGTACCAGTTAGAGATATTATATACTTTCCTCCACCCCAAGTTATTCATCACTCTCTATAAATGGGCTCTGTCCTTCAGGCACAGTCACTCAAGTTAGCCCAAAGCACTTTCATGTGGTGTTTATCCTAACCTGTCTGCCTGAAATACTCATTTTATTTCTTTTTTCTCTGGTAGAACTGGGAGCAATCACTGTAGGTGATGCAACTCTTTGCAGAGGGAATCTCTATCTAACAGAAATAGCAGTAAAATTACCACTTCAGGATTTGCAAATATGTCCTCTAATAAATAAAAATCTCTGTTAATTTTTAATATTATTACACATATTATGGTTGTGCTAGAGAATTTTTCTTTTAATTACAACTCTTACTTTCTGTTTCTAAGAGAATATCTGCTAAATTACCATGAATACTTTTATTTTGGAAATAGGAAAAAAGAAATATTTCTTGGTTATTAAAATGATCAGAATTTCAATTACTTGGTGAAAATATCAATGTTTTCAAAATATTGTATATTGTAATGTATTGCTGATTAGGGAAAAATAATGCTTTCCCTACTGGTTTTCTGCCAGATCTGGTAAGTCTCATTATATCAAGACACTCCATTTTTGCAGCTGAAATCTCAAGATCCTGTACTCTGAGGACATGGAGGGGAAAATCAACTTTTGAAGGGTAAACTGATCTGAGATGGAGAACAATGGCAAATATGAAGAGCCACATAATGCCATTTTGCATAGTCACTTATCTTAGAATCAACGATGCTAATGTAATGAGAGGCTTTCACATAACTGAAATCTAAGGGAAGGGCTGCTAACAGTTTTTTCTACTTATTCTGACTGAATTGGAAGATTCCCTTTGGGCCAGAGCTGATGTCATTAACATTGTACTTCCTAAAGAAGGGCACAGAATTTCAGTATTAATTAGTGTGTCATTGATCCAAATGTTTAACTTTTAGCTGTAGTTAAAAGCTAATATATTCACAATGTTGGGGGTTTTTTCCTTTCAACATGCAGTTTATGTGGCATTGGCAAATGCATTGATTAGAACAAACTAAAGGCTTAAAAACATCCTTTCCCATGAGAATAATTGAAAAGTCTAGTGACTTACTCCGCAGATGGTACAGACAGACACAATAAGCCATTTTAAATACCCCAGCATGCATGGTAAATTACTCATAAACATTTTTAGCATCCAAATTCATAAACATTTTATACATGAAAATTAAAAACTGAGAAAGCAGGCCCATGTTGGGCAATATGGCAGACGTGGCTAAGAAGTGAAATGGATGGTTATGTACAAGAGTAACGCAACAAGTTCAGAATAGTCAGTGCAGACACTGAACTGAATATTATCGGACAAATGCATTATTCAGCAACTATTTCAAAGTCATCACCCTGACCATCTGGATGTCAGAACACAGAGGTGAAAGCAGAGTAAGTATATTACTATCCAAGGGCTTTTCTAAACACAAATTCCAGAACGCATTTTCATATTTTTTTACTGAAATCCCCCCATTAAAAAGGCAAATCAAACAAGCAATCTTTTTCTGGGAAGAATACAGCAAAGCTCATTGATTCCCTGTGAAAATAAAAATTCCCATTGAATTATCTTCCATACTGTCAAGTTCTCTGAACACTTCCTTATCCACAACAAGCATKATAAGAAACCTTCAAGTTTTCTTCTTCTGAATTCTCAAAAATAATGGAAGCTGTCAAGTACGGTAAGTTCTCTTTGATTTTGATTTTCCTGCTAGGGTACCATCTGCACTGAGTGAATAACAGAATTTTCTATCAAGGCTGTATTGCATGCAATTGCCAATGYATGTTAGAGCTCTGCAGGGTGAGCTTCACAATCAAACAGGATCTTATTGCTCTGTACTGGTGCAGAAATAATTTTCTTTTTTCTGCAGTCACATTCTTGCTGTGTACTTTACCTCTACAAACCTATACCAATGGCAAAAAAGAGAAAATAATTTGTTTCACCATCCCACCATTCCAAGACCACACTTGACCCTGTCARTCACAAAGATTGCGAGACACGGGTGACAACACTGCACCAACTCACCTAATGATCATTCACTTAACATGGATTAAAATACCAGCCRGGGAATTTCTTCTGACCTTGGTTGTAGCCATGCCAATGACTGTGACTGCAATACTTTTTTTTGGATGATGTGATTGTGACTTTTTTTGCAAAGCCATAAGTTTGGATTTCCATCTTAAACAGTAGAAAGCTCTAAGTTTTTTCTTTACCAAATCATTTCATAAAAAATCCACCTTTCACTGATGATTGTGTGTCAATACAAGTTAAATTTTTCTGCCACTAGAGTCAGATGATTATGAAACCAAGTTTTTTCCAAAACCTCCAAGTTCCAGGGCACAAAAAAATATTTAAAATTTTCTTCTACTTACTGTACTAAAATTATGTGCCTTGCAATTTAAATTACATTAATTATAAACTTCAACATTGAAAACTTTTTAAAAAACCACCAACTATCTGCTACCTGTAAAGAAAAGAAACCATAATGACTTAGATTTTACTAGAGTCTGAGTAATAATGATTTCAAGGTTGTGGACTGACAGCTCAGCAGGAAAAAAAAGGCCTGTTAAATGTCAGACAGATGAAATCACCTTATTCTCAGGATTTGTTGAAATCATGTTAACAACAGACTTTTGTTTAAATAGCTTGAAAAGACTGATAATATTGATTTGTCTTTATGGGAACATATTTTGAGATTAACTCTTGTCTAGGTTTCTTTGAATTGTCATCATTCAAAAATGGACTACAATGGGAAGAGAAAGGTGGCAGCTAATTAAATGGCATTTATTCCAAAAAGAAGTTGCCCCAGGAAGAATACGCACCCTTAAACCAGAGGGTATTTAGTAACTGTGACTGTTTTTATCCCACAGAAGTGAGACACTGTCTGAACAGTACCAACACCTGGTGAGAAAGGTTATCTGGAGTTTAGTCTTGTCTGTATTGCTTAGAATTCAGCTGCAACATTTGTGCATTTTAAGGTTTACTAAGACATATCAATCTACTGAAAATACTGCTTTCAATTCCATGCTTTATACACAGATTCAGAAAAAAATAGTATATATTACTAGAGAAAATTGTTCATTCCCCCTTCATTCACAGATTGGAAGAGACCAAAGCTGGCCCATTTGTGATACTGCCACCATCATTTAGTTTAAATTCCTTCTTCCTCCCTCATTTTTCCTGGAAAAAGGTAGCTACGATTATATACACAAAGCCTTACCAGAATCTTGTACAAAATACCTAGTACACTGTTCTGTGCCAGACACATAATTTCTGATATTCCCAAGTACGAAATTAATCTTTTCYTACAGCCACATCATGCTGGTTGCTCAGGGACATTCTGTGACTGATTCATATACCCACATCTTTCTTCCACTCTGTCACTTCTGGCTGATCATCTCCCAGGTTATAGCAGAAATTCCATTTCCCCCTCAGGATATGATCTTTCACTTTCGTACTATTATATTTGATCCCATTTGCACTACTGCACTTCTTAAGGCCATGCAGTTCTTTCTTTTTTTCATCTCACATTTTACCATTAGCTGTCCTTCATCCTCACTGCAACACTGTCCTTGTATTTGGCAGTAGATTTCTCTTCTCACAAGACAGCTCCTTTGTGACAGGCAGGAAAAAGGAGAGGGGATAAGGAGCAACACAAGGAGGATTGTTCCACTTTCTTTCTTTCATCCCTGTGAAACTCCTACCAGTCCTGTGCTGCTGAGATCCTTCAAGGCTATGCCCAGATGACCTGCTGCACCTAACACTTGATTGCTGCTGGGAAGAGCTGGCCTAACCCCAGGACCTTGCTATATACAGTCCCTGTCATTCAGAGCATGCACTGAGTGAGTTTCATCAGCTCCAGCAAAACTCCCCAGATTTCTTTCAGGAAAAACCTTACCCTGTCTTGTTTGGTTGCACAGAGAAATGAAAGGGAGGACYGAGGGCAAGGAAATCCCAGGGTATTTGACTACACAGACATGAATATAGAGTAATTTCCTTCGCTTTAACTTCTGTCAATCACAAACTCAATAAATGGGTTTWTAAAGACAGAGCAATATTTCTTCCTGGGACTGGAAGGATATGTTAATGTAAAGAGAAGCTCCTGGTTTAAGCCATCTAGAAGTMCGGTTTTGAGGCATATGAAGACCTGTCAAAGATTGAGTACCTGACTGCTTACAACTGAAGGACAGCAAATTCTTCTTTTTTTTTCTTCTTTTTTTTNCATTTGAACGGAGAGTCACAAGGGACGTATTCTGGGAGCAGCAAGGAAGGGTCGGCAGGAAACTAGTTTAGTTTCACGGAAGAGAGCGAGCTTTTTTCTTCTTTTTTTTTTGGGGGGGGGAGGGTTTGGGGGCTTTTTGGTCAGTTGGTTTGCTTTGATTTTTCTTGTTTTATACTTTTCACTCTTCATAAAATATCTTGGTAAATATAAAAAAGATGTAGAGTCTGTTTTGTGAAAATAAGTGTCAAAAGTTCTGCTTCTGAAAGTATGCAGCCGTTCATGATTTTTAAAAACCTCATTTTTCACCATGAGATACAAATATTTAGTCATGTTTTCTAAGCTTTGTCAGATCATTCTTGAGCACTGGCTAAGCAATTGTTCACACCCAAAATATAAGCTCTTAAAGATGATTTCAGATTTCTTTCTCACATCAACACTGCAATATCTATGGGTTATCTACTGACACAAAGAATGTCCTGCAATCTTGTACCCCAAGAACATTCCTTGTCACATTTAGAAAAATCTAATGTATTCCCAGTGTACCTTCCTTTTCACCCTGCCATATACACAAAGTGCATATTTATTATGTGTGTGGCGTACTTATAAAACTGTGTATGTCATGCAGATATTGTTGATAAGCCATATATGTATCACAGAATCACAGAATCACAGAATGTGTAGGTTGGAAGAGACCTTCAAGATCATCGAGTCCAACCCAGCCCTATCACCTCAACTAGGTCATGGTATCAAGTGCCACATCCAGTTTTCTTTTAAACGCGTCCAGGGATGGTGACTCCACCACCTCCCTGGGCAGACTATTCCAGTATTTAATCACTCTTTCAGTGAAAAGCATCTTCCTAATATCCAACCTATATTTCCCTTGACACAGCCTAAGACTGTGTCCTCTCGTTCTGTCAGTTGCTGCCTGGAGAAAGAGACCAACCCCCAAGTGTCTACAGCCACCCTTCAGGAAGTTGTAGAGAGTGATAAGTGTGTATGCCACATATCTACACAAGATATATACCTAGTGCTGCCTCTAGGTATACCTACACTCACTGGTTTGTTCTTGCACGCTCTTGGGATCAGGCAAAGAAGAAAAAAAAGAGGAAAATCTTGGATATCGCAGGGAGTTCCACACTATATTTCGTATGTTATTGTGGTAGTTTGTTATCATAATTGTCCCTTTGGACATTTAAAAAAATTTCTCGTGTCTTTTTTAAGAGTTTAGCTTTGTCAGTAGCCCAGTGATCTATTACACTCACCTCTATCTCTCCACTTTGTTAACTGTTTCACACACTGCATGAWAACTGAGTCACAATTTTCCTTAGAGGAGCAGGATTGGCATGATTATATCAGGTTACACTAACTTACCTTAGTCTTTAATTAGGYTTTTCAGGGCATTCCCCTGAGCAAAATTACAATTTGCCAGGGTGTAATTTGCAGGATTTTCCTTGGGTCCTGTTTCAATCGGAGGAAGCAAATAAGTGACTTTCCTAGCACAGTTACCACTTTAAGGATAAATTTCTTTTCATTAACTCTGCTGCTCCACACTTACTTCAGGCCTCTCAAATGAATATTCTGCTGTCCTAGTTGCTGAGTTGCTCCATAACTTCCTCCTCTGAGACTTCAATCTCTGTCAAGACCATGCTGTTATTTCCATTTAAAAAGTGCCCTTGAAATAGGAATTTCCCCAATGGCTTCTACAACAGGGACTGTAAGAATTTTTTTCATCGACTGCTGAGATACTTCACTCACTTTTTTAATTGCTCTGCATGTCACGATTCCTCTTGGTGATCTAGAGGTGTCTTCAGCCATGCATACAGATTCCTTGCTCCTGATGTGCTTATAGTGGATGCCACTTTTTCCTTCCCCTCCTTAAATCTGCATCCCTGACTTAATCATAGAATCATAGAATCATTTAGGTTGGAAAATAYTTCTAAGATCATCAARTGCAACCATTAACCCAGCACCCCCATGTTCACCACTAAACAGTATCCCCAAGGGYCACATCCATGTGTTTATTCAATATTTCCAGGGATGGTGATTCCACCACCTTCCTGAGTAGCCTGGCCCAAGGCCTGAACACCCTTTCAGTGAAGAAATATTTTCCAGTATCCAATCTAAACCTCCCATAGTGCAACTTGAGTCATTTCCTCCTCTCCTATTGCTTGTTACCTGGGAGAAGAGGACAGTCCCCTCCTCACTACAGCCTCCTTCCAGGCCAAACCAAATGAGCCCTGGGGATCACCCMCTGTGACCAGCCACCAGCCTGACTGGGTTGAACTCCAGTCACCACCATTCTCTGGGCTCAGCCTTCCAGCCAGTTTTTGGATGCAGTGAACAGTTCACCTGTCCWAGCCATGAGCARCCASCYTCTCCAGGAAGATGCAGTGGGGGGCACTGTCAAAGGCTTTACTAAAGGGCGTGTAGATGACATTCACAGACTTTCCTTCTCCCAAATAAATGGGTCAACTTGCAATAGAAGTTCAGGTCGGTCAAGCAGGATCTCCCTT
The DNA here is from genome assembly GCA_003546035.1 of Mixornis gularis. Lineage (NCBI taxonomy): Eukaryota > Metazoa > Chordata > Aves > Passeriformes > Timaliidae > Mixornis > Mixornis gularis. Next base: position 862,318 of record QVAJ01000152.1, on the reverse strand, counting down.
TCCCAAGCCCATGCTGGCTGGGCCTGATCCCCTGGTTGTCCTGCA